>OY757025.1:3005400-3605400 GCA_963580285.1 Lucinisca nassula
GTCTTAATCCCAGTAGAATTCGTTTCCGCTAACCGTTCCAAGGCGGTTCTTCTGTCGCGGTTTATTTTCGTTATGGTTTGTCTTTGGGTGTTTGTGTCGCTTATATTATTTTATTTTGAATAGCCTATTGGCCATTTTGTGAAAAAGTAACTGTCCTTTTGATTAGATTATCTCGTATCAAATCGCCCATTTTACGAAAATATACCAATCCTTTCAAAAGAAGTAGAATGTATCCAAGTATTTCTAAATGCAATTCTGAGAGGAGCAGGTGCTGTTCGCATTTATGTACTGCGTCTACCATTGCTTTATCTTCAAGCGGTAGACGCTTTTCTGTAGTTAACATGTCAGAGTTGACGTGTAAATAGAAGTGGAGGCAATGATCAGGAATCGATACAATTAACCCACAGCCCCCATCAGAGACACCAAAGGGAAAGAAACACAAACACGAAACAGCAGACCCCAATGGAACACCAACAGCGGAAAGCCAAAAGGACAGTTACTTTACCACCAAATGGCTAATAGGCTATCCAAAATAAAATAATATAAGCGACACAAACACCCAAAGACAAACCATAACAAAAATAAACCGCGTAAGTCTACGGACTTGATATATGTGATAACCTGACATACTTCAAATTGCAAAATGCAGTATGTCGGGCAAACTAATCGCATGTTAAAAACAAGATTTAGCGAACACTGATGTAGAATGAGTAAGCCTAAAACAACGGACTCATTCTTGTACCGTCATTTCAAACGTACATGTTAATGTTCTGCAAATGATATTTCAATACAGCCAGTGAAAAATATTTACTATGATGTTAATTCTACAGCTAGGTTTAAAATTATTAAACGACATGAATCTGAATTAAAATGGATTAAATGTTTACACAAACCCTTTCCACTGGGCTTTAATGACAACATTTATCATGAGGGTAATCTATCTAAAATGACCGATTTTGATATTTTCTCTCTTCTGGACTGTCGAAAGCGTAACACTAGATCGCACGGCACCAGAAAAAACCGGCAATTATAAACGTAAATTACGTGCTTTCAAAAGAAACAATACAAGGCTGAAGTGATTGTCCATAATATTATTGAATCATGGACGCCACTCAATGTTTGCATTTCTAAGTTCATAACCCATTTCTGCATTACGTATTCTGGATACCGAGGCGAATAAATTCTACGATAGTTCTAATCAGTTATACGACGCTGCTCTTTTAACTAGAGGTTATACTCAGCATGCTCTTCGCCCTTTCATCAATTCTGAAATTAATCAAAAACGTTATTACATCAAAATATCCTTCATTAATAAGAGTTTGGATTTTATACATTTTCCTAGTATCTTCCGGGACTGTTCGGTGATTTCATCCATTCCTGCTTATTTTCAAAACACTGAAACACCCATAATTTGCTATAAATACAATAAACCTGTTAGATCTATTATTTTTAATTTCAGTAAACTTGTTTCTGATCTTGATATTGACACTAACACTCCTGATACCTGTGATTGTAAAAATTCAGTGTATTGCTACCCTGCTGCTGGTAATATAATTACTGGCAATTTAAAAATTATTCCTGATTCTAGGATACGAAATATAATTTCAAAAGGACCGAAATATTGATTTCCTTCTAGAATTGTGTAGAGATGAAATCGCTGCTGCCTTGAATGAATTTGGTAATCGATGGTGTAAACGAGAGTATGCTGAGCATAAAGCTTTCAAAGAATGGAAACTTAGCTTTCTACAACTAGTGAACAAACACATTTCTTTCTACTCTCAAAATACGAATTGAACCTAAGACACCTTTAAGTAACCTTAAACTAGGTATTCAAGAAGTTTGTTTTGGCTCCAGCAGATAAGGCTGCTAACAATGTGGTAGTTGTTTGACGGCTCCACTATGTTGACACTCTTCAGCAAGAACTTGGTGGTACTAAGGCCTATGAACTGCAGCCTTGACAACTTTGTTTCCCTCTTTAATTGCACGCCGGTGGGTCAGGCCTCAGATTCTATGACGGTTCCAGCGTAAAGGCTTATGTTGGTTCGTACCTGATGCTCTATCGCTGGTCGCGCCCATCGGAGTCTAACTGTTGGCTTTCTTTTGTTCGAGCATTTCAGTGTGTTTTTTTGCTGTCGAATCCTCAACGTTGTTTCATCTCAATGTTTTTTTTTTATTTTTTGTGTTCACGGAGAGGTTGCACTGATGAGTTATGAGGCCTTCATGAGGACTGAACAAATTGCACGACCCGCAGAAAAAGCGACCGACTGAAGTCGGTTGATTTTCTAAGAGTGCCCTAAAATCACCGTGTCATTCTGTCATTCGGTCATTCTGTCAGTCTGTCTGTCCGTCCGTAACCCGTTTGTGAAAATTGGTGATAGTGACTTAACCGCTTGGAATATTTAAACAAATTTTGGCATACTGATAGATATCAATGAGATCTAACGTATGAACTTGCGAAATATTACATTCCATTTAGTATAGCCTCGCCGAGGCGACAAAAGTGAAAATTTTCGAACTGCTTCTCCTCGGAAACCGTTGGGCCGATTGAAGTCAAATTTCATATGTAGCCCTATGGGATGGGGAAAACCAAAATTTGCTCATGGGGTCCAGGTCACATGACTAAAATGGCCGCCAAGCCATATATTGTCTGTCTGTCTGTCCGTCCGTAACCCGTTTGTGAAAATTGGTGATAGTGACTTAACCGCTTGGAATATTTAAACAATTTTTGGCATACTGATAGATATCAATGAGATCTAACCAATGAACTTGGGAAATATTACATTCCATTTAGTATAGCCTCGCCGAGGCGAAAAATGTGAAAATTTTCGAACTGCTTCTCCTCGGAAACCGTTTGGCCGATTGAAGCCAAATTTCATATACTAGCCTCTATGGGATGGGGAAACCAAAATTTGCTCATGGGGTCTAGGTCACATGACTAAAATGGCCGCCAAGCCATATATAGTAAAAAACCCTTCAAAAATAGTCTTCTCCAGAACCACTGGGCAGATTTCCACGAAACTTGATAAATAGCATCTGGGACGTAGGCCCGTCATAAATTGCTAAAATGGTGACCCCGGGTTGACCTCGACCTTCTTTGTGCCTAGGTCAAACTTTGACACATATGCTTTTGTATTGGAAAAGTGAGAATGCATTTTATCCTGCATTAGATTCAGAGTACAGTACTAAAGTATAAGATATATTTTTGCTCCTTACGATAAGGCGCATTTATTGGCGGAACCGTTTTAGGTCCAGGTCACATGACCAAAATGTCCGCCATACCCATATATGGTAACTCTCATAAAGCTAAAAGAATCCGGCGGGTCGTGCACTTCAGCTGAAGCACTGGTTATTTGTCTTAATCGCGACGGAAGTAAGGGCGAGGATTGTGGCCACGTAAAATCGATTTAAGCCCCCAACCCCCACCCCCAGGTGAAATTCGTTTCCGCTGACCGTTCCAAGGCGGTTCTTCTGTCGCGGGTTATTTTTGTTATGGTTTGTCTTTGAGTGTTTGTATCGCTTATATTATTTTGTTTTGGATAGCCAATTGGTCATTTTGTGGGAAAGTAACTGTCCTTTTGGCTTTCTGCTATTGATGTTTCCATTAGGGCGTGTTGTTTCATGTTTGTGTTTCTTTCCCTTTGGTGTCTCTGTTGGGAGCTGTTGGTTAATTGTATCGATTCCTGATCATTGCCTTCACTTCTACTTTCGGACAATTGGGGAATGCAAGTTTGTTTGAATGATCAAGGTCACATAAACAAGAAGGCCGCCATACCCAGATATGATAAAAAAAACCTGAAACACTTCTTCTGAACCACCGTGCCGATTTCTTGAAATTTCGTATGTAGAATCAGATGACTGAGTACCATCACGTGAACAAGTCCGTGAAATGAACATCTCCTAAACCCAGCCTTATATAGAGAAACATGCGTTTACGAGGGTATACATTATTTTTATTATTTCTGCTCCAAGACATAGGGTTTGGGTTCTCGTTAGAACCGCCTCAATCAGCTCAATTAGGCGGTTATAACGAACACCCGTAACCTATGTTTGCAGTATAAATAAGAAAAAATATCACGGATTTTCTTCTGACAAGAAGCCATTTTCGAAATGTGAAAACATACACTATGTTGCACGGGAGTGTTATCGCAATGTACCAAAATGATGACTTCAGGCTGACACTCATTACGATAACTAACCCATGCGACACCGTGCATTTTTAACATCTCCAAAATAGCTACTTTTTCTGGTGAAAATCCGTGATATTTTTCTTATTTATACTGCAAACATAGGTTGTGTGTGCTCGTTAGAACCGCCTCATTGAGGCGGTTCTAACGAGTACCCACAACCTATGTCTTGGAGTAAAAATAAGAAAAATAATGTTTACCCCCGTAAACCCCAGTTTTCTTTATACAAACTGGGGTGTAAGGGGGTGTTTATTTCACGGACTTGTTCACGTGATGCTGACCTGCTTCAGCAATGGTCAACTTAGGTTCCCCAGGCTTTTCAATGGGGAAAAAGGTATAACGCAATGCATTTTTGAAAAATAGTTTGGTCTCCGAAACCACTGGCCAATCCCATTTAGATTTCATACATAGCATTCATACAGCAGGGGGTAAAAGTGTGTTTGAATTGTCCCGGTAATAAGACCAAGGTGACCGCCATGCCCAAATGTGACAAAACCTTAAAAACGTCTCCAGAAACAATCGGCTAATTGCCTTGAAACTTGGTATGTAGCAATGGGTATCTTTCGCACTACTTTTTTTTTCAAATGATAACACTTCGCTGATCTTGACTTATTTTTCGGCAATGTAAAATTTGGTTCCTTACACTTTTCAATGGATTTTTTCAATGCATTTTTCAAAACCTATTGTGGTCTATGACGTGAAAGTATGTCTATGAATGCAAAAGGAAAGATATGATAGGTGCTTCACTCTTATGATGATGTACTCCCCGTACATCATCATAGTGCAGATTATATTTTCTAGTCCTTTGGGATCATTGAGTTCATTTATATCATTTTAAAAAGTTCTGCTTAAGCCGGTGATAGAGGGCGTGACCGTTGTTGGCCATTTCAGTACTGGTCATAAACAGACTCACTTCTATTTTTTCAATTAAAAGGAGTCTGCCATTTTCGTTGTCTGCCATTGTCGTTTATTTGGTGTATTCTTTGCTGCCAAAGGATCTAACTATTTAGAATGTATTTTATCTTCACTGCAGCTGGTGTTGTGGCGTAAAAAGTCTCCCTGTACATCATCATAGTGCAGTCCTTTTTTGATCATTGAGTTCATGTAGAATCATTTTGAAAACATAGTTCTGCTTAAGCCAATGCTGGAGGACGTTGCCCGTGTTACACATTTCAGTACTTGCCATGAACAGACTAAATAAAACCGAGACTATTTTTCGTATATTTTGCGTATTCTTTGCTTCCAAAGGATATATCTATTTAGAACTTATTCATCTTAACTGCAACTGGTTTTGTACCATGTTGCCTTCGTAAAATGTCTCCCCGTACAAAATCAAAGTGCAGATTATATTTTCTGGTCCTGTGGAATCATTGAGGTATGATAAAGGGTATATGATATGGAATTTAGAGTATGATTTGGGTATGTTATAAAGCATCATGTGCCAACGCCTTAGCGAAAGTGATACGCGTTCGGATTCCACTTTCGTATCTCATATTCGAAAACCAAGTATTTTATAGTAAATATATGATAAAGGGAAGTTTTGTATATTTAATCTGTAATCTGTAATATGTACCATATTTTATTTGAAATCCATTAATAGATCGATTAATATAAATAAATGCATTCACGTGTATGGATGTTCTGTTACAGAAACAAACATGTCTCCTTCCTGTTGTTTCGCAAGTAAAGTCACGAGTTGGCTATTAAATACATAATGTTTTGCATTTTATACAGTAAATGAAGATTTAATCTTTTCCATTCAAATCTAAGGGTTGTAATGGATTTAGTACATCAATTATAATGACAGCTTAACTCATTTGGTTCACTTGACGCTCCCTACCATTGTGTTTCTTTCCCTTTGGTGTCTCTGATGGGAGCTGTGGGTTAATTGTATCGATTCCTGATCATTGCCTTCACTTCTATTTTGCCGTCCAGTTATATTTGTAGATACTTTTTTATTATGAAACCCCTTCAAGCGTGATTTTTTGTGTTTTCGTTTGACCATTTTGGGTAAATTAGAGACACGAATGTTAGTTTTTTCTGTGCCTTATTGGCCGAAACTAGCTCATTTGACCAAGAAACAATGTACCCACCATAGCTTTCAATTCTGTGTGTAGTTCTTGTGTTCAAAGAATTAGATTTTTATAGAATATTTAACTTCACCACAGCTGGTGTTAAGGGAATGGTTGACGGTCGTAAACGTGTCCCTGTCCTTCATCATAGTTTGGGTATTATTTTCTAGCCCTCTGGCATCATTGATTCCACTGTGGAATTTTGAAAACACTTGAAAGTCGCTGTTGATGCCTAGCTAGTTTGGCCAGTAAAAAAAAAGCTTCAGTCACCACCAGCAATTTCTCATGTAGCCAGCGTTTATTGTAGAGATACTAAAAAAAAATATTAAGACCTTTACGTTTTCAGGTGGCCAGCATATCATTACGAAAACACACCGAACTAGATGGCCATTTTGTTTGAAAGTAACTATCTTTTTGGCTTTCCGCTATTGATGTTTCCATTAGGGTCTAGTTGTTTCATGTTTGTGCTTCTTTACCTTTGGTGTCTCTAATGGGAGCTTTGGGTTAATTGTATCGATTCCTGATCATTGCCTTCTCTTCTATTTTATCTCGGCATATGGATATTGGGTGAATTATTAAATGAGCCCCGTCAAGCGAATTTGGGTCTTCGAGCATTCCGTCATGACAACATTCAACTGCGCATGCCCAGCCATTCAAAGGGGCCAGGGATATGGCTTTCTGTCTGAAGGTTCCACTTGATTCACTGCTTGTATGAGCGAGCAGCGAAGGTTCTGGCGAGACTGCGCGGATGCGCAGGCTCGCCTGAACCTTCGCTGCTCGCATAGGCGATAAGTACCAAAATCGCTTGGCGGGGCCCAAATATTGACAATACCTACTTCGATGTTTTCCTCAGTCAAATGTACCCGTCAGAACTTCAATTGTATAATGCAAATTCTTCTGATATTGAATCCCCGTTTTTTTTTATTTACATTTATCTATTTTTGCTGGGTTTGTTTTATGCAAAATTTATGATAAATCCTAGCATGGATGGAGATGTTCCTCATGCGGCATCCTATGGGGTTTATATATCCTAATTTATTCGGTTTGCAAGAGTGGCTAGTCATGTAACTGACTTCAACACTCGTAATAAATCATTAACTGCTAAACTTCCAAATCAATCAAGGTTATCGATATCATAAATTTTTCAAAGCCTTTTCTAAGTTTTAATGACGTCATTTAGATTTAGTTTCAGAATTCAATGTTGGACTTAAATCTCGTCTGCAACAAGGCTTATCCATTCACGGTTGAAACCCTTGCTTCCATCTTAACGCCGACAGGTCGGGCCTCTGCCTGTATGACGGCTAGAGCCTAGATACTTACTTGAAACCTTTTGGTAATGTCGGTTTGTGTCTGTCTCTGGTCGAGCCCACCGAATTCCAACTGTTGGTTTTCGTTTGCCCCGGCATGTCAGTTATTTCATGCTGTTGAGTTATCATCGGTGTTTAATCTTTGTATTTCTTTGAATTTTACGTCTTAGGAAACGTATGTTTGATTTGAGGTTTAACGTCCCCGTCAACACTGTAAAGGTCATTTTGGAGACGTTGCTTCCAATTTTGTGGGTCTTTTACCCGACATTGAGATGAAATGACATCTCAAGCCCTGTCGGCCAATGAAACCAACAGGGTTTATTAGCTTGGACGGTCCGCCTCGCACCGCGGTTCCTGGACAGGCTTAGATCCTCTAAGCGGTTTACCAGTACTAGTGTGTGGGCCGGATTCAGCTCTGAGTGGAAGCATCATGCAGCCCATATATTTCTTCAAGCCCCTATGGGCGGGGGCCTCCTCGGAAACGTTGCACTGATGGGTAAGAAATCCTCCATGGGGACAGGACAAAGTATTTGTCTAAACCGCGACAGACCCTAGGGCGGGGATTGTGGCCACGGAAAATCGATTTAAGCCCTTAAATGAAAAAGTAACTGTCCGTTTGACTTTCCAATTGTAACCCAAAACCATTATGGTGATGTTGGAATATGTTTGTTTTTCTTTACCTTTGGTGTCTTTGGTGGCATGTGTGAGGTAATTGTATCGATTCCTGATCATTGCTTCGAAGCCGTATGATATCTTCCTTATAGAGGAGTGTTACGGACCGCACTTCCTCCCTTCAATTGTCTACCTTGGTGGATTACGTATAGATTATACCTTAATCACAATTCTCTGACAACTGCGTCAGGGAGTCGACTCTTTGGATCAGTGGTTAGAGCATTGGACTTTCGGGTCCCGCCGGAGGCAGATATTATTCAGCCATGCTTCTTTCCTTTGTTACGATTTTTATGTCGTTAGATGGGGCTCGTCCTGGATCGGACTTTACTTTCCCGAAAATGTCTTCGCGTCATCATAAATGATGACTTCTATGAAGTGAGGGAGTGTTACGGACCTCAACCCCATTTTCCGTATATACCTTGGTAGATTACGCAAAGGTTATATGTTTATCACCACTCGGGCGATCCGGGTTCCAGTCCCACCATAATCGAGGATTTTTTTCCAGGTATGCTTCTCAACTTTGGTACGACTTTCATGTCGTAAGATTCTTCAAGCCACAAAAAGTATGATTGAACCGAAAAAGAAACGCAACTCCAAATATAAATGCGAGTATTTGCAGAAATAATCATGTTTGCAGAAAATCGATTTCATGACGCAATAATATAATCATTACTGAATGTAACTACCATAGAGAATTCAATTTCCAGTGAGAATGTTTGGAACAAATAGAGGTAGTCATTTCACAAGTTCAAAACATAAGCAGTTAATAGCGAGTATGTCCTGCGTTTGCATTCAGTCCTGCTCGCACACGCCTGGTCATGGGCAGGAGTAAACGATTGATCTCTGCCTGGGGAATAGCATTCCACTCCTGTATGAGCGCGAGACGCAAGGCTTGACGCGTTGTTGGCGGCTGATGGCGGTTACGTACGCGCCTATCCAAGACGTCCCACAAATGTTCTATAGGAGAGAGATCTGGACTATACGGAGGCCAGTGCATCACGTCAACGTTGTTTTGCTTAAGAAACGCCATGCTGAGCCTTGCTACATGCGCCCGAGGGTTATCCTGTTGAAACGTAACGTTGTGCTGTCGTACATATGGAACAACTACCGGTCGTATAACGACGTCAATGTAACGCTGAGCCATCAAAGATCCATCAATGAATACAAGGGGCGTTCTATGACCATAAGATATGCCAGCCCACACCATCAACCCACCGCCTTCAAATCGATCACGTTCAACCAAACAATTGTCACGATAACGCTCTCCGTCACGCCTATACACACGTTGACGGCCGTCAGCTCTGTACAACAAGTACCTGGACTCGTCAGAAAACATTACGTTATGCCACTGACGAAGGGGAAGCAGGTTTGGCCTGTGTTGTGTGAGCCACGCCATTCTAACCTGACGTCGTCGTGGTGTTAATAGCATACCAACGTACGGACGACGAGGACGTAAGCCAAACTCTCGAAGGCGATTCCTAACAGTATCTGCACTTATTCGATTGTTGTGCGTTCCTGGTGTCACCTGAGACGTCTCGACGGCTGTACGGAACCGATTACGAAGGCGGGTTAGACGGATGTATCGGTCCTGTCGACGTGTCGTGACGCGTAGATGTCCACTTCTGGTCCTGTCATTTGTCGTTCCCGTTTGACGTAGACGCTGGTACAAGCGAGTTATCGTCGATTTACTCATTTGAAAGTTCCTGGCGATGACAGCCTGAGACGTCCCACGTAGAAGCATTTGGACCGCTACGTTACGTTGATCTTGCGTCAAACGTACCATATTCCGTGGAGAAATTTTACCGGACTTTTGAAACCTAAACTCCAGGTAACACAATATGCCAATGTGATGAGGTTACTGTATACAATTAATGTACTGCACGAGAAATGTTGAAAACAACGAATTTCCAAGTGGAGCGTTAAACTGTACAAATATCGCCCAACTGTTTTCTGCATAAGAAAGTTTCAAAAGTATGAAAGTAAATCACAAAATGATTTTTCAGTCAACCTGATGGTTGCATGAAAATCTTTTTGGTTAAAAAGTTGCGTTTCTTTTTCGGTTCAGTAGTACTTCGGTACATTAAATGGTGCCTTTTTAGAACGCGTCAAAGTTCTGAGAAACCTGTATTTAGCACACGTGCCATTTAGACATTTTGATATTCTCTTAAATAAGCAACATACTATTGAGCCTTGAACATCTTACTACATGCAGTTAACGGCCCCCGCCCATCGTGGCTTGAACACATAGATGGGCTGCGTGATGCTTCCACGCAGAGCTGAAACCGACCCGCACACGAGTACTGGTACACCGCTTAGAAGATCTAAGCCTGTCCAGACAAAGCGGTGCGAGTTGGACCGTCAGTGCTTATAAACCCTATTGGTTTCATTGGGCGGCAGGGCTTGAGATGTCATTTCATCTCAATGTTGGGTAAAAGTCCCACCAAATTGGAAGCAACGTCTCCAAAATGACCTTTACAGTGCTGACGGGAACGTTAAACCTCAAATCAAACAAACAAAAAACATGCAGTTGACTTCACAACACAGGTGACACAACACAGGTGAACATACAGGCTGGTCTGATATGAGTGTTTGATGTGCTGAAACTGAATGTTATACTGTAATTCCAGATAAACTTATTCACATTCAGAAGCAAAAATTAAATCCGGCCCAGTTCACTCGACGAAGCCGAAGGTAAAAAACAATGGCAGTTCACATAAGAGTGTGCTATCATATTTGATATAATGATGACATAAATCAAAGCATAGTGTAATTAATCAAATGATTAGTAAATCTGTAAATTAACGGTAATTATTACAATACAAATTTGTTATTAAAATTTGTTAATTCATATTATATTTAGCGATACTTCCTACTTGAAATGTTTCAATTATAATGTTGTTTTTATATCATCACGAAAATACACCTATATACATGATTGTATTTCTGACCCCCTTGAATCCCACTTTATATAGTAAAACTGGGGTTTACAGGGGTAAACCTTATTTTTTCTTATTTCTGCTCCAAAATATAGCTGCGGGTATTCGTTAGAACCGCCTCGATTTGGCGGTTCTCACGAGTACCCACAATCTATATTTTGAGCAGAAATAAGAAAAATATCACATTTCTCATATCAATATTTTCATTTTTTTTTTGGCCAGTAAATTTACAATATATTTGTCTAGGCATGTAATGGCACCCTTCATTAGGAAAACTTGTCCGTAAGAAATAATGGCGTCCAACATGGTGTCAGAAAATGGTAAATATTATAGGTAAAAATGATAACATGTTGATTATTTCTGCTTTCAACATAGGTTGTGGGTACTCGTTAGAACCGCCTCATTTAGAACCGCCTCAATAAGGCGGTTCTAACGAGTACCCACAATCTATGTTTAAAAGCAAAAATAAGGCAGATAATGGATACCCCCGTAAACCCCACTTTTCTCTATATAAAGTGGGGTTTAGCGGGGTCTTCATTTCAAGGACTTGTTATCGTGATGATTTTCGCCTTTTAGTGTCTTAGTCGGAAGGTGAAAGGTAATTGTATAGTTTCCTGATCATTGCCTTCCTGTTTAGCTTGCCTGGATGAAGTCCATGAAGAGCTATTCCCTTAACCTCGGCTTCGGTGTTAACATTGGAATCTGCGTTAGCGTTGGAATCAGCGTCTGCGCCACGTTTAAGTTTTTAAAAGCTCATATTTTCCAAACTATACTATGGATTTAATTCATATTTGGAATGATGCTAGATATCGCCCAAACGTTTTATTCAACGATACCCCAGCCCATGCACATGACCTCAGTGTCAATGTCACGGAAGTCCCACTTCTGCACACGTTTCTCCAAGCCCAGGTAGAAACAGTAATGTACAGTATGGTACCTAGTTCCCGGCCGTAGTGAGGTACCCAGTTCCGGGTCGTACGCAGTTCCGGATCAACAAGACTTTGATAAGTCGCCGTGACAATTTGAAAGCCATTCAGCATAAAACTTACGTTCAGTCATATACATGTAGCCTAAATCTAGAAAAATCCATTTTTATAAATTACACATTTGTCGACCAAGCGCGTGCAAAATGACATTTGTGTTACCTACGTCTAAATTTAGACGCACAAGGGTAAAACGGATAGTGTATTTGTTAGCAACACAGATCAGACGACCAGATGTTGCGGTCATCTTGAGTAACGGTAAGACTAGATTTACTCCATGAAAGAGAATTAGAAAAATCGAATGTATATGTATTTTGTAACGATTAAACAATGAATTTTCAGAACCCAGTTCCGGATCAGTTATTTTCGTATATTGTTTACCACAGAAATTGAATGTAAAGGCTAGATTCGTTCAACCAAAAGATGCACCAGTTGGCTGTATTGCATTTGAAGTCTTTCGTTATGATAAATCAGTCATCTGCTAACATTTTTCCTGCAAAACATTAACAGCACAGATCTTGATGTGACATCTAATCATGGACCACACGAACAATACGAAGGTTTTTTTTTGGTTGAAAACGTTTTGCATGTCATGACTGGGCCCATCCCTTCTTCTTTCTTTCTTCTTCTTCTTCTTCTTCTTCTTCTTCTTCTTCTTCTTCTTTGAAAACTTGACAAGAGAGTGTGGCATTTTGTCCACAGCTCCCTGAAACGTCTGGTCAATTCTCCCCAGTTCTTAAAATTGCCTCCCCTATTTATTATGGACGCTGCGCACTAAAAATGTGTTTGCTCCCGACTCCATGAAAGGGCCTCTTTTCTGTTGGGGACAAGTCTTATACCAAATTCAAACGAATGTGCAGATCAGTGCAAATCAGAAAAGGGACCAGGGCCTCCTTTTTCACCCAAATCAGAAGTGACTGATCCCAAAAATATATTACATCAGCTCATGTAAATTACCACGACGTGATGGTGCAGTTACTGATCGTCTTTCCTATATCACCAATACAATCAGAGACTACGCAGACATGCGACTACACGGATAGTCAGTCTGTCCTGGCCAGTGCCCTATTGTCGGGAATCGCATGTGTTGGCTAAAACTTACTTTGATAGCTTCTGTCTCCTCGATGCCCTGCCTGCTACCACAGTTCCAATCAACCTCAGGAGAGAGAGAGAGAGAGAGAGAGAGAGAGAGAGAGAGAGAGAGAGAGAGAGAGAGAGAGAGAGAGAGACAGAGACTCCTAACACCATTTGTTAAAATGGGCGGCTAAATGTGCATACCATCCTTCCATTCTCTACGTAAGAGAGGATTTTGATTTTGATGTTTGTTTTATGGCCCTCTCAAGATTGTTTCACATATCGGGCCAATCGTTAATTGGAGGTGAGCGAAAACCGGACTACCCGGAAAAAATCGCCTGACCTTCCGTTGTAGAACTTGGCGTTTCACATGTGACCCGAGCCATGCTCGAACCAAAGCGGTGAGAGCCCTAACTATTACATAAGATTATGCGCTATTACCCACTTGGCCACAGAGTCCCGTTAAGTAGGGAGAGGGACACCTTCACAATGCAAGTTTGATGACAGGATACCAGGCTGCTTACTGCAGTCGTAGTGAGTCTTATAGGTAGTAATAGTAGCTTATTTCGATTGCCGGTGGGATCGAGTGTTCTATCCCTGCACTGGCGCTCTCACCCGTTAGGCAACAGAGACCCATGCAAAAGTAAAATCGCAATGTTACTTCTGCGCATCATCTGTTGAAGGTTAACATATCTGTAAAGTTGCATGAAAATATCCCACAAGATTTTCAAGTGAGTGAGGGCGCGAGACAGAAAGACGGTTTGACAGACCGGGGACAAAACAATGTCATCCAACTCCATCGGGGTTGGGTGTGTGTGTGGTGGAGGGAGGGGGGGGGGGGCGTTTAGACATAACCACAAATCGATAACTTAATGTTTACTGAACGGGCCTCCGTGGCCTAGTGGATAAGAGCGCTGACTCTTAGTCATTAGGTCTCTCACCGCCGTAGGTTCGAGCCTCGCTCGGGCCACGTGTGAGACGCCAAGTTCTGCAACGGAAGGTCAGGTGGTTTTTCTCCGGGTACTCCGGTTTTCGCCCACCTCTGATTAACGATCGGCTCGATATGAGTGAAATAATCTTGAAAGGGCCGTAAAACCCAAATCAAAAAAAAAAAAAAAAAAAAAAAAAAAAAATGTTTACTGAATGCCACTGAAAAGACACTGACATACTGTAGAACTTCGATGGCTCGAACACGGATGGCTCATTTACCATTGATCTGTCGAACCCATTCTTGAGCCACTAGCGAAATCCTCTACATAAGAAATAGTGAGGGATAATTAAGGAGATTTTAGTCTTTTATCTTGCAAATGTATGCTGTGTGTACTCATTAGAATCGCCTCGATGAGGCGATTCTAATGAGTACACACAACATACATTTTTCATTACAGAACACAGAAAAGATGTCCTAAAGTATGTCGTTATGCCTCCTGGTAGTAGTCCTCAGTGGCTCGAACTACCCCTGTCTCGAACAGATTTTCATGGTCCCAAAAGTGTTCGAGCCATTGAAGTTCGACTGTAGCTTAACGTCATTCGATACCTCGTGATCCACAACTGGGGTCTCACCGTGGTCTCATATTCTGCAGTCCTGAACCGAATAAAATTAGGAAGAATGTTTAAGTGCATTTTGTAGAGGGATATTGTTTTCTTGAAAAAGGTACCAAATGTTCTGAGCAGCAAGCAACCGTATTGGCTGCACCACTCAACGATGCGTGACTGATACGGAACTGGGTACCTGACTGTGTCTGATAAGTAAGTAAATTTGTGGTGGAAAGTCAACAGTCAAATAGCACAGCCGCTCTAATCTAATGTCTAGAGCTTCTAATGTCATATTTAAGTTGCTGTCGAGCAAAATGGCTCTCTTCAGTTACCCAGCAAAGAGATGATAGTCGGCTTGTGCTTAACGCCAAACATGCTCTACTATCTTATATATAGAGTGCTAGGTGCTTTGCAATACGTTGAATATTTTTCCTTTTCGCGTTATGTTTTGTTTGTACTGCCGCGTAATGCGATGCCATGTTGGTAGCCTGTGATTGCGACACTTGCTGGACAACTTCAATTATATTAGCTCACCTAGAGCCAAGGGCTCAGGGTGAGCTTTTGTGACAGATCGATGTTCATCGTCCGTCGTCCGTCGTACGTCTATCATTAATTTACTTTGAAGGCAATGCTCCTAAACCGGTGATCGGATTTTCAAATAATTTTACAGTGACATCAGCGAACAAAGATAGGTCTGCTGTGAACAAGACTTGCACTTGACTACGGGCAAAGTGACAAAAAAATATAAGCTACTGACTTCTGTAAATAGTAGAAAGGAAATTTTCTGGGCATATAATGAAAAGTAGAAGTAAAACAAAGATCAGGAATCGATACGATTAACTTACTCCACCCATCAAAAACACCAAAGGGAAAGAAACACAAACATGAAGGTCATATACCGCCAACATATACAGAAAAGACACGATAGCTAAAAGAACAGCTATAACGATAACACACCCGTGCGACATAACGCATGTTTTCACATCTCCAAAATGGCTACTTTTCTGAAGAAAAACTATATGATTCCTTTCTTATTTTTACTGAAACGGTGGTTATTGGTGCTTGTTAGGCGGTTCTAACGCATACCCACAATGTATGTCTTGGAGCAGAAATAAGAAAAATATAATGTATACCCCTGTAAACCAGAGTTTTCTCTATATATCTATATAAAGTGTGGTTCAAGGGAGTGTTTGTTTCACGGACTTATTCGCGGGGTGCATCTCAAGCCACTGAAATGTGGGGAAAGTGTGCGTAGCATGCAAACAGACACTGAAACCAACACCAAGATACGCATCAACATATAAATCTGTAAACATGTAAGAAACTGCATATAAGACGGTAATAGAAAATAATACTTCCGGCTTAAAAAAGACATAATAAGTGACACGAATGAACACACCAAATATTAACCCTTATCTTGCTGTGCACGACAACCCCTATCTTTGCAAACAGTGTAGATCCAGATCAGATGGCTTCTGAAGAAGCCATCTGATCAGGATCTACACTGTTTGTCATTCAGTTCAAACTACTAGAGTTGGGATCAGTTACGATGTTCACGAATATTCAACCGTCGCCCTGAATTCCAATTAATCTCTTTCTTGTTTTTTCCTTTTTCTTTTTAACAAACAACAATAACAAATAAACCTGCAATCCAGGGGATCCAAGATCAACAGTTATTGATAATAACAAAATATGGAGTAAAGCAACTATACATTAAAAGAACGATGACCAAGGATTGAAGACTCACAAACAATCGAAAGAAAATCCCCAGGAGCCAGTTGTTCAGAACTATCAATGTCTTTTGTTAACCTATCGTTAAAACTTTGATAATTGAATGTGGCAAATGTACTAATATTTTTGCTGAAAGTATCTGGGTAGAGCTACTCACATTTTTTTTCTGTAAAACTTCAGAATTATATTATGCCAGCTAGAGCAGTAGACAATGTGACTCTTAACGAGCTCGTTAAGCTAACGATGCTAAAACGTGAGACTCAGAGGTATGCGTTTTAGTATACCTCTGTTATTCAGATTGTAAATAGTTTTAAGGACTCATCCAGTGACTTCTCTTGTTTTTTTTTTGTTTTTTTAGCTAAATTCTAAATTTAGCTACGCACCCAACTGAGGTAATGGCCAAATATGACCGACTCAGTATAAGAAGATAGATATATATACAACTGGGACCTGATAGATAACGTAGGTCTGAAATCAGGACCTAAAGCATCGGATCCCCGTCTCTCTCAAGAGCAAAGCAAAGTGTCACCTGTAAAATGATGGACAATAAAGTATGCTATCTGTCCAGTAAATAATTCGTCTACCATTACGGACAATGGCCAATCTTACTAGCAAGCGATAAATGCTACTATTTGTGTGCTCAAAGAAATTCTAGCCATGAGCTGTCTGTGAAGATAAGAGCAACAGATGTCAGAGGAAGTAAGCTCTGTTGGTGATGACTTTACTCTGGTTTCGTTTGAGTTTTATGTTCTCGAATATGTTGCACTGAAGAGATAAGAAAAATAGAAGTGGAGGCAATGATCAGGAATCGATACAATTAACCCACGGCTCCCATCAGAGACACCAAATGGAAAGAAACACAAACATGAAACAACAGACCCTAATGGAAACATCAATAGCGGAAAGCCAAAAGGACAGTTACTTTCCCACAAAATGGTCGATAGGCTATCCAAAATAAAATAAACTAAGCGACACAAACACCCAAAGACAAACCATAACAAAAATAAACCGCGACAGAAGAACCGCCTTGGAACGGTCAGCGGAAACGAATTCGACTGGGGGGGAGGGTGGGGGCATAAATCCATTTTACGTGGCCACAATCCTCGCCTTACAAGCCTTCATGCGGACTGGACAGATTATTGTTTAAGCCATGACGGAAGTAAGGGCGAGGATTGCGGCCGCGTAAAATCGATATAAGTCGCCCCCACCCCACCCACCCCACAGTGAAACACTTTTTCACTGACCGTTCCAATGTGGTTCTTCTGTCGCGGTTTATCGTTTTTGCTATAGTTCGTTTTCGATCGGTGTATCGCATATATGTTTTTGTTTTTGATAGCCAATTGGCAATTTTGTTGGTAAAAACTGTCATTTTGGCTTTCCGCTGTTTATGTTTCAATTAGGGTCTAGTTATTTCATGTTTGTCTTTCTTTCCCTTTGGTGTCTCTGGTGGGGGGTGAGGGTTACTTGTGTCGTTTTCTGCCCACTGCCTTCCGATGTGACATATATTTTGCGCTGTGCACGTTTCTGCCCGGCTTTGTTGATTCGTTTTGCCTCATATTCACTAGCACCCCTTCTGATGAGACCTCGCCGCTCGCTCGGTCTTGTGCAATATGTTTCCACGACTCTGTCGCATAACATCATATGCCACAGGGCCACACACATGTAAGTCCCCTAAAAGTACCTGCATTTATGTGTGCTGGTTTATACATAAATAAAATCGCACTATGGTGGCATGGGGACGGACCCTATATCAACAACAGAAGACAGTAGAGCGAACTAAAAAATTGTGTTTTTGTTTGGAAACAAAGAGCGTGGTCTTTTTCCGTGTGATTTAAACGCACGCGATTTTATTGATACAAGGAAGAAGTGAATAAAAGCATTTTGCATAAAAAGCGCGATACGTAATTTGCGCTATAATATATATGTAAATCCAAAGCAATAAAACAGTAGGATATATCAATATGATAACTGATATTAAATTACATAAACATTAATTAAACGACCTGGTTCTATTCAAATATAGCAACTTGTACGCGACATCATTTTTTATAGACCTTGCATTGGGAATACTATAATTAACTAACCAATTTTGTACCGGAAACCCCTTTAGCCCCCGCCCATCGGGGCTTGAAGAAATAGATTGGCTGCATGATGCTTCCACGAAGAGCTGAAATCGACCGCACAGGAGTAATGGTAAACCACTTAGAGGATCTAAGCCTGCCCAGGCAATGCGGTGCGAGTCGGCCCGTCCATGATTATAAACCCTATTGGTTTCATTGGGCGGCAGGGCTTGAGATGTCATTTCATCTCAATGTAGAGTAAAAGTCCCACAAAATTGGAAGCAGCGTCTCCAAAATGACCTTTACAGTGTTAACGGGGATGTTAAACTGAAAATCAAACATACAAACCGGAAACCCCTAAAGGGGTACCTTGACAAACAGTGCAGGCCCAGATCAGAAGCCGCAAAGCCCTACACTGTTTGCAAAAGACCTACACTGTTTGTAAAAGTTAAGCCATTTCCCGAAATAAATTTTGAAGAAAACACCACTAGGGATAAATAATCACAAATTTTCATCAGAAAAGTAACCATTTTCGAGATATGAAATAATGCTCCATGTGACACGTGCAAAATTATGTAATTTCTTGGTTTTCTTTCTCGCGAGAGTGTTATTCGCTTCAAATATTAACCTTCATATCGCTAAATCAATTTTAGTAGCCAAATGTCCAACATTAATTTACAAAGTGACCTCCTATGTAACATAAAAGATTATAAATCAAATGGTTTTGACGTAATAGTCTTTGGGCGAGAGCGCACAACACAGACCGTAAACAAACAAACAAAGAAATTAAAATAGAATACATCATCCATTTAGCCGCGAAGGATCCGGTCAATTTGGTAAACAATGACGAAACTAGATGCATCCATTATCGCAAATAGCCTTTTCACTTTGTGACTAAACAAAGGATGGCAAACTTACGGAATCCAGGAGGACATGATGATTTTATTTTTAAGTTGTCTGCCCAAGATGATATCTTATGCGAATTTATTGCGAACAACGTAATATATTGCCGCACATCATAATGTCTTGTTTGTACAAAATAATATCTTGTTCGTACAACATATTGTCTTTTACAATAAATAAATAGAAAATTAAATACCAAAAATCCTTAGCGATCAAATGCTTGAGGCCCAGTGCCAATCGACTCGAAGTTATATACAGTAGAACTTCGATGGCTCGAACACCGATGGCTCGTTACCATGGATGTGTCGAAACCATTCTTAAGCCCCTAGCGAAATCCTCTACATAAGAAATAGTGGGGGAGATTTTAGTCTTTTATCTTGAAAATGTATGCTGTGTGATCTCATTAGAATCGCCTCGATGAGGCGATTCTAATGAGTACACACAACATACAATTTCATTATAGAACGCCGAAAAGCTGTCTAAAAGTATCTCGTTATGCCTCCTGGCTGTAACCATCAGTGGCTTGAACTACCCCTGTCACGAACAGATTTTCGTGGTCCCAAAGGTGTTCGAGCCATTGAAGTTCGACTGTACACAGAAGCCTTTTGACCATGATGATCACGATTTCGTGTTTAACGACGCGTCAACCCTCTTTGTGGGTCGTAAGCGTCAATCGGTTAAATATAACCTCTGACCAATAATTATGTTACAGTGGTATCAATTGGGCGACAGGGCTTGAGATGTCATTTCATCGGGTAAAAGTCCCACAAAATTGGAAGCAACGTCTCCAAAATGACCTTTACAGTGTTGACGGGGACGTTAAACCTCAAATCAAACAAACAGTGGTATCAAGCGCAAATTAAATATCACAGTGACTATAAACAAATTTATTAGGCAATACAGCCCTCGTGTGAGCCGAAAACAGAACATGGGAGACAGGTGTATGAGCAGCCTCAAAGATGGCCCCCGCCCATAGGAGCTAGAAGAAATATATGGGCTGCATGATGCTTCCACGCAGAGCTGAATCCAGCCCACACACTAGTACTGGTAAACCGCTTAGAGGATCTAAGCCTGTCCAGGAACTGCGGTGTGAGGCGGGCCGTCCATGCTAATAAACCCTATTGGTTTCATTGGACAACAGGGCTTGAGATGTCATTTCATCTCAGTGTTGGGTAAAAGTCCCACAAAATTGGAAGCAACGTCTCCAAAATGACCTTTACAGTGTTGACGGGGACGTTAAACCTCAAATCAAACAAAATCAAACAAAAGCAGCCTCAAAGAGTTTTTAAGGCGCGACACATGTCTATTAAACGTGGTGTGCTGAACAACCGCTTTAAAATATTGCTCATATATAACTCATTCGACCCGCAATTGGGCCGGGGCAAAGCATTTCCTACAATTTACACGTGTGACCAGCGATGAATCAGATTAGCCTGTGCATCCATGTAGTCTGACCAGAGACGTCTCTTGCTGCACAAAGGAGCAGTTGGTCCTTAGCTATCCTTAGAGCGCACAACGATGACCCTGATCAGACTGCTCAGTACATTGTTACTGTGATAGAATCTTGGATCACCTGGCGCAGTAGCAGTTGTACCATCGGTATCTGTCATGAATCACCGAGATGCATATTCGGGCATGGGGTATGTGTAAATGTGTAAAAGAGCTTGCAAGTTTTTGGTAAGAAATAGATAAGCTCTAAAAGTGCTTTTTTCCAGTTATAAATCACAGTTTAAAGGTCAGTTGTAAAGTAGATAAAATCACGAGCGCGTAGCGGGAGTGATTTGGCTACTTACAACTGACCGACAAACCGCGACTTATTTTACATCGTAGTGTCCTAACCAATCAGTGGAGTATAACAGGAAGAATATAAATAGGTTTGAGTTATTTTAATTCGATTTGCTAGAGTGTCGTAAAAAATTGTGAACTGCTAAACTTCTTAATCAGGATTATCGGTATCATAAACTACTAAACTACGGAAAGCCTTTTCTAATTTTTTTAGGCGTCATTCCGATTTAATTTCAAAATTCGATGTTAGACTTAAATCTCTTCTGCCACAAGGTCTATCGAAACCAGAATTTTATGATGACTTAGTATATAAAATCAGAAAGAAATATATATACTTGCAATGACTTTAGCACCCGATTTCGTAAATTCATTCTTCGATATAAAAAGTTTGGGTACAACATAAAATTAATGTTATACGACAGACTGGATTTATGATAGTTAACCAAATCACGGTTGACAACTTTGCTTCCCTCTTTAATTGCACGCCGGTGGGTCAGGCCTCAGATTCTATGAGCGTTCCAGCGTAAAGGCTTACTGAGAATTAGAATTTAGTTTTATTTAATGTTGGTTGGTGCCTGATGCTCTGTCTCAGGTCGGGCCCATCGGAGTCTAGCTGTTGGTTTTCTTATGACCAAGCATTTCAGTGATTTCTTGCTGTCGAGTCCTCACCGTTGTTTCATCTTTGTGGTTGTTTGATTTTTTTTGTTCTCGGAGATGTTGCACTGATCAGTTAAGAGGCCTTCATGCGGACTAAACAAATTATTTGTCGAAATCGCGACGGAAGTAAGGGTGAGGATTGCGGCCGCGTAAAACCGATTTAAGCCCCCCCCCCCACCCCCCCACACACACAGTGAAATTCGTTTCACTGACCGTTCCAAGGCGGTTCTTCTGTCGCGGTTTATTTTTGTTATGGTTTGTCTTTGAGTGTGTCACTTATATTATTTTGTTTTGGATAGCCACTTGGCCATTTTGTGGGAAAGTAATTGTCCTTTTGGGTTTCCGCAATTGATATTTCCATTAGGGTCAAGTTATTTCATGTTTGTGTCTCTTTCTTTCTCTTTGGTATAACAGCTGGGAGCTGTGGGTTTGTTGCATCAATTCCTGATCATTGCCTTCACTTCTATTTTACAGAAAAAAAAGTGTAACACTTATCCAAAACAATAAATCTAAAATCAAAGTTAAAATTTCAGTTAAAACAGAATATTCTAAATGAAAAATAATGTGACAAAGATGTTTGAAGCACTTAGTCTCTGTCGCTGGCTCTGCTTACACATGACTTTAGATCAATCTATAACTACCTACTACTATACAAAGTCTTACAATACCCATCACGTGAACAAGTCCGTGAAATGAACACCCACCTAAGCACCACTTTATATAGAGAAAATTGGGGTTTAGGGGGGTAAACATCACCGGCCTTATTTTTGCTCAAAAACATAGATTGTGGGTACTCGTTAGAATTGCATAGTACTTGTGGTACCCCAGAAAAGAGGGTCACATGGAAGATTAGTACTAGTACTAAATGTGTTACCCTCTATAAATAAGGTCGATTATTATTATTGTTGTTGTTATTATTTAAAATATTTTGGTCAGAAATAAGAAAAATGTCACATTTTTTCATCTTAAAATGTTCTTTTTTTCCGGCGGTAAAGTTTTAGCATAGCCGTGTTTTCGTAATGTGCAACCCGCTGTCGACCCGCCGTTGACCCGACATTCCTTGCTGGCTGGGACTTAAAATTCAGCAGCAAAAATCAAAGCTAAAATAGAATATGAAGATCATTACGCAAACTTGCTTATACTAATACATTGTACATTTATTCACCGAAAAATCGAAAATTTTCAGGTGAAAAATTGTGATATTTTTCTTATTTCTGCTCAAAATATAGATTGTGTGTATTTGTTAGAACCGCCTCAACGAGGCGGTTCTAACGAGTACCCACACTCTATATTTTAGAGCAGAAATAAGAAAAATAAGGTTTACCCCTGCAAACCCCAGTTTTACTTTAGAAGAGTGGGGTTTAAGGGGGTCAAAATTTTATAGGCGTGTTTTCGTGATGTACTACTATACAAAGTCTTACAATACCCCAGCAAGCACGAAAAAGTGGGACAACGTCGGACCGACACATCACGTAAGCACGCCTATACAATTTGGCTCCCCTTGAACCCCACTTTTATATAGTAAAACTGGGGTTTACAAGGGTAAACCTTAGTTTTCTTATTAATGCTCCAAAATATTTTGATCAGAAATAAGAAATATGTCACAATTTTTCATCTTAAAAGGTTCTTTTTTCCGGCGGTACAGTTTACAATGTATTCGTATAGCCTAGGCGTGTTTTCGTAATGAGCAACACGCTGTCGACCCACCATTCTTTGCTGGCTTGGACTTAAAATTCAGCAGCAAAAATCAAAGCCAAAATAGAATGTGAAGATTAATGTTTATTTAAACAGGTTATATATACTAAGCGCCGAACAAAACTTCTGCCTGCGCCTACAATTAACGCAATGATTGATTATATGAAATACGTAAAGCACCAGGAAGTGTTTGTTATTGTCATGTGGTAAAACTATTGTATAAATACATATGAGAGACATAATATTGTCATCTGATATTAAAGTCCCATAATGTAAACTAATAGAAATACAGTAGAATTTCGATGGCTCGAACACCGATGGTTCGTTTACCATGGATGAATCGAACCAGTTCTTGAGCCCTATAGGGAAATTCTCTATATAAGAAATAGTGGGGGTATTTAAGGAGATTTTAGTCTTTTATCTTGCAAATCTATGCTGTGTGTACTCGTTAGAATCGCCTCGATGAGGCGATTCTAATGAGTACACACATCATACATTTTCATTATAGAACACCGAAAAGGTGTCTCAAGTATCCGTTATACCTCCTGACAGTTATCCTCTGTGGCTCGAACTACCTGTGTCTCGAACAGATTTTCGAGGTCCCACAGGTGTTCGAGCCATTGAAGTTCGACTGTACATCACATCAGCATTTGCTTCTGACCATTCGAATTGTCTTGACAAACTATAATTATACTAGATTGGATTATTACAAACTTTGTAGTGAACAACTACAACAATGCCACGTGTTTATGTATTGTGCTTTATTGTCATTTTTGTGGACCCTTTGAAGGCTATGCCTCAGGGACCTATGGATGGTGGAAATGCAGACCCCCAGAAGTCCGGGGAACAGTCGTTATATCGTAAGTTTATTCTTTCATTACATCGTACATCACAACGTCTTCGGGATATCAACGCCGGTAGAGAACAATGGTTTAGAATGACGTCATTTAACGTCACTGAAAAGCATGTGGTTCGATGCATTCATTGACGTATGAACGCAATTTTTTCTATATGTTTACATTTGATTTACACTCGAAATGTAAATATTGAAAAATGAAACAATTGAGGTAAAAAATGATATTTTCCTTATTTCTGCTTAAAACAAAGCTGCAGAAATAAGAAAAAAACAGTATATAATCCTGTTAACACCCAGTTTAACTGATCAATATTATCATTACGAAAATACGCCTATATAATTTTGACCCCCTTGAACCCAACTTTTATATAGTAAAACTGGGGTTTACAGGGGGTAAACCTAATTTTTCTTATTTCTGCTCTAAAATATAGACTGTGGGTACTCGTTAGAACCGCTTCGACGAGGCGGTTCTAACGAGTATCTACAATCTATATTTTGAGCAGAAATAAGAAAAATATCACAATTGTTCATCTTAAAATTTTCATGTTTTCAGCGATAAAGGTTACAATGTATTTGTATAGGCGAGTTTTAGTAATGGTAGGCGTGTTTTCGTGATGAATCATTTGCTCTTCAACAGAATAAAATATGTTGCATATACACATTGCGATGAATTACGTAAGACCGTGATGTCTCATAATGATCAAAGTTGTTTTATATAAGGAGATTTGTTTGTTTGATTTGAGGTTTAAAGTCCCCGTCAACACTGTAAAGGTCATTTTGGAGACGTTGCTTCCAATTTTGTGGGACTTTTACCCGACATTGAGATGAAATGACATCTCAAGCCCTGTCGCCCAATGAAACCAATAGGGTTTATCATGCAGCCCATATATTTCTCCAAGCCCCGATGGGCGGGGCCATTTATATAAGGAGAATCCATAGGGACAAAACAAGCTGTTCGCTCCACGAGGCATCCGTGTTCCTGTCATTAACCGTTTTTTTTTGTACCAAATGGAATCTTCCTCCTTATATATAGCAGGAGTCCAGTTCGAAATTTAGGGATGTCAGGTTGTGTTATCTTCAAAAATTTATTTGGAAAATGACTAAATGTTTAGCAAACAGTGGAAGTCGTGGTTCTGATCGTCTGATCGGGGCCTGCACTGCTTGCCAAATACCAGTTTTGGGTTAAAGTTCAACTGTATTTCAAGATAGCTTTGACCAGATTTATTTTCAATTATATAGAGATCTGGTTTGTTTCATAAAGTGTAAGTTAACAAAAGTTCCTTTACATTTAGCTAACAAGGTCTGTTGTTTAGTCAGTGTCCCGATCTTTTATTTATTGAGAATTGGCCAAAACAAACAACAACATAAGAAAAGCAACAACAACAAAAAAACAACAACAAAAAAACGATGTAACCGAAGACAAAAGAATCAGAAAAAAGAATTTGCAAAATGCCTGCCAGAAATCAAAGTGCTGTACAGATTTTGGAAACGAGTAATAATAAATTCTAATGTAGGAATACATGCTTGTGGCTAACGACAACAGAAGACCTATGTTGTAAACAACACTTTTACGTCACTAAATGAATGAAAATGCTATAGAAGTTACGATGCTCATTCTTATGTCATTGTATTGCCTCGCCGATAAATAATATGCATGCCCCAATATGAATCAATTTTAGAAACATACATAGTCTCTTCTTGTCTATCTAGTCTAGGTGTGTCTATTAAATTCACGTCTACTCTGTTGCAGCTTAGCTTTTAACTGCTGGGCGCTGACCTTTAGTACTTCTCACTTGTTAGCAAACTCTAGAATGCCCTAAACCTTGGTATTTTGACTCGAGGGCCATAGGGCATATTTTCATATCTCCAGCATCCTGATCTGATGCAAAAAATACATAGTTTTCCTTATTTCTACTGTGAACGTACTATGGGCTCTTGTTACAACCGCGTAGAAGCCTCCGTGGTGCAGTCGTTACGCTACTCGCCTTGTAAACCAGGGATCGCAGGATCGGTCCCGGGCTTCTCCAGACTTTCGGATGAGTCTTTAAACCGAGGTCCCGTCTCCGTATGACCTTAGCTGTTGTTGGGACGTAAAACTCAAACACTCACTCACTTGTTACAACCGCCTATTTCAGGGTTGCTACTGAGTACCCAATACTCATGTTTTACGCAAACTAATAAAGAAATTCATATTTTCGATATATAAGGTAGGGTTTACAGGGTCTTTGTTACACGGGCCTTTGAACAAGAAAAGTTTCATTACCCATTTGCATGCATAAAAAACAGCAAAAAATGCAGATGACAAAATATCAACAATACGTGACAACAGCAATAAAAACACACAAAAAACGGCAACCACAAGAACAATAATTGCATCACCACTGCCAAAACAATCACGACCACAACATCAACAACAACAATTCAATACAATAATTATAAAACATCAACAACTACAATAACAAAGACAACATTCTAGAAGTATGACAATGGTCACACAAGTTACGCGTGACGCGAAAAGCCAGTGACGCCAGAGCAAGATTCAATGACGTTAGACAACGACGCATTATTTCCTCGTATAAAAACATGACAAAAAGACAGAAACGTGTGATACAATCAATAATGCTGGGCGAAAGTTTGGGAGAATTTGAAGGAAACATTTTGCCGATCTCGAAATACTCAGCTCTAATAGGTGATTTTGAATCACAGTTTGTCAGTCAGTTGCAAGTATACGAATAACTAGCGCCACGAGCTCCGGATTTGCTCTACTTAACAACTGACATTAAACCGTTTTGTACCAAATAGCACGAGTCCATTTAAAAATTTAGGGGTGTCAGGTTGTTTTCTTCAAAATTAATTGGGAAAATGGATGAACTTTTTGCAAACAGTGTAGCCCCTGATCAGACGCCGCGTTCTGCGGCGTCTGATCTGGGCCTGCACTGTTTACCAAATACCCGTTTTGGGGCTTCTGGTACTAAATGCGTTAAAACTGTGATTTGTTACTGAATAAATCACTGCAAGAGCGGATCTATTTCTTAACCAATAACACTAACAAAAACGATAACAATAATAACACTAATAACTACTATAACGACAAACAGAACAACAATACGAGTAGCAAAACAAACATAGAACAACAAAAACAACAATAAAAAGACAAGAGCAGTGACTAAATCAACAATAACGAAAACAACAACAACAAAAAAAAAAAAAACAAAAAAAAAAAACAAAAAAAAACAGCAACGGTAACAAGAGCAATTAACGACTACCGCGACAACAACAAATCCCTTTGATTTAATCAGAGTTGTATCTGTTCAGATAAGTCGTCTATAGTGTGTGTGTGTGAATTCGGGTTTAACATCGCTTTCAACAATTTTTCAGTCATATCACGACGGTGTCTGGTTGTGACAGGGAGCTCAATGCTCACTTTTATAGTGCAGCCTCAGTGCAGTATCATGCCCCAGACACATTACATGATACCACACCCAGTCACAATATCCTGACACTGGGTCGACCAGTCCTAGCTCTACCCCGTTAATCTGAGTGCCAAGCGAGGAGCAGCTAGTACCATTTTTAACGACTTTGGTATGTCGCGGCCCGGGATCGAACCCGTGACCTCCCGTTCCCCGGAGCGGACACTCTACCAACTGAGCTATCGGGGCCGGTAAGTCGTCTATAGCATTCTGATCAAACAAAGTCAGCCAGACTGGTTCGATACTCCGGCTGATCTGCGTCTGGACTTTTGCGTAGACATCACGAAAACACGACTATATATTTCTTACCCCCTTTGACTCCCACTTTTATATAGTAAAAACTGGGTTTACAGGGGTAAACCTTATTTTCCTTATATCTTCTCTGGAACATAGATTATGGGTACTCGTTAGAACCACCTCGATGAGGCGGTTCAAACAATCTAAGTTTAGAGTAGAAATAAGAAAAAATATCGAAATGTTTCATCTTAAAATGTTCGTTTTTCCACGGTAAAATTTACATAGAATTTGTATAGGCGCGTTTTAGTAATGGAGATTTAAATTGTATTCCTTTTGTCGGATTTTATTTCACAAATGAAATGATTGATATTCTAATATGTTAATTAATCATGCAATTAAAGCTTTTGACCTGCATATCTGTCATGTTACTGTTTAAGTCACACCATTATGATGCATCTTATATTTACATTGATTTATTGAAATTTAATCATTTTCATTCGACCGGTGAAGACACAGATCAGCCTTTTGAACCCACTTCCGCAGAATACAGACTGCATGAGGAAACTTAGCATTACGATAACACATACGTGCGACATTGTGCATTTTTTCATGAGGTCACATGTAAGACACCAAGTTCTGAAACGGAAGGTCAGGTGGTTTTTCTCCGGGTTCTCCGGTTTTCACCCACCTCTGATTAACGATCGACTCGATATAAGTGAAAAAATCTTGAAACAAAAAAACATTTCATGTTTCAAATACGGTTATTTTTCTGATGAAAATTTATGATAACTTTGGTATAAATGCCCCATTCATAGGTTGTGGATCTCGCTTGATTCGCCTCATTGAGGCGATTCTGACGCGCATCCACAATCTATGTCTATGAGGCGGTTCTAACGAGTACCCACAAACTATGTTCTGGAACAGAAATAAGAAAAACAATGTATAGGTTTTCTCCATACAAAGTGGGAATTAAGGGGGTGTTCATTTCCCGGATTTGTTCACGTGATGGGGTCAACAATAATCATCAAAGCTCCAAGAAACACCGACTGATCTGGATCGTTGCTGTTTGCAAATGTCGGAGTCACAGTCTGAATGGAGATCTGTTTTTAATGCTTATCATTAACCTATATTAAGATTTATAACTTATGATTCATGATCATTGTATATAAATATGTTCTAGAAAGGCACGGAATATACCACAGAACTGGAAAATACGGAATGTACATGTTTTCTGGGCCAGACTAGCTAGTTTCGGCCATTTAGGCCTCAACAGTGACCCTCAAATATTTTCAAAATTCCACAATGGAATCAATGTAATATAAACTACACTATGATGTAGGACAGGGAGGCTTTTACGGCCGCCACACATTCCCAGACAATAGCTGTAGTGACGTTAAATATGTTCTAGAAAGGGTTATCCTTTGGAAGCAAGGAATACACCACAGAACTGGAAAATACGGAATGTACATGTTTTCTGGGCCAGGCTAGCTAGTTTCGGCCATTTAGGCCTCATCAGTGACCCTCAAATATTTTCAAAGTTCCTCAATGGAATCAATGATCCCAAAGGACAAGAAAATATAAACTACACTATGATGTAGGGCAGGGAGACGTTTTACGGCCGCCACACATTGTCAGGCAACAGCTGTAGTGACGTTAAATATGTTCTAGAAAAATTTATCCTTTGGAAGCAAGGAATACATCACAGGACTGGAAAATACGGAATGTACATGTTTTCTGGGCCAGACTAGCTAGTTTAGGCCATTTAGACCTCATCATTGACCCTCAAATGTTTTCAAAATTCCACAATGGAATCAATGATCCAAAAGGACAAGAAAATATAAACTGCATTATGATGTAGGGCAAGGAAACTTTTTACGGCCGCTACACATTCCCAGACAACAGCTGTGGTGACGTTAAATATGTTCTAGAAAAGGTTTTCCCTTGGATGAAAGGAATACACCACAGAACTGGAAAATACGGACTGTACAAGTCTACTACTTATTAACAAATTAACTTAATTGTTCACCCGAGCAGGTAAATGGGTAGCACTGATGTAATAGTCACTGCCTCTCTCGCGCGCGCGCGTGAAAACATCCGGAATGAGTGTTTGAGAGCGATTAAATAAGCTTGAAGCTTCCATCGCAATCAAACTGAAATAAATTAGTATAATCTAATATTGACAGTGGCAGTTTTACCTGTCGAGGGTGAACACTTCGTCATATACCCCTCACATTAGGGCAACATATGATTTATTATACCGAATTCTCACTTCTAGAGATTCCTTCAGTGAATGCACATGTACTTTTGAGCAGTGACGTCAGAGGGGAATATTGCATGGGGAATATGATATTATATGGCCCTGCTCGTCACTTCTGGAGATTCTTTCAGTGAATGCACTTGTACTTTTGAGCAGTGACGTCAGAGTGTGTGTGTGAATTCGGGTTTAACGTCGCTTTCAACAATTTTTCAGTCATATCACGACGGTGTCTGGTTGCGACAGGGAGCTCAATGCTCACTTTTATAGTGCTGCCTCACTGAAGTATCATGTTCCAGACACATTACATGATACCACACCCAGTCACATTATCCTGACACTGGGTCGACCAGTCCTAGCTCTACCCCGTAAACCTGAGTGCCAAGCGAGGAGCAACTAGTACCATTTTTAACGACTTTGGTATGTCGCGGCCCGGGATCGAACCCGTGACCTCCCGTTCCCCGGAGCGGACACTCTACCAACTGAGCTATCGGGGCCGGTAGTGACGTCAGAGGGTCTGGGAATTTGCAGGGGAATGTGATAAATTATTGCCCTGCGCGTGACTCAACGAATGCACTTGTACTTTTGAGTAGTGACGTAAGAGGGGAATAATGCAGAGGAGTGGGATAATTTATGGGACTGCGTGTGACTCAATGAATGCACGTGTACTTTTAAGCAGTCACGTCAGAACTATTGCAGGGGAATGTGATAATTTATTGCCCTGCGCGTGGCATGCTCTCGATCAATCCGAATTCTAGAATAGCTTATGAATATTAATGAGGTATAATAAAATCTCTGATTTCTGACAGACTGGTTGAGAGTACTTCTTAATATGGATCTGTTATCGCAATATTCAGAATGCCTTCACTTCTATTTTAAATTTTCATTCATATAACCGTAATTTTAAAATCCTATAGAACGGTATATATACTTGTCATCACATGAACAAATCCGTGGAATAAAGACCCCCTACACCCCACTTTATATAGAAGAAACAAGGGTTTACGGGGGTAAACATTATTTTCCTTATTTCTGCTCCAAAATATAGGTTGTGGGTACTCGTTAGAACCGCCTCAATGAGGTGGTTCTAACGAGCACCCACAACCTATATTTAGAGTATAGATAAGAAAAATATCGCAAGTTTTCATAAGAAAAAAACACCGTTTTGAGGTGTGAAAAATGCACTATATCACACGGATGTGTAACATAGAGTATACCAGAAGAAATGGCTCATCGTCGAGTTTACAAGTTCGTGTATTGAACACTCCTGTAAACGCCACTTTATATCGGGAGAATGTGGAGTTTTTAGGGATATAAAATATCAAAGTTTATTTTATTTTTTTATGTGGGGGCGGGGGGGGGGCTCAGAAATATAGGCTGTTGGTACTCGTTAGAACCGCTTGAACGAGGCGCTTCTATCGAGCCCCATAATCTAGTTTTGGGCTAAGAATAAGAAAAGTGTCACAAAGCTTGTTTGAAAAGATACTATTTCTAGACAAGATGATGTTCAAAGGAAAGATGCCATTTCAACACATGGGTGTGTTATTGTAATGTAACTGGTGATCTAATCAGGACATCCAGTGTTTGGCGTCCTGTTGATGATGACTTGTTATGAATGTTTTCATTGCTCTTAAAGGAACTCATTTTTGATTTTTATTTGCCTTCACTGCAGCTGGTGTTGTTCCGTGTGGCGGCCGTAAAACGTCTCCCCGTACATCAACCATAGTGCAGTTTATATTTTACTTTTGGACCTTTGAGATCAGCGTGAATATTCTGAAAAATCAGAAATAAATTATTGGTTTAGACTCATATTCTAAACAGGTTTTTAATTATTTGGACCCCATTTTGATTTATATCAGTCTTTGAATCGACTGCCTATTCGAAATTCGCAAAATTTCAGTATGTTTCCTCTGGCTTTCTTTGCCGGATCATTACAGGGTCACTGATGAGGCTTTATTAGCCGAAACTACGTAACGTAGTGTGACCCATCTTTTTTTCTTATGAATGTTTTCATTGCTCTTAAAGGAACTCATTTTTGATTTTTATTTGCCCACTTTTCTATGTAACAGAATCGGGCTTATTCAGATTCAAAGTTTGAAGTGTCATCTTCTGAAGGATTAATTCACCATAATTATTATTATCATTGCGTTACATATTTTTGCTTGTTTCCAGACCCTGATTTAGAAGAGATAAAGAAACAATGGGAGAGTGTTGACATTGACGGCGATGGAAAACTATCAAAGGAAGAATTTGCAGCTGTTTTCATACTTGAAGGAGATATGGAATTGAGAGATTTGGTAAGATTGCCGTACAGTACAGTTATGTTTGTTTGAGTTGAGGTTTTACGTCCCCGTCAACACTATTACGGTCATTTTGGAGACGTTGATTCCGATTACGGGACTTTTACCCGACATTGAGATGAAATGACATCTCAAGTCCTACCGCCCATAGAAACTGCTAGGGTTTAAGGAGCAGTCCGACTCTCATCACTTTTCCTGGACAGGCTAAGACCTAAGCTGTTTACCAGTACTCAAGTTCGGTTGGTTTCAGCTCTGCGCCGAAGCACCGTGCAGCCCAAACTATTTCTCCAGGCCCCGTAGGGCGGGGGCGTACAGTACAGTAAAATTCCTGTATTAAGACGACCGTTAGGATTATTCAAACGTTGTCTTTAAGACCACTTTTTAACAGTCCTAAACTTGGCATCTTAATTATTAGGAGGCACTTGGTGTAGAAACGTGACGCAAAGAAAGAACAATTGCAACATTCTCAATAACGTGCTGAAATTAGATTAAGTCATAATTTTCAGGTGGTTAGGTACTCTTACTAGTTTAGTGCAATTATGGCCACAAGCTTATCAGCAGCATTGATGTGTAAGTTTCGTAGATAGTATTATACCTCTAGCTTCTATGAAAACAAGTTGTTTCATTCCGTATGCGAATAACAAAGATGCAAATCAGCCTGCCGCGCTGGTTGATAATCATCTTTAGTTTTGCTGCTGGGGAAGAACAAAACCATTTATTTCTATATATATATCTAAAAATGAACGCCTCTTACTACTAGGTGTATCTGGACCTTACCTAGCCGAAAATCTGTAAAAACATAACTCTGTTATGTTAACTGTCCTTTTGGCTGTCCGCTATTGATGTTTCCTTTAGGGTCTAGTTGTTTCATGTTCGTGTTTCCTTCCCTATGGTTCTTTGATAGGAGCTGTGGGTTTATTGTATCGATTCCTGATCATTGCCTTCACTTCTACTCTGCCCATCTGGGCCCAGTTGTTTAAAGCCTCGTTAGCTTAACGAGCTCATTAGTGATCAAATTGTTAACTGTTCTAGCAAGTACAATGCCTAATATGTTGGTATTTTAGCTGAAAAAAAATGTGAACAGTTTTTGCATTTGCAAAAGCTGCTCACATTTTTTTTCAGCGTTAATATTAGTATATTTGCCATATTTAACGATCAAAGTTAAAACAATTCGTTAACTAACGACGTCGTTTGTTTTGAACAACTGGTCCCTGTTGTTTACACATGGCAAAACATTTTCACATACGATCCTATGTCGCGATACATGTAGGTGTATACAAGAATCCAATACCACTTTTCATTTTCTCATATCTCCAAAGTAGCTATTTTTCCGATTAAAAGTTGTGATAATTTTACTTATTTATACTCGAAACATAGGTTGTGGGTGCTCGTTAGAACCGCCTCATTGAGGCGGTTCTAACGAATACCCACAACCTATGTCTTGGAGCAGAAATAAGAAAAATAATGTATACCCCCGTAAGCCCCAGTTTTTCTATATAAAGTGGGGTTTATGGGGGTATTCATTTCACCCACTTGTTAACGTGATGTAAGTTGAGCTGTATGATGCAGCCGAAAAGCTTAGGGCTTTCAAATACACTATCGATCAAAATAAAGTACTTTTTAATGACAGATTCAATCTGTCATCTCTAGCTATCCTGCAGGTTTTAAAGTAGTTCCGGCTTTCTTCTGGCTTTCTTCCGGCTTTGACCGCCATAGAAATATGAGTCCGCACAAAATATAGTCCGGTTTGGCGCAGTAATCAAAATTGTACAAACGTACTACGAGTTATCCTATAAGCGCAAAACAAACGTTTGAAGCAGACGACTTGACGATTTTATCTTACCTTTCAGCGAATCGATTCAGCATTTTATATGAATCAGCTGCATCATGTGACGGGTTTGCAAAGACTGTATGCGACGTCTGCTCAGCCATCTGCTCAGGTTTTACACTGTTTTCTAACAGTGCTGTCAATATTTAATCCATAAAGACCAGCCTGCTTAATGGGTTTTCTGACTTTCGAGGTCAAGTCTAGGTCAGTTACAACTTAGTTGTATATTAGACTTTGCGTGAAGAAATTGGAAAGAAAGGCTGTCCCTTTCAACCCTGGAATATGGTACAGATACATATGCAAACAGTGTAGGTCCTGTGATATAATTCTAGGTGCCATATTTAGCAGAATGGACGAGCCCAACTTCAGTAATGAGTAGAGTGCACTCCAGAAACTCAAGACAGTGAATAAATCAAAGCACTGACAACACTCATGCCGATTGTCTCTGATGCAGGCTGGTCATGAACGGGGACTTGGACTGATTCGTTTAGACTTAAGATGCTGGTATAAACTGATGCAAAAAAGTGTAGAACAGGATCAGTATCGTGTTTTGTTGAGTTTGATCTGAGTCTACATTGTTTGCCAGATCCAACGTTTGATTCAAGTGCAAATTTTACAGATAGCACTTACATGTACCCAACATTGACAAACGACGCGGATATGTTTTGGTTGATTGTTTGGCATTCGATCCGAAGTTGCTAATAAGAAAAGCACTTCAGTGCTAACGTCTACGTGTTTATCACGGACTTGTCAGAATAACCTTTTTTCTTGTAGAAAATAGCCGCAATCGGGGTATTCCAAAAGACTGAATATTTTGTTTGTTTGATTTGAGTTTTAACGTCCCCGTCAACACTGTGAAGGTCATTTTCGAGATGTTGCTTCCAATTTTGTGAGAATTTTACCCAACATTGAGATGAAATGACATCTCAAGCCCTGTCACCCACTGAAACCAATAAGGTTTATAAGCATGGGCGGTTGGGCTCGCACCGCTCTACCTGGGCAGGCTTTGATCTTCTAAGCGGTTTACCAGTACTCGTGTGCGGTCGGATTGAGCTCTGCGTGGAAGCATAATGCAGCCCACCTACTTCTTCAAGCCTCGATGGGCGGGGGCTGCATACGACTGAAGATGGTTATCCTAGAATCAAAGGGTGAGCGTGGCAAAGAGTGTAGACCAAGATCGGACGCTGCAGAACGCGGCTTCTTATCAAAATCTTCACTATTTGTTTGGAATTTCAGAGTTAAATGAAACAGTTTAAATCTCAGCCCAGGACTATTACCCCAACCTACACCCCGCCAACACTCTCAGTGCTTTGATTCTGAAACCAAACTATTGCATGGTTACAACACGTATAGGCACCATAAAGGTTAAATCAATCAACCGTGACGTCTGGTTACCAGTTCGGCCACGTCGATCCTGTGCACCACCTTCACACCAGTACGGATAGAAACCACATGTTCAGGATCAAACTTTTGATATGTAATGTAAGGTCGTGCCTAGAAAAGAATAAACTGAAATTTGTTCTCAAAAAGCGTTGAGAGCGTAATGCAACATTTTTATTAAGGGATCGTAAGCGTGCCTCTTGGTCGGAAAGCGGATGACGATGACTCTGATTTTCGGTGCCATATGTGTGGGATCTATCGTCTATTGGAGCGAAATCTTACTATACACAGAAGACGCCAGTGGACGTCGAAGTAGCGGAAGACCGACGTCAATACGTCAAGATCTATTCAACCGTCAGACGCATATGCGAAACAGATTTTCCGCCGGCAGCTGCTAGACTGTACCTGTAGATAAACAAGGGGTCTCAACTACCTACTAATTAGCACTGACAGTGTTCGTCGCCCTTATGCGTTGCATGTTTGAGAGCTAGACGTCCCTGTCGTGACCAAAGTTAACGCGTCGACACAGTACGGAACACTTACGCTGGTGCATGAAATACGTAAATTGGCGTCCAAGCGACTGACGTGATATGCGTTACAGTGACAAATCGCACTTCAGCATGAATCACGCCGATTGTCGTTTCCGGGTGTTTCGACGTATAGGTGTAAGGTATGCCGAGCCGACGCGTGCGTAATAGAGTGTGTCATATCGGGCGCAACAAGCGTAATTGTGTGGCGTGGTATTGCATGCAGTTAGCGAACGCAGCTTAGTGTCATTAATAACATTCTAGATCATGGCTGAGACGTGAGCTGAACAGCGAGATGTTACATCAATCATGTGCTTCGGCCTTACATGGTCCATTTATTTGTTTATGCTCAGAATCCGGGGTATCTTATCCAGCAGGATTACGCGCGGGCTCATAGTGCTATTCTTACTCAAACTTTTCTTCAAGCCAATGAAATTCATATACTGGACTAGCCAGCCTTTCTCCCATCATCTTTCTGGAGAGGTATCCACAACCGACCAGACAAAAACTGTTACTTATGGACAGTAGCATTGTTAAAACTTGAATTTTAATGTTTGGTTTTAAAAACGTTAATAGTTTCTTTCCAAAATTTGAAACATCGAATGGCATTTCATAATACCACTGGTGTATAGACATCTGCAAACATATCTTATATGGAATTTGCAGAAGTACTTTTCTAAAATTAAGAACTTTTTAGAAAGGATTTCTGTAAGTTTTCAAGTGTAATGATTTTCTCTAAGAATCTGTCATTTCAGTGCCTTTGGCGCTTTGATTCTTTTACTTTCAGAAAAAGCAGGAACATATAGACCTTCTGTACTATTTAGATGAAATCGACTTAAATGATGATGATTTAATCAGTTTCGAGGAATTTATTGGTAAGCATATCTATCTATCTATCTATCTATCTATCTATCTATCTATCTATCTATCTATCTATCTATCTATCTATCTATCTATCTATCTATCTATCTATCTATCTATCTATCTATCTATTATCTATCTATCTATCTATCTATCTATCTATATAAATTTCGTCTTTTTGTCAAAAATTGACATAATGATATCAATACCACTGGTATTATTGACGTCTAAATAATGTCTAATCAGCGCCAGCACAACGTTATGACGTTGCATCAATGTTTTACGACGTTTCACACACGTTGCGGCGCCCGTTGGTTTAATATTATTTTTTTTTATTGTTGTTCTTTTGCAGGGGAGTTGTTTGGGTGACAGATAACGCAGTAGGCGAGGCTATTTTGAAGAAGCAACGGAGATGCAGAAAGGGACGTTGATTATGATACCAATGACTGTGATAAATATATATGTTTTGGTAGCCATTGATGAAGGTGTGGATGCGGGAAATGAAATATACGCCTTTGTATCAATTAGTGCAATCTATAATTTCGGAGTAGCGCCTGGCACATGCAAACAGTGTAGATCTAGTCGTATTATGATCTACTCTGTTTGCCATCTGTTGATTATACATCACGAAAACACGCCTATATAATTTTGACCCCCTCGAACCCCACTTTTATATAGTTAAACGGGTTTACTGGGGGTAAACCTTATTTTTCTTATTTCTGCTCTAAAATATAGATTGTGGGTACTCGTTAGAACCGCCTCGATGAGGGAGGCGGTTCTAACGAGAACCCACAATCTATATATTGAGCAGAAATAAGACAAATATCACAATTTTCATCTTAAAATTTTCATTTTTTCGGCGATAAAGGTTACAATGTATTGGTATAGGCATGTTTTCGTAATGAATTATTGACCATCACCTGAACAAGACCATGGAATGAACACACCTAAACCCCACTTTATATAGAAAGACTGACTAGGGTTTGCGGGGGATATACATTATTCTTCTTATTTCTGTTTTAAGACATAGGTTATGGGTACTCGTTAGAACCACCTCAGTGATGCGGTTCTAACGAGCACCACAACCTTTGTTTGCAGTATAAATAAGAAAAAATATCACGGATTTTCATCAGAAAAGTAGCCATTTTGGTGATGTAAAAATGCGCTATGCCGCATGAGTGTGTTATTGTAATGCAAACTATAAACGTACAAAATGGATGTGTCCGAATTTAGAGGGGAAATGTCCGCTCCAGAAACTCAGGAATTCCACGTCCGGTCATTCCCTAAACGTGACTTTTAAAACACATTATTAAATGACTATCCTGTATTGTTCAGATATCATCAATATCAACACAGGTCAAAACTCAATTATCATGTTTTTAATGGTGTCAATTAATAAAATTGTCATTAATCAAGTAATTTCGTATTGTCCCAGTTACAGGCCCTCGGTCAGCTGTATTGGCCTCGGCCTTCGGCCTCCGGCCAATACGGCAGACCTCGGACCTGTAGCTGGGCCAATACAAAATTACTTGATTAATAACATTATATTATTGCTACCCGATAACAATGAAGCCAGTAATTATTACTGAGCATGCAGCGTCCATACCCTCATAGGCTTATACTATTATTGTTTGTATTTTTTTTTTTTTTTTGCCATTCGCGTTTCGTTCCATAATTATTTAATTTGTTATCTGTGTTGCAATAGTGCTGCGCATGTATCACCGGTGAGCAATACGTTCATACTGTTGCCTGTAGAATACAATGTAACGGCATTGCTAAGCATCAACGCATAAGTCTGTGATCTGAACTTCATCTATACATGTTCTGTATTTTATTGTTTGATTGTTCATGCTTAAATCTTCTCTCTGTACATTTACAGTTCAATAGAAGTGAAGGCAATGACCAAGAATCGATACAATTACCCCATACGCCCCTTCACCATGATTAATATTTCCTACGCTGAAACGCAAAAGAACAGCCACTTTCCCACAAAATGGCCAAAATGGCTATCTAAAATAAAAAAAAAAAATATTAGCAATACATACACATCACGAAAACACGCCTATATAATTTTAACCCCCTTGAACCCAACTTTTATATAGTAAAACTGAGGTTTCCGGGGGTATACCTTATTTTTCCTATTTCTGCTCTAAATATAGATTGTTGGTGCGGTTCTAACGAGTACCAACAATCTATATTTTAAGCAGAAATAAGAAAAATATCACAATTTTTCATCTTAAGATTTTCAGTTTTTCGGTGATAAAGGTTACAACGTGTTTGTATAGGCGTGTTTTCGGAATGCATGCAAAGACGAACTATAACAATAATAAACCACACCAGTACTGGTAAACAGCTTAGATGAACTAAGCCTGTCTAGGAACCGCGGTGCGAGTCGGACCTTCCATGCTTATAAACCCTATTGGTTACATTGGGCGACCGGGCTTGAGATGTCATTTCATCTCAATGTCGGGTAAAAGTCCCACAGTCTCCAAAATAGCATATACAGTGTTGACGCGGACGTCAAACCTCAAATCAAACCAACAAACAAACAAACCACAACAGAAGAACCGCCTTGGAACGGTCAGTAAAACGTTTTACTGGGGGGGCATGCATGGTTTACGAACTCAGTCGAGACCCTTAGCATAATCCAATTGACGATTTTCAAATTCGCATGGGCACTGAACTGATACGATCATAAACATGTCCTTTAGGACCATTACGTAAACACGCCTATATAATTCCGACCCCTTTGAACCCCACTTTATATACAGTAGTTTTTATAGTAAAACTAGCGTTTATAAATTCTACTCTAAAAATAGATTGTAGGTTCTTGTTCTCTAGAATATAGATTTTGGCTACTCGTTAGAACCGCCTCGATGAGGCGATTCTAACGTGTACACACAATCTATATTTTGAGCAGAAATAATAAAAATACCATAATTTTTCATTTTGAAATTTTCGTTTCTTTTCGGCGATAAAATTTTCTATGTATTTGTCTAGACGTGTTTTCGTAATGTGAACATAAATCGGACTGTGAGCAGCAAAGACAGTCTCTTCAGAGTCTTAGCTGATTGACTAATGTATGCGATACCGATATTTATTTTATACTTAGCTGTGAAATCAATCCGTATCTGAGTCTGTTGCTTTATATTTCAGCTGTTTTAGGCTGTATTTGTCTAAACCGCGACGGAAATAAGGGCGAGGATTGCGTCCGCTTAAAATCGATTTACACCCCCCCCCCACACACACACACACACACATCCAGTGAAATACTTTTCACTCACCGTTCCAAAGCGGTTCTTCTGTCGCGGTTTATTTTCGTTATAGTTCGTCTTTGAATGTTTGAATGTGTGAATCGCTTATATATTATAATTTTTGGATAGTCAAGTGGCCATTTTGTACCTCTGGGCTTTCCGCTAGTGACGTTTCTAGAAGGTTCTAGTTATATTTTGTTCGTGTTTCTTTCCCTTTGTTATCTCTGATGGCATTACGAAAACACGCCTATACCAATACAATGTAACCTTTATCACCGATAAAATGAAATTTTAATGTAAAAAATTGTGATATTTTTCTTATTTCTGCTCAAAATATAGATTGTGGGTATATTTTTCTTATTTCTGCTCAAAATATAGATTGTGGGTACTCGTTAGCGAGTACCCACAATCTATATCTTTGAGCAGAAATAAGAAAAATAAGGTTTTACCCTGTAAACCCCAGTTTTTCTACATAAAAGTCGGGTTGGAGGGGGTCAAAATTGTATAGGCGTGTTTTCGTGATGGAGGTGTGAATATTTGTGTCAAATTCTGATCATTGCCTTCACTTCTATTTTCCATTTTGAAATAGTGTGAAAATAATATGACCATGTTATTTTCACAGTAGCAGCCCGGACTACTTTTTGGTTTGCTTTTCGTAAAAAATGAAAAGAAATTTACTTTTTTCGATAAATACCAATATTTCATCGCATGTGTTGAAAACATATTTCATTGAATGTGTTGAGAATTTCACGAGTGCGAAGCAGGTTACGAAAAGTTGTGAAAGTACAATCCATCGCCAAGCTGGCCTCTATAGCCTAGTGGATATAAGCGGTGACTCTTAATCATTAGGTCCATTACGAAAACACGCCCATACAAATACATTGTAAACTTTACCGCCGAAAAAACGAAAATTTTAAGATGAAAATTCGCGAATTTTTTCTTATTTCTGCTGAAAATATAGATTGTGGGTACTCGTTAGAACCGCCTAAATGAGGCGGTTCTAACGAATACCCACGATCTATATTTTAGTGTTGAAATAAGAAAAATAAAGTTACCCCGGTAAACCCTAGTTTTACTATATAAAAGTTGGGTTCAGGGGGGATAAAAATTATATAGGCGTGTTTTCGACGTCACCGGTGTGTGTTCGAGCCTGAATCGGGTCACAAGTGAGACGGCAAGTTCTGCAACGGAAGGTCAGATATTTTTCTCCGGGTTCTCCGGTTTTCGCCCACCTGGTTTACGATCGGCTCGATAGAAGTGAAATAATCTTGAAAGGGACGTAAAACCAAAACCAATAATAATAATAACAATAATAATAAAAACGCCAAAGTCATGTATAAAAATAAAAAGAAAAAAAATACTTTGTTTTCGATAAATACCAAACGATTTCATCTCGTGTGTTGAAATACTTAAAATGCAAATAGTCCCTATTTACCAATGATCTGGCAGTTTTTTATGCCTGAACAGTTTGAAGGTTTTATCATTTAAAATATACTTCATGCAATCATTTACTTTTCGTTCTTTTCGATGTCCAAAATTTGTACACTGTATTTGACTCGATACAGGAATGTTGAATAAACTGTATATTAGTTCAATTTTTGTTTTGTTTGTATTGGACTTTATCGGCCCAAGTCATTCTTGAGCCGGTCAATATAGAAACAGAGGACAAGGAAAATTAATGCGAGGGTCACTGATGAAGCCTTATTGAAAGCAACTAGCTTGTCTCATCACGAGAACATGTCCATGAAAAGAAGACCCACAAACACCACTTTATATAGAGAAAACTGGGGTTTGCATTGGGAAAACACGCCTTTACAAATACATTGTAAATTTTGCCGCCGAAAAAAGACGAACATTTTAAGATGAAAAATTATGATATTTTTCTTATTCCTAATTAAAATATAGATTGAGGGTACACGTTAGAACCGCCTCACGAAAAATTACAACCTATTTCTTACAGCAGAAGTAAGAATAATAAAATTTCCCCCTGTAAACCCCGGTTTTACCATATAAAAGTGGAGTTCAAGGGGGTCAGAATTATAAATATGTTCTAGAAAGGGTTATCCTTTGGAAGCAAGGAATACACCAGAGAACTGTAAAATATAGAGTGTACATGTTTTCTGGGCCAGACTAGCTAGTTTCGGGCAATTAGGCCTCATCAGTGACACTCAAATATTTTCAAAATTCCACAATGGAATCAATGATCCCAAAGGACAATAAAATATAAATTACCCTATGATGTAAGGCGTCTTTTCGTGATGACGGGGTATACATATTTTTCTTAATTCTGCTCCAAGACATAGGTTATGGGTACCCGTTAGAACGAGCACCCACAACCTATGTTTGCAGTATAAATAAGAAAAATGTCACGGATTTTCATCAGAAAGTAGCCATTTTTGGAGATGTGAAAAATGCTCTAAGTCGCACGAGTGTGTTATTGTAATGTGACTCAGAAAATTTATTTGATTCTTGGCATGTGTGTCAATACGATAACAAAACCATGTGACATAGTGCATTCTTTTACGTCTCCAAAGATGGGACTTTGTGACATTTTCTCATTTTTACTCAAAATAAAGGTTGTTGATGGTCGTTAAAGCCGTCTCATCGAGGCAGTTTTAACGAGTACCCACACTAGATATATTAAAACTAATGTGCCGGCTTCGGTACCTCACTCAGACTACAGTATATAATTGCAACACGCAACACTATGACCTTGTCCGGAACAGTCCTTCGTGGGCACACACTGTCCGTGTTGGGGACATTGCATTTCTGTTGAATAGTTGGCGTGTCATACTAAGTTATTTATAAGACTTTCAAGGGGCGTAACAAATCAAAACAAACAAAAAAAAATCAACACTCTGCATATTTTGCAATAGTTTGGTTAATCACTTTAATTTTGATTAAAGGATTTCAATTAAAAAATACATAAAAATATGCCTAGCATAAAGTTTTATGAATCTATTCCAGTTTGTATTGGTGACAAAATATTTGCTGGTAATAAACCTTTTCATAGTTGAAATTATTTTGATACTAATAGTAAGTTGCGGTCCTCCGCGAAAGAAGTCACCTAACTCACAATCGGCTAGCTGAAAACTGTCAAGCATACAGGAGTCAGCATATTGGCAGCCTAGGGAAAAGACCTACAACTAATCCCAGCTGGCGAACTGGGGGTAGCCCCTATGTGCCCTTGGCGCCCGGTTACCTTAAAACATCCGTCAAGTCATCTATTTATTTTGCATCAGGACAAAGAAGAAGAACAACGTTTAATTCGAAGGGATGTTTTTTATTGTATCGTGATCCCAAATGAATATCAAAGGAGTCAGTAAAATGTCCATTTAAAGAAGCATTTAACCCAGCTAATTATCCCCACGCTTTTCTAAGAAAAAATGGGGATATTGTAATTGTCTTCGTCGTCCGTACGTCCGTCCGTCCGTCTTACCGGACAACTCCTCCCACACTTTTACAGCTAGAAACTTAAAACTTTGGGAACTGATAGGTCTTTGGTCTGAGGAGTGCATGACACTTTCGGAATTTTGATCCTACCCCTAGGAGCCAGGCCAGGGGGTGGGATGCCCCAAGGGTAAAAAATTAAAGATTCCAGAACCTGGTCGTGTGACATATCAAACCGAACGGCATAATGAGTAGAATACATAACAATCAAAATTTGACCCCAAGGGTCAGGTTTGAGGTCACCAGAGGTCAAAAACTTGGATTTTCACCCCCATAACCCCCTTTTTAACGATTACCGGATAACTCCTCCTACGCCGTTTCAGATAGAAACATGTAATTTTGGGAACTGATAGGTCTTTGGTCTGAGGAGTGCATGACACTTTCGGAATTTTGATCCTACCCCTAGGGGCCAGGCCAGGGGGCGGGGTGCCCCAGGGGTAAAAAAACAAAGTTTTCAGAACCTGGTCATGTGACATATCAAATCGAACGGCATAATGAGTAGAATACATAACAATCAAAATTTGACTCCTAGGGTCACATTTGAGGTCACCAGAGGTCAAAAACTTGGATTTTCAACCACATAACCTCCTTTTTAATGATTACCGGATAACTCCTCCTACGCCTTTTCAGATAGAAACATGAAACTTTGGGAACTGATAGGTCTTTGGTCTGAGGAGTGCATGACACTTTCGGAATTTTGATATTAAAATTCGGTGGGAGTTGCAATTGAGAACTTATATAGTGGCGTATCTTTAAAAAAGCGTGGGGATATGCGATGGCGTGCCATCGACTGCGCGATTCTAGTTAAGAATCAATTAGTCCTTACAAAAGAAACATTCTGACTAAAAGACAAAAATTATTCTATTGTGGAAGCAGGCTACAAACCGCATACAAATCCATACACTTTCCACTTGTCTGGAGCAAAATAATCCGTAATCAAAATTTGCCGCATGACGTTAAATTAAACTGGAAATTTCTTCTGACGAAACGTCAACTTTCAACGTCATTTTCCACGTTTTACGCTGATACTCGTAACCGCTGATACTCGTTTTCAGCATTTCTTTTAGGGCTACTGACAAGCTTGTCTGGCCCAAACAACAAATGGATTCTGCTATTTTCGTTTTTGAATGCGTTCATGGTTCTCAAAGGGCATCCCTTTTAGCCTTATTTAATACACATGATTTAAAGCAAACTAGACATTTGAACAATTTCCTACAATTGTTTTTAGCGATTGGTGGATTCTATACATGGACTCCTTTAATAGATTGTTCCCAGCAAGGACAATTTATATAGGTATGTTTAATAGACTGTTCCCACCAAGGACACTTTCTGTAGGTATGTTTTATAGACTGTTCCAAGCACAGACACTTCTGTAGGTATGTTTATAGACTTTTCCCAGCCCGGACAATTATATAGGTATGTTAAATAGACTGTTCCCACCAACACTTTTCGTAGTTATGATTAGTAGACATTTTCCAGCACGGACACTTTCTAAAGCTTTCATTAAAAGACTGGTCCCAGCATGGACACTTTCTGTAGGTATATTTAAAAGACTGTTCCCACCACGGACACTTTCTGTAGTACGCTTCATAGTCTGTTCCTAGCACGGACACTTTCTGAAGCTATGTTTAATAGACTGTTCCCATCAAGGACACTTTCTGTAGGTATGTTTGATAGATTGTTCCCAGCACGGACATTTCTGTAGATATGGTTAATAGACTCTTTCTGTAGCCGTTTTTAACAGACTGTTCCCACCAAGGACACTTCATGTAGCTATGTTTAATAGACTGTTCCCAGCATGGACACTTTTTGTAGGTATGTTTAATAGGCTGTTTCCAGCACGGACACTTCTGTATATATGTTTAATAGACTGTTTCCAACAAGGACTCTTTCTATACGTATGTTTAATAAACTGTTCCCACCAAGGACACTTTCTGTAGCTAGGTTTAATAGAATGTCCCCACCAAGGACACTTTCTGTAGCCGTTTTTAACAGACTGTTCCCACCAAGGACACTTCATGTAGCTATGTTTAATAGAATGTTCCCAGCATGGACACTTTTTGTAGCTATGTTTAATAGAATAATCCCACCAAGGACACTTTCTGTAGCCATTTTTAACTGACTGTTCCAACCAAGGACACTTCATGTAGCTATGTTTAATAGACTGTTCCCAGCATGGACGCTTTTTGTAGCTATGTTTAATAGGCTGTTTCCAGCATTGACGCTTCTGTATATATGTTTAATAGACTGTTTCCAACAAGGACTCTTTCTATACGTATGTTTAATAAACTGTTCCCACCAAGGACACTTTCTGTAGCTATGTTTAATAGAATGTCCCCACCAAGGACACTTTCTGTAGCCATGTTTAATAGACTGTTGGCACAAAGGACACTTCATGTAGCTATGTTTAATAGACTGTTCCCAGCATGGACACTTTTTGTAGCTATGTTTAATAGGCTGTTTCCAGCACGGACACTTCTGTATATATGTTTAATAGACTGTTTCCAACAAGGACTCTTTCTATACGTATGTTTAATAAACTGTTCCCACCAAGGACACTTTCTTTAGCTATGTTTAATAGAATGTCCCCACCAAGGACACTTTCTGTAGCCGTTTTTAACAGACTGTTCCCACCAAGGACACTTTCTGTAGCTATGTTTAATAGAATGTTCCCAGCATGGACACTTTTTGTAGCTATGTTTAATAGAATGTTCCCACCAAGGACACTTTATGCAGCCATTTTTAACAGACTGTTCCCACCAAAGACACTTCATGTAGCTATGTTTAATAGACTGTTCCCAGCATGGACACTTTTTGTAGCTATGTTTAATAGGTTGTTTCCAGTACGGACACTTCTGTATATATGTTTAATAGACTGTTTCCAACAAGGACTCTTTCTATACGTATGTTTAATAAACTGTTCCCACCAAGGACACTTTCTGTAGCAATTTTTAATAGAATGTCCCCACCAAGGACACTTTCTGTAGCCGTTTTTAACAGACTGTTCCCACCAAGGACACTTCATGTAGCTATGTTTAATAGACTGTTCCCAGCATGGACACTTTTTGTAGCTATGTTTAATAGGCTGTTTCCAGCACGGACACTTCTGTATATATGTTTAATAGACTGTTTCCAACAAGGACTCTTTCTATACGTATGTTTAATAAACTGTTCCCACCAAGGACACTTTCTGTAGCTATGTTTAATAGAATGTCCCCAACAAGGACACTTTCTATAGCCGTTTTTAACAGACTGTTCCCACAAACGACACTTCTTGTAGCTATGTTTAATAGACTGTTCCCAGCATGGACACTTTTTGTAGCTATGTTTAATAGGCTGTTTCCAGCACGGACACTTCTGTATATATGTTTAATAGACTGTTTCCAACAAAGACTCTTTCTATACGTATGTTTAATAAACTGTTCCCACCAAGGACACTTTCTGTAGCTATGTTTAATAGAATATCCCCACCAAGGACACTTTCTGTAGCCGTTTTTAACAGACTGTTCCCACCAAGGACACTTCATGTAGCTATGTTTAATAGAATGTTCCCAGCATGGACACTTTTTGTAGCTATGTTTAATAGGCTGTTTCCAGCACGGACACTTCTGTATATATGTTTAATAGACTGCTTCCAACAAGGACTCTTTCTATACGTATGTTTAATAGAATGTTCCCAGCATGAACACTATTGTAGCTATGTTTAATAGAATGTCCCCACCAAGGACACTTTCTGTAGCCGTTTTTAACAGACTCTCCCCCCAAGGACACTTCATGTAGCTATGTTTAATAGAATGTTCCCAGCATGGACACTTTTTGTAGCTATGTTTAATAGGCTGTTTCCAGCACGGACACTTCTGTATATATGTTTAATAGACTGTTTCCAACAAGGACTCTTTCTATACGTATGTTTAATAAACTGTTCCCACCAAGGACACTTTCTGTAGCTATGGTTATTAGAATGTCCCCACCAAGGACATTTTCTGTAGCCGTTTTTAACAGACTGTTCCCACAAAGGACACTTCATGTAGCTATGTTTAATAGACTGTTCCCAGCATGTACACTTTTTGTAGCTATTTTTAATAGGCTGTTTCCAGCACGGACACTTCTGTATATATGTTTAATAGACTGTTTCTAACAAGGACTTTTTCTATACTTATGTTTAATAAACTGTTCCCACCAAGGACACTTTCTGTAGCTATGCTTAATAGAATGTCCCCACCAAGGACACTTTCTGTAGCCGTTTTTAACAGACTGTTCCCACCAAGGACACTTCATGTAGCTATGTTTAATAGAATGTTCCCGGCATGGACACTTTTTGTAGCTATGTTTAATAGAATGTTCCCACCAAGGACACTTTCTGTAGCCATTTTTAACAGACTGTTCCCACCAAGGACACTTCATGTAGCTATGTTTAATAGACTGTTCCCAGCATGGACACTTTTTGTGGCTATGTTTAATAGAATGTTCCCACCAAGGACACTTTCTGTAACCATTTTTAACAGACTGTTCCCACCAAGGACACTTCATGTAGCTATGTTTAATAGAATGTTCCAGCATGGACACTTTTTGTAGCTATGTTTAATAGAATGTTCCCACCAATGACACTTTCTGTAGCCGTTTTTAACTTACTGTTCCCACCAAGGACACTTCATGTAGCTATGTTTAATAGACTGTTCCCAGCATGGACACTTTTTGTAGCTATGTTTAATAGGCTGTTTCCAGCACCGACACTTCTGTATATATGTTTAATAGACTGTTTCCAACAAGGACTCTTTCTATACGTATGTTTAATAAACTGTTCCCACCAAGGACACTTTCTGTAGCTATGTTTAATAGAATGTTCCCACCAAGGACACTTTCTGTAGCCATTTTTAACAGACTGTTCCCACCAAGGACACTTCATGTAGCTATGTTTAATAGAATGTTCCCAGCATGGACACTTTTTGTAGCTATGTTTAATAGAATGTTCCCACCAATGACACTTTCTGTAGCCGCTTTTAACAGACTGTTCCCACCAAGGACACTTCATGTAGCTATGTTTAATAGACTGTTCCCAGCATGGACACTTTTTGTAGCTATGTTTAATAGGCTGTTTCCAGCACGGACACTTCTGTATATATGTTTAATAGACTGTTTCCAACAAGGACTCATTCTATACGTATGTTTAATAAACTGTTCCAACCAAGGACACTTTCTGTAGCTATGTTTAATAGAATGTCCCCACAAAGGAAACTTTCTGTAGGCGTTTTTAACAAACTGTTCCCACCCAGGACACTTTATGTAGCTATGTTTAATAGAATGTTCCCAGCATGGACACTTTTTGTAGCTATGTTTAATAGAATGTTCCCACCAAGGACACTTTCTGTAGCCATTTTTAACAGACTGTTCCCACCAAGGACACTTCATGTAGCTATGTTTAATAGACTGTTCCCAGCATGGTCACTTTTTGTAGCTATGTTTAATAGGCTGTTTCCAGGACGGACACTTCTGTATATATGTTTAATAGACTGTTTCCAACAAGGACTCTTTCTATACGTATGTTTAATAAACTGTTAGCCACCAAGGACACTCTCTGTAGCTATGTTTAATAGAATGTCCCCACCAAGGACACTTTCTGTTGCCGTTTTTAACAGACTGTTCCCACCAAGGACACTTCATGTAGCCATGTTTAATAGACTGTTCCCAGCATGGACACTTTTTGTAGCTATGTTTAATAGGCTGTTTCCAGCACGGACACCTCTGTATATATGTTTAATAGACTGTTTCCAACAAGGACTCTTTCTATACGTATGTTTAATAAACTGTTCCCACCAAGGACACTTTCTGTAGCTATGTTTAATAGAATGTCCCCACAAAGGACACTTTCTGTAGCCATGTTTAATAGACTGTTGGCACCAAGGACACTTTCTGTAATTATGTTTAATAGAATGTCCCCACCAAGGACACTTTCTGTAGCCGTTTTTAACAGACTGTTCCCACCAAGGACACTCATGTAGCTATGTTTAATAGACTGTTCCCAGCATGGACACTTTTTGTAGCTATGTTTAATAGGCTGTTTCCAGCACGGACACTTCTGTATATATGTTTAATAAACTGTTTCCAACAAGGACTCTTTCTATACGTATGTTTAATAAACTGTTCCCACCAAGGACACTTTCTGTAGCTATGTTTAATAGAATGTCCCCACCAAGGACACTTTCTGTAGCCGTTTTTAACAGACTGTTCCCCCCAAGGACACTTCATGTAGCTATGTTTAATAGACTGTTCCCAGCATGGACACTTTTTGTAACTATGTTTAATATAATGTTCCCACCAAGGACACTTTCTGTAGCCATTTTTAACAGACTGTTCCCACCAAGGACACTTCATATAGCTATGTTTAATAGACTGTTCCCAGCATGGACACTTTTTGTAGCTATGTTTAATAGGCTGTTTCCAGCACGGACACTTCTGTATATATGTTTAATAGACTGTTTCCAACAAGGTCTCTTTCTATACGTATGTTTAATAAACTGTTCCCACCAAGGACACTTTCTGTAGCTATGTTTAATAGAATGTCCCCACCAAGGACACTTTCTGTAGCCGTTTTTAACAGACTGTTCCCACCAAGGACACTCATGTAGCTATGTTTAATAGACTGTTCCCAGCATGGACACTTTTTGTAGCTATGTTTAATAGGCTGTTTCCAGCACGGACACTTCTGTATATATGTTTAATAGACTGTTTCCAACAAGTACTCTTTCTATACGTATGTTTAATAAACTGTTCCCACCAAGGACACTTTTTGTAGCTATGTTTAATAGAATATCCCCACCAAGGACACTTTCTGTAGCCGTTTTTAACAGACTGTTCCCACCAAGGACACTTCATGTAGCTATGTTTAATAGAATGTTCCCAGCATGGACACTTTTTGTAGCTATGTTAAATAGGCTGTTTCCAGCACGGACACTTCTGTATATATGTTTAATAGACTGTTTCCAACAAGGACTCTTTCTATACGTATGTTTAATAGAATGTTCCCAGCATGAACACTTTTTGTAGCTATGTTTACTAGAATGTCCCCACCAAGGACACTTTCTGTAGCCGTTTTTAACAGACTGTTCCCACCAAGGACACTTCATGTAGCTATGTTTAATAGAATGTTCCCAGCATGGACACTTTTTGTAGCTATGTTTAATAGGCTGTTTCCAGCACGGACATTCTATATATATGTTTAATAGACTGTTTCCAACAAGGACTCTTTCTATACGTATGTTTAATAAACTGTTCCCACCAAGGATACTCTCTGTAGCTATGTTTAATAGAATGTCCCCACCAAGGACACTTTCTGTAGCCGTTTTTAACAGACTGTTCCCACCAAGGACACTTCATGTAGCTATGTTTAATAGACTGTTCCCAGCATGGACACATTTTGTAGCTATGTTTAATAGGCTGTTTCCAGCACGGACACTTCTGTATATATGTTTAATAGACGGTTTCCAACAAGGACTCTTTCTATACGTATGCTTAATAAACTGTTCCCACCAAGGACACTTTCTGTAGCTATGTTTAATAGAATGTCCCCACCAAGGACTCTTTCTGTAGCCGTTTTTAACAGACTGTTCCCACCAAGGACACTTCATGTAGCTATGTTAATAGACTGTTCCCAGCATGGACACCTTTTGTAGCTATGTTTAATAGGCTGTTTCCAGCTAGGACACTTCTGTATATATGTTTAATAGACTATTTCCAACAATGACTCTTTCTATACGTATGTTTAATAAACTGTTCCCACCAAGGACACTTTCTGTAGCTATGTTTAATAGAATGTCCCCACCAAGGACACTTTCTGTAGCCATGTTTAATAGACTGTTGGCACCAAGGACACTTTCTGTAATTATGTTTAATAGACTGTTCCCGACAATGATACTTTCTGTAGCTATGAATATTAGTCTCTTCGCAGCACGGTATGTTCAATAGACGGACGGACACTCCTGTAGGTATGTTTAATAGACGGTTCCCACCAAGGACACTGTCTGAACCTATGTCAGGTAGACTGTTCCCATCACGGAAACTCACTGGAGCTATGATTTATAGACTGTTCCCATCACGTACACTTCTGTAGGTATGTTTAATAGACTGTTCCCAGCACGGACGGTTTCTGAAGCTATGTTCAATACACTGTTCCCACCAAAGACACTTGTTTCATATGTCGGGGGCTGGCAAAACGTATATGTGACGGGACAACACGAGGGAACCTCGAATCTATGTCCACTTGTGGGGCACTAACGCAAAGGAAATTCTAAGATACTTAGAATCCTTTACAATATTTATATGGAATAAGTCTAATATTTATAAACAACACTGGTTATATAATTTTACAAAGACAAACTTAAAGGGACAGTTGACTCGCAATCTATTCCACTTAGGTTAAGACATATTGAAAATTAGTCTGGGCCCAATTAAATTTCTGTCTTAATACAAGTGGAATACACTTGAATCACAGTTGAATTACACATGAAGTACACACACTCATTCACACCCCCAAATACTTAACATAATGTTCTTTCTCCCTTCCTGTTGATGATAAAGACATGATGAGTGTTTATGGCACCATAATGTTTTATATAAACTTTATATTAACCAGTATTTTCACAGTAATGACTGTTTCACCAACCAGTTTTTGCCTCTGTGTTATACCGTGGCGATTACATCTATAGCTGCTCACCGCCGAATAAAATGTAGTAACAGGGGTGGGGGACACATACACCCCTTTACATCATTCTATACTCATCATCCATATCATCACTGCCTCATATCACTGATGCCTCATATCACTGATGCCTCGTATCACCGTTGTCTTATATCAACGATGCCTCATATTAACGATGCCTTATATCAACAATGCCTCATATCAATGATTGACGTCAGGTGATCGATTCAGGCTGCAATGTTGATATTCTATAAGTGTAACTGCAATGTCTCCAACACGGACAGTGGGCGCCCACGAAGGACTGTTCCGGACAAAGTCATAGTGTTGCGTGTTGCAATTATATACTGTAGCCTGTATTACGTGCTATTCGACGTTTAACATTGACAGAGTGCAAATGCCATTTGTAGTTTTGCTTTTTTGTGCTTCATGTTAGCACGTATGGACATGAAGTTGTAAAACAATAAAACAACGGACTAAATCCCGCCCACAATATCGCAACATTTTCTGACTCCGAGAGAACGCATTGTTTGAAAAAAGGATAGGCATGCCCTCTGCCAGGCTGATCAGGCTCGGAAGAGCCCAGAGGGACCTAAGGTCCGTGTCAATGAATGCGTCTTAAGGAACAGGAGAATATATGATTTAAGGTTGAGGATCCGAACGGTTTCTTATATAAGGACTTCCATGATAAGAGGGGTGGGTCATGCCCCAGGGGACCCCGGTGTATCCAAGGTCAATGTCGTTAAATGCATCTTACCATAAGAAACAAGAATACATTGTTTATGGGTGGGGATCTAAGCAGTTTCCGAGTTATTGCACATTTTATGAAATGAAGGGGTAGGACATGCCCACGGGTGACCCATTGGGAACCAAGATCTATGTCAGTATATGTGGTTTATCATAAGGAACAAGAATATAATATAGTCTATAGGGTGTTCCATTAATTCTGTCACTGTTTCGTTACCATACTGCACTAAAAGAGTAAGGGGTGCAATAAAAAAACAATAAGAGGACCATTATGGTCCTGTATCGCTAACCTGAGTACAAGTCTGTTCAACACTTCCTCTGAATAAACAATTTGAAGTTTTCCACAATTGGCCATTATGACCTACATAGTGGAACCAGGTGAACGAATCTGAACAAGGTCGATGTCAGGATGTATCTGACCGAGTGTGATCAAAATCCATGAGAAAAATCCGTTTGAAAATTTCCACCATGTCAGCCATAATATGACCTGCTTATGAACTTGAGCAGAAACATTTGAACAAATCTGAGAAAGATCAATGTCAGGATGCTAATGACCAAGTTTGATCAAATTCCAATCAAAGGTTCATGAGAAGTTGTTTGAAGTTTTTTATGATAACAGCCATTTTGACCTACTTATGCACTGGATAAATTTGCATAAATTTGAGACTGGTCCATAATTATATGGATGCTTCTGACCAAGTTTCATCAAATTCTGTTTATCTGTTCATGAGAAAAAGCCATTTTATTTTTTTCAAGATGACAGCCATTTTGAATTACTTATGCAGTAAAGTGAACCATTTGCATAAATTTGAGACTGGTCCAAATAAGGATGCTTCTGACCAAGTTTGATCTGTTCATGAGAAAAAGCCATGTAAAGTTATTTCAAGATGGCGGCCATAATGACCTACTTATTCATTGGAGAGGGCTCATTTGAATAAAACTGAGAGAGGTTGATGCCAGGATGCTTCAGGTCAAGTTTGGAAATTAGTTTTTGAAGAGCTGTTGTTTGAACAAAATACACTTCGTAAATACAAACTATGTCACTGTGACCTAATTTCACTACAGATTTGGATGATATGAATAATCTTGAGAACCAAGGTCCCAACGATGTCTCATACCAATTTTGAGTCAACTATACCAAGCTTTTTCGGATACTAAGTCAATTTAGTTGTTTTGCTATTTTTAGCTCACTGAGACGAAGTCTCAGTGTAGCTATTGTGATCAATTTTTGTCTGTCCGTCCGTCCGTCCGTCGTCCGTAAACACTTGTTCAAACGACTTCTTCTCCGAAACCACTGCACCTACGACTCTCAAAATTTATATGCAGCATGATCAGACTCGAGACTTACAAGTTTGCGAAAATTATCCGGGTCGACAATCCAAGATGGCCGCCGTTACTAAAAATAGCAAAAACAACTAAATCGACTTTTCTCTAGAACCGCATGGTATAATTGGCTGATTTTTGGTATTGAGCTTCGATGGGCACTAGGTTCTCAAATTTATATACAAAAACCCTGTAGTGGAATTAGGTCACGGTGACCTACTTTATATTTACGACATATATTTTGTTCAAATGGCATCTCCTCGAAAACCAATGCTCAGATTTTGACCAAACTTGATCTGAAGCATTCTGATATCAGCATTTCTCAGATTTGTTCAAATGGTTCCGCCTCGATGCATAAGTAGGTCATAATGCTAATTCTCGTGAACTGGTGAAAGGGATTTGATCAGACATGGTCAGAAGCATCCATGCATCAACCAGTATTAGATATATTCAAATGGTTCCACTCCGATGCATAAGTAGGTCAAAATGGTCGATATCGGGAAAACTTCAAACCGCTGATTCTCGTGAATGGATGAACAGAATTTGATTAAACATGGTCAGAAGCATCCTTACATCAACCTGTATCAGATTAATTCGAATGGTTCCACTCCGATGCATAAGTAGGTCATAATGGCTGACATCGTGAAAAACATCAAATTGCTGATTCTCATTAATGGCTGAACGGAATTTGATCAAACTTGGTCAGAAAGATCCTTACATCAACCTGTATCAGATTTATTCAAATGGTTCCACTCCAATGCATAACTAGGTGATAATGGCCGACATCATGAAAAATTTTAAACTGCTGATTCTCTTTAATGGATGAACAGAATTGGATCAAACTTGGAACCGTCTATTAAACATACCTACAGCAGTCTCCGTCGTAGGAAGAGAAAGTGTCCTTGTCGGGAACAGTCTATTAAACATAACTACAGAAAGTGCCCTTGGTAGGAACAGTCTATTAAACAGACCTAAAGAAGTGTCCGTGCTGGGAACAGTCTATAAAGCATACCTAAAGAAGTGTCCTTTGTGGGAACAGTCCATTAAAAATACCTAAAGAAGTGTCCGTGTTGGGAACAGTCTATCAAACATAACTACAGAAAGTGTCCTTGGTGGGAACAGTCTATTAAACATACCTAAAGAAGTGTCCATGCTGCGAAAAGTCTATTAAACATAACTACAGAAAGTGTCCTTGGTAGGAACAGTTTATAAAACATACCTAAATAAGTGTCTGTGCTGGAAACAGTCTATTAAACATACCTAAATAAGTGTCCGTGCTGGGAACAGTCTATTAAACATACTTTATGAAGTGTCCATGCTGGGAATAGTCTATTAAACACCACAGGAACATTGGTCCTGAATCGCTCACCTGACGTCAATCAGCCCAGCGGTTCCAGAGGAGAAGACATTTAAAAATTTGGACACACAGGCACACGAAAGACAAACTCTGACCACCCTATAAGTTCACCAATGAGCTTTCCGCTCAGGTGAGATAATAACTACAAAAAGTGTCCTTGGTGGGAACATTCTATCAAACATAGCTACAGAAAGTGTTCTTGGTGGGAACAGTCTATTAAACATAGCAACAGTAAGTGTCCATGCTTGGAACAGTCTATTAAATAGAGCTGCAGAAAGTGTCCTTAGTGGGAACATAAACATTGAATCCTTAAGATTTTTCTAAGTAAAAAAGTTTGTGCTCAAAAAAATAATCTTACCAGATCTCAATAAAATTTTTGGAGTCTGGGTGAAAAATAGTGGGTTGTTCGGGGGACAGCAAGCAAACATTATTTTATGCATGGCCTCAGCTCCGTTTTCAGGAATGTACACTTATTTGGACTTTCTCCTACACATAACTACAGCAGTGTCTGTGATGGGAACCGTCTATTAAACATACCTACAGCAGTGTCCGTCGTAGGAAGAGAAAATGTCCTTGTCGGGAACAGTCTATTAAACATAACTACAGAAAGTGTCCTTGGTGGGAACAGTCTATTAAACAGACCTAAAGAAGTGTCCGTGCTGGGAACAGTCTATAAAGCATACCTACAGAAGTGTCCTTGGTGGGAACAGTCCATTAAAAATACCTAAAGAAGTGTCCGTGTTGGGAACAGTCTATCAAACATAACTACAGAAAGTGTCCTTGGTGGGAACAGTCTATTAAACATACCTAAAGAAGTGTCCATGCTGGGAAAAGTCTATGAAACATAACTACAGAAAGTGTCCTTGGTAGGAACAGTTTATAAAACATACCTAAATAAGTGTCTGTGCTGGAAACAGTCTATTAAACATACCTAAATAAGTGTCCGTGCTGGGAACAGTCTATTAATTATAGCTACATGAAGTGTCCATGCTGGGAACAGTCTATTAAACATAGCTACATGAAGTGTACTTGGTGGGAACAGTCTGTTAAAAATGTCTACAGAAAGTGTCCTTGGTGGGAACATTATATTAAACATAACTTGGTGGGAACAGTCTGTTAAAAATGACCACAGAAAGTGTCCTTGGGGGGAACATTCTATTAAACATAACTACAAAAAGTGTCCATGCTGGGAACAGTCTATTAAACATAGCTACATGAAGTGTCCTTGGTGGGAACAGTCTGTTAAAAACGGCTACAGAAAGTGTCCTTGGTGGGGACATTCTATTAAACATAGCTACAGAAAGTGTCCTTGGTGGGAACAGTTTATTAAACATACGTATAGAAAGAGTCATTGTTGGAAACAGTCTATTAAACATATATACAGAAGTGTCCGTGCTGGAAACAGCCTATTAAACATAGCTACAAAAAGTGTCCTTAGTGGAAACAGTCTGTTAAAAATGGCTACAGAAAGTGTCCTTGGTGGGAACATTCTATTAAACATAGCTATAGAAAGTGTCCTTGGTGGGAACAGTATATTAAACCTACGTATAGAAAGAGACCTTGTTGGAAACAGTCTACTAAACATATATACATAAGTGTCCGTGCTGGAAACAGCCTATTAAACATAGCTACAAAAAGTGTCCATGCTGGAGACAGTCTATTAAACATAGCTACATGAAGTGTCCTTGGTGGGAACAGTCTGTTAAAAATGGCTACAGAAAGTGTCCTTGGTGGGAACATTCAATTAAACATAGCTACAAAAAGTGTCCATGCTGGGAACAGTTTATTAAACATTGCTACATGAAGTGTCCTTGGTGCGAACAGTCTGTTAAAAACGGCTACAGAAAGTGTCCTTGGTGGGAACATTCTATTAAACATAGCTACAAAAAGTGTCCATGCTGGGAACAGTCTATTAAACATAGCTACATAAAGTGTCCTTGCTGGGAAAAGTCTATTAAACATAACTACAGAAAGTGTCCTTGGTAGGAACAGTTTATAAAACATACCTAAAGAAGAGTCTGTGCTGGAAACAGTCTATTAAACATACCTAAATAAGTGTCCGTGCTGGGAACAGTCTATTAAACATAGCTACATGAAGTGTCCATGCTGGGAACAGTCTATTAAACATAGCTACATGAAGTGTACTTGGTGGGAACAGTCTGTTAAAAATGTCTACAGAAAGTGTCCTTGGTGGGAACATTATATTAAACATAACTACAAAAAGTGTCCATGCTGGGAACAGTCTATTAAACATAGCTACATGAAGTGTCCTTGGTGGGAACAGTCTGTTAAAAACGGCTACAGAAAGTGTCCTTGGTGGGGACATTCTATTAAACATAGCTACAGAGTGTCCTTGGTGGGAACAGTTTATTAAACATACGTATAGAAAGAGTCCTTGTTGGAAACAGTCTATTAAACATATTTACAGAAGTGTCCGTGCTGAAAACAGCCTATTAAACATAGCTACACAAAGTGTCCATGCTGGGAACAGTCTATTAAACATAGCTACATGAAGTGTCTTTGGTGGGAACAGTCTGTTAAAAATGGCTACAGAAAGTGTCCTTGGTGGGAACATTCTATTAAACATAACTACAAAAAGTGTCCATGCTGGGAACAGTCTATTAAACATAGCTTCATGAAGTGTCCTTGGTGGGAACAGTCTGTTAAAAACGGCTACAGAAAGTGTCCTTGGTGGGAACATTCTATTAAACATAGCTACAAAAAGTGTCCATGCTGGGAACAGTCTATTAAACATAGCTACATGAAGTGTCCATGCTGGGAACAGTCTATTAAACATAGCTACATGAAGTGTCCTTGGTGGGAACAGTATGTTAAAAATGTCTACAGAAAGTGTCCTTGGTGGGAACATTCTATTAAACATAACTACAAAAAGTGTCCATGCTGGGAACAGTCTATTAAACATAGCTACATGAAGTGTCCTTGGTGGGAACAGTCTGTTAAAAACGGCTACAGAAAGTGTCCTTGGTGCGGACATTCTATTAAACATAGCTACAGAGTGTCCTTGGTGGGAACAGTTTATTAAACATACGTATAGAAAGAGTCCTTGTTGGAAACAGTCTATTAAACATATTTACAGAAGTGTCCGTGCTGAAAACAGCCTATTAAACATAGCTACACAAAGTGTCCATGCTGGGACAGTCTATTAAACATAGCTACATGAAGTGTCTTTGGTGGGAACAGTCTGTTAAAAATGGCTACAGAAAGTGTCCTTGGTGGGAACATTCTATTAAACATAGCTACAAAAAGTGTCCATGCTGGGAACAGTCTATTAAACATAGCTACATGAAGTGTCCATGCTGGGAACAGTCTATTAAACATAGCTACATGAAGTGTCCTTGGTGGGAACAGTATGTTAAAAATGTCTACAGAAAGTGTCCTTGGTGGGAACATTCTATTAAACATAACTACAAAAAGTGTCCATGCTGGGAACAGTCTATTAAACATAGCTACATGAAGTGTCCTTGGTGGGAACAGTCTGTTAAAAACGGCTACAGAAAGTGTCCTTGGTGCGGACATTCTATTAAACATAGCTACAGAAAGTGTCCTTGGTGGGAACAGTTTATTAAACATACGTATAGAAAGAGTCCTTGTTGGAAACAGTCTATTAAACATATATACAGAAGTGTCCGTGCTGGAAACAGCCTATTAAACATAGCTACAAAAAGTGTCCTTAGTGGGAACAGTCTGTTAAAAATGGCTGCAGAAAGTGTCCTTGGTGGGAACATTCTATTAAACATAGCTACAGAAAGTGTCCTTGGATGGGAACAGTTTATTAAACATACGTATAGAAAGAGACCTTGTTGGAAACAGTCTATTAAACATATATACAGAAGTGTCCGTGCTGGAAACAGCCTATTAAACATAGCTACAAAAAGTGTCCTTAGTGGGAACAGTCTGTTAAAAATGGCTACAGAAAGTGTCCTTGGTGGGAACATTCTATTAAACATAGCTACAGAAAGTGTCCTTGGTGGGAACAGTTTATTAAACATACGTATAGAAAGAGACCTTGTTGGAAACAGTCTATTAAACATATATACAGAAGTGTCCGTGCTGGAAACAACCTATTAAACATAGCTACAAAAAGTGTCCATGCTGGGAACAGTCTATTAAACATAGCTACAGAAAGTGTGCTTGGTGGGAACTTCTTATTAAACATACGTATAGAAAGTGTCCTTGTTGGAAACAGTCTATTTAACATACCAACAGAAGTATCCGTGATGGGAACAATATATTAAACATACGTACAGAAAGTGTCCTTGATGGGAACAGTCAATTAAACATAGCTACAGAAAGTGTCCTTGCTGGGAACAGACTATGAAGCGTACTACAGAAAGTGTCCGTGGTGGGAACAGTCTTTTAAATATACCTACAGAAAGTGGCCATGCTAGGACCAGTCTTTTAATGATAGCTTTAGAAAGTGTCCGTGCTTGAAAATGTCTACTAACCATAACTACGAAAAGTGTCCTTGTTGGGAACAGTCTATTTAACATACCTATATAATTGTCTTGGCTGGGAACAATCTATAAACATACCTACAGAAGTGTCTGTGCTTGGAACAGTCTATAAATTATACCTACAGAAAGTGTCCTTGGTGGGAACAGTCTATTAAACATACCTATATAAATTGTCCTTGCTGGGAACAATCTATTAAAGGAGTCCGTGTATGGAATCCACCAATCGCTAAAAACAATTGCAGGAAATTGTTCAAATGTCTAGTTTGCTTTAAATCATGTGTATAAAATAAGGATGAAAGGGATGCCCTTTGAGAACCATGAACCATGAACGCATTCAAAAACGAAAATAGCAGAATCCATTTGTTGTTTGGGCCAGACAAGCTTGTTTCGGCCATCAAGGCCTCATCAGTAGCCCTAAAAGAAATGCTGAAAACGAGTATCAGCGGTTACGAGTATCAGCGTAAAACGTGGAAAATGACGTTGAAAGTTGACGTTACGTCAGAAGAAATTTCCAGTTTAATTTAACGTCATGCGGCAAATTTTGTTTACGGATTATTTTGCTCCAGACAAGTGGAAAGTGCATGGATTTGTATGCGGTTTGTAGCCTGCTTCCACAATAGAATAATTTTTGTCTTTTAGTCGGAATATTTCTTTTGTAAGGACTAATTGATTTTTAATTAGCTGGGTTAAATGCTTCTTTAAATGGACATTTTAATGACTCCTTTGATATTCATTTGGGATCACGATACAATAAAAAACATCCCTTCGAATTCAACGTTGTTCTTCTTCTTTGTCCTGATGCAAAATAAATAGATGACTGACGGATGTTTTTAAGGTAACCGGGCGCCAAGGGCACATAGGGGCTACCCCCAGTTCGCCAGCTGGGATTAGTTGGAGGTACTGCTCTTTTCCCTAGGCTGCCAATATGCTGACTCCTGTCTGCTTGACAGTTATCAGCTAGCCGATTGGGAGTTAGGTGACTTCATTCGCGGATTGTTGTTGTTTTCCAGTTTCCCCGTGTCGCGGGTCGTCAGCTGGTGGGGTCCCAGGGAACGAATCCATGCTGGCACTACACCGTAGCCGTTCGGTGGTACCCCTATTCCCCGTTGCCGGTGAACAGGGAGACCATCGCTCGGCTCCAGTCCCGTCCGTCCATGTTTGTCGTCTCACGTCTCAGGTGTCTCCGAGCCCACGGGCATCCCCTTGCCCTGTAGCCAATCGCCGAGCTCCGTCCTGAGAGGTTTGTGAAACGGTGCCGTGACCTTTCCAGGTCTCGGTGGGGCTTATATTTTGTCTTCCCGTTTGCTTCAGGAGTACATGTGTCCTGTCGCTAAAGGGCATCTTTAAATGTAGGAGTTTCTGGGCTAGGCGTGCTTCATATTTCAAGGGCTGTGGATATGTTGCACAGTTCCAATGTGAGCCTTTGTTTTTGTGCAACATAGTTTAGTTGTAGTAATTTGGAACTCCATTCTAAAGGTTTGGCTGCGTGATTGCACTGCGTTTAAGTTATAGCAGTGCTGTGCCTTGGGTTTTTGCGGTTTGCCGCAAAGGGGTGTGGGTTGTTTTGTGTAACAGGGTAGGCTCCGAGTTTGAACTTATCATTAAGGGGATCGTTTAGCAGTTAATTTTGTTTGAAAGTTTCATTGCGATTTGGAAGACGTTTCTAAAGATTGCTATACACGTTTCCATGTTACGTGTTATGCACCTTATATTCAATCCGGGGATTCGAGACAAAGTTTTTTAGCCATTTTGTGGTGCTTATTTGCACCACAAAATTGTAGAGTCCATCCATTTCTTTCTTCTAGCTTGTAGCTTCAGCCGCATCTACACCCTCACGCCAGCACCATGTCTATGGATGTCGTCTACGCTTTTTGTATCAATTTTGATATTGGTATTTTTTTTTTTTTTTATTTTATTTTTTTTTTTTGATTTTTGCATATTGTTGTAACGTATGTACATTTTTACATTATTTGGTCGGTGCCCCCAGCTTATTGAGTATATATGCGGGCGGATGTGCTCGCCCCGCCACGGACCTGTCGTGTTTGTTTTTCTTGTGCTTTAAAGATGGTGTTGTCCGTTTTGGGGCAAGCCCACCCGCTCTCTTATGCTGGGTAGGACAGTTTTTGTACCTGCAAGGTTGTGCTTGTAGATTATATTTTGTGATTTTTGTTTATTCTGTACATACAACATATAGTATAGTGTGACGGCCTCCGCCGTCTCGGGCCCAAGTTCGTGTTTATTTTAGTTTGTGGGTGACCTCTATCGCAGAGGATGTGGAAGTAGGTCAATCTCCTTTTCTGCATTTTTTTGTTAAAGTTAGGAAAATGTGGTGCCCTCCTCCACGTAGGATGTCATATTCTGTGGGACCGTAAGTGGGTCATTCTGAGTCGCCATGTTTACATGTCATTATCGCATCCTACTTGAAGGAAGGCACCATAGGAGGAATTGTATTCCTACCTAGTCGTTTGAGGGCCCGAGATATCGTGTGCCGATCTCGTTAGCAATGCAGTTAGTACAATTTCATAGGTCGCTTACAAGCGTCCGCCTGCGCATGTGCGCAGTCGAGCACTCCTATGCGATCTTGTTTTTATGTGTCATATTTACAGTTAACAATGTTTGAAATCGCTTTTTGGGAACTAAACTCTTCTTCTTCTTCTTCTTCTATCTCCTGATTTTTGATCTCTCTTTTCCTATACTATCCTCTCTACGGGATTCCTACTCTACAACTATTCTACAACTATCGCTTTATCTACCTAATTGAGCATTGCGTGGGTGGATGTATGTTGTTTTAGTTTTGCGTGGGTGGTTGTGTGTTGATGCCCTCCTTCAGGGTCGCGCTAAGTCATGCCCTAGTTAGTTAGTTTATTTCCCTTATCTGTATAAATATATGGTCGTCTTGACCGTCCGTTTTAATTACGGTCATGGCGCGATTTGCTGTTTTTTGGTGATTCTTATGTTAAACGACAAGGGCAGTACCGAGGGCTGTTTGATGTACCAGGCGAGGTTCGGTTTTTCGGCCATGGTGGTATGCGGCGTGGCGAGCTATGATGTTGACTTGTGGGACAGCGTTTCATATTTTCCGAAGGCAAAGTTGGGACAGCGATGGCCGCCTCCACAGGCACTATTATAGGGACCGCATTCATTTGTCAAGAGAGGGACAGAAGCAATACCATGTGTGCTTAGAGAGAGCCTTCCTGTGATTTTTCTGCTAGTCAGGTGTTTATAAAAGGGTCCTTTTGTGGCCCCCAGATCATTCCGTTCGGGTAACCTTATAATGTACATCCTTTATTCGAAAGCGAAAAAAAAAAGAAAAACAAAGAGATGTGATAAGGCCTATTGTTTCTTATTTCTGTCCCACTAATCTATGTGCATTCCTGAAGGAGAGCCTTTTGTTTGCTAGTGTGTTGGTGTGCCGTTCTCCTTTGGGTTGTGTGGCTCTCGATCAGCCAGGATTTTGACGCAACGCTGCTCAGTGCCAAAGTCCTAAGACCGCAAACCCCAGCGTTACATCTCGTCCTGATTTCCCGTTTGCCTTCCCCCCCTCCGCGATGGATTTTCCTTGTGATGGATCCATGCCCAGTTCCGGCGTGTTCTCGTGTGATCCTATTTCGGGCAGTGTGGCTCCCGATCAGCTAGGATTTTGGTGCAGCGCTCATAAGTGCAAAGCCAGTGGGCCGCAACCACAACGCTACACCTCGTCTTAACCTCTCGCTTGCCACACCCCTTTGGAGGGTGGGTCGGGGCTATGGATTTTCCTTGTGGTGGGTCCATGCCCCGTTCTGTTATGGTCTTCTCACAGTGATCCAGGGATCGCTGTCACCGTTAGGCACTCCTAAGTGCAAAGCCGAGGCCGCAAACCACACTGCCTACCGTTGACTTTGTTCCCCTTTTTGCCGTGAGACGGCCGCCCTTTGATCACTACGCTCCTTTTTGGTTGGTAGCGTCTAAGGTGCGGTTAAATCATTTATTATACCCCCGGCATACGAAGTATGTCAGGGGGTATATAGTTTTCGTCTTTCCGTCCGTTCGTCCGTTCGTTGGTTCTTTCGTATGTTCGTTTGTTCGTTCGTTCGTTCGTTCGTTTGTTCGTTCGTTCGTTAGTTCGTTCGTACGTTCGTACGTTCGTTCGTCAACCTTTACGTCAAAGTTTTGCGTTAAACCTTTTTGATTGCTCATATCTCTGTAACCACAGGTTGGATTCTCTTCATATTTGGTACAGGATATCTCTATAGCATTACCTTTCATATGGAATATCTAAGCCCCTGGGTGGGTTGTCTGTCTGTCCGTCTGTCTGTTCATCTACTTTTACGTCAAAGTTTTGTGTTAAACCTTTTTCATTGCTGATATCTCTGTAACCACATGTTAGATTCTCTTCATATTTGGTATGGGATATCTCTATAGCATTACCTTTCATATGGAGTATCTAAGCCCCTGGGTCAAGCCCCTGGGTGGGCTGTCTGTCTGTCTGTTCATCTAATTTTACGTCAAAGTTTTGTGTTAAACCTTTTTCATTGCTGATATCTGTGTAACCACATGTTAGATTCTCTTCATATTTGGTATAGGATATCTCTATAGCATTACCTTTCATATGGAATATCAAAGCCCCTGGGTCAAGCCCCTGGGTGGGCTGTCTGTCTGTCTGTTCATCTAATTTTACGTCAAAGTTTTGTGTTAAACCTTTTTCATTGCTGATATCTCTGTAACCACATGTTAGATTCTCTTCATGTTTGGTAAAGGATATCTCTATAGCATTACCTTTCATATGGAATATCTAAGCCTCTGGGTCAAGCCCCTGGGTGGGCTGTCTGTCTGTCTGTTCATCTACTTTTACGTCAAAGTTTTGTGTTAAACCTTTTTCATGGCTGATATCTCTGTAACCACATCTTAGATTCTCTTCATGTTTGATGAATGATTTCATGATGCATGTCCATTCCCCCACCCATGGTGACCTTGACCTCAAGGTCACGGACTTAGAAATTTTACATTTGGTTAAAGTTTTATGTCAAAATTTATAGATGCCTGTGTGTTCTATTTGATGCCCTCACTCCCTTGGTCCATTTAGAAATTTTATGTTTGGTTTAGCTTTTACAAGCACATTTATAGATTCTTATAGCTTCTTGACTTCATTCATATTACATACAAGCTCTGAAATCGGGTCTGTAACGGTTTTGGTTTCAGGCATGCTTGTGTGTAACCTCGTACGGGGTGTGTCTCTCATAACAGTGCAATAAATTTAGTCTGCGCCCTTAGCTTTCCCCTATATTTTGTCCAGGTAGTTTGTTTTCTCAAAGAATTTTGAAAACCGCGTCCATCATTTCCTGTGACATTAGATTGAGCAAAGAAATCGCGTTTATCTCCCCTTGGTATCCTAGTGCTGTCAGTTTTAGTTCCCTCCGCGGAGGACCGCAACTTACTATTAGTATCAAAATAATTTCAACTATGAAAAGGTTCATTACCAGCAAATATTTTGTCACCAATACAAACTGGAATAGATTCATTAAACTTTATGTTAGGCATATTTTTATGTATTTTTTAATTGAAATTCTTTAATCAAAATTAAAGTGATTAACCAAACTATTGCAAAATATGCAAAGTGTTGATTTTTTTTGTTTGTTTTGATTTGTTACGCCCCTTGAAAGTCTTATAAATAACTTAGTATGACACGCCAACTATTCAACAAAAATGCGAGGCGTTATCAAATTTCATAACAGTCATAAAAATAAATAACTTTTAATAAACGACGACTGTTATTCGCTTGACCCAAATGAAGAGAATAGAACACGATACATTCAAATTAATATGCAAAGATAACCCAAATTTTACGGTTTTCTGTATCTACAAACTGCTAATTTCCAGTGTCCCCACCACGGACACTTTGTTCCGGCGAACGACTGTTCCCACGAGCGACATCATGTTGTGTGTTGCAAATATACCCTACTCCACTCAGATGCGCGTCTGACTGTTGATCAGCGGTTTACCAATGAGGAAGAACCATGCAGCCCAATCTATTTCTCCATGTCCCAATGGACGGGGACCTAGGACTGGTCGGGGCGCGGTCAGGCTAGGGTATGTTGTTCTGCTCTGAGCCGCGACAAACGAAACTAGGTCTTCGGACATACACAGGCTGATCAGAGGCATTACAATAACGCATCCGTGTGGCATATTGCATTTTCACATACAGTCGAGCTTCAATGGCTCGAACTCCTTTGGGACCACGAAAATCTGTTTGAGACAGGGGTAGTTCGAGCCACAAATGGTTACTGACAGGCGGTATAACGGGTTAAATTTGGGACGTCTTTTCGAGCTTTTACGAAAAACATGCATGCTGTGTGTACTCATTAGAATCGCCTCATCGAGGCGATTCTAATGAGTACACACAGCAAATATTGGCAAGATAAAAGTAAAAAGTCTCCTTAGTTATCACGTACTATATCTTGTGTAGAGGAATTCTCCAGGGACTCCAGAATGGGTTCGACTCAGCCATGGTAAACGAGCCATCGGTGTTAACGTTCCAGCCACTGAAGTTCTACAGTATTTCAAATACGGATATTTTTCTTATGCTAATTTGTGACATTTTTCTTATTTGTACTCCAAACTTAGGTTGAAATGCTCGTTAGAACTGGCTCATTGAGGAGATTCTAACGTGTAACCTCAACCTGTGTCTTGGAGCAGAAATAAAAACAATAATGTTGACCCCATAAACCCCAATTTTCGCTATATAAAGCGGGGTTTAGAGGGGTGTGTATTCCACGGACTTCTGATCCCGACGTACCTCGCTGCGTGTCATATGGATTGCTGTTGGTACAACTCTTTCAACCTGTGTCTTGGAGCAGAAATAAAAACAATAATATTGACCCCATAAACTCCATTTTTCTCAATATAAAGCGGGGTTTAGAGGGATATTTATTCCACGGACTTCTAATCCCGACGTCCCTCGCTGCGTGTCATATGGATTGCTGTTGGTACAACTCTTCTGCATGCGCATTATGATAACACATCCGTGAGGCATAGAACATTTTTTCATATCTCAAAAATAAAAAAAAATAGAGACATTTTTCTGATGACGATTTGTGATATATATATTTTTTTATATTTACTCCAAACATAGATTGAGGGAGCGGGAGTTCGTTAGAACCCCCTCAACGGGTACCCATAGTCTATGTCATGGAGAATAAAGACAGAAAATAATGTATACCCTGTAAACCACACTTTCCTCTATATAAAGCGAGGTTTAGAGGGGTGTTCATTACAGAGACTTGTTTTCCTGATTGTCCTAGCTGTGTACTATTTGGATTTCCGTTGGCACATATTACGAAAACACACCTATAGAGGTGGGCGAAGCTTGCTAACAAAGTAATGTTTACATCCTAGGACGTCTGGTTACACTCTTCTGGAGTCCATGTCTGTTGGCCTGAACATTGATATTTGCCATTTGTCTATGGATTAATGATTTTGGATTAACGCTTTGGTACTTTGATCTAAACTACTAAATAAATACACTGTAAGTTTTACCGCCGTAATAATGAAACATTGAAGATGAAAAATTGTGATATTTTTCTTATTTCTGCTCAAAATATAGATTCTGGATACACGTTAGAACCGCCTCATCGAGGCGGTTCTAACGAGTACCCACAATCTAAATTTTTGAGCAGAAATAAGAAAAAATTGGTATTTTTCTTATTTCTGCTCAATATATAGATTCTGGATACACGATAGAACCGCCTCATCGAGGCGGTTCGAACGTGTACCCACAATCTATATTTTAGAGTAAAAGTAAGAAAAATAAGATTAACCCTGTAAACACCAATTTTACTGCATATAAAAATGGGGTTTAAGGGGGTCAAAACTATACAGGCATGGGGTTCAAGGGGGTCAAAACTATACAGGCATGTTTGCGTGATGACTCTTCTGCATGCATGTAGGAAACGGACTGATTAGAATTAAAAGCAAATCCGTCTGAAATACTTTTACTTCATTCTATCATGTTTCCAATACAAACCGTATTGCGCCCCTCCTATCGGGGCTTGGAGCAATAGATCGGGCTGCACGGTGCTTCCGCGCAAAGCTGAAACTGGCGGGCATTTCCTATGCACCCGTAAACCGTGTAGAAGGTCTATCCCTGCCCAGGTATCACCACGAAAACATACCTTTACAATTTTGACCCCTTTGAACCCCACTTTTATTTAGTAAAACTTGGGCATACAGCGGCAAACCTTATTTTTCTTATTTTTGCTCTAAAATATAGATTGTGGGTACTCGCAAGAACCGCCTCGATGAGTACCAACAATCTATATTTTGAGCAGAAATAAGAAAAATGTCACAATTTTTTTCATCTTAAAATGTTCATGTTTTCGGCGATAAAGGTTACAATGTATTTGTATAGGCGTGTTTTCGTAATGCATAGTGGTGTGATTCGGACCGACCCTTAAACCCTAGCGGTTCTTCTTGGCGGCAGGGCTTGAGATGTTCATCTCAATGTTGATTAAAATACCCACGAAATCGGAAGCGATCACCCCAAACTGAATAGTGTTGAAGGGGACCTAAAACCTTAACGCAAATACATATTGTTTGTCGCTGAAGAGTTATCCGTTTTTTTTTTTCTCCATAAAATAAAAAGCTTAAAGGTTGCCTTTGGAAACAAAGAATACATAAAAGAACGAAAATAGGAGACTCGCTTCATATACGACAATGCTAAAAGGTTGCCTTTGGAAACAAAGAAAACATAAAAGAACGAAAATCGGGGACTCGCTTAATATACGACTCGTAGTTTTCAAGGCTGCATACGCCCCCTAGCGCCGGCTTGAGCGGTATTCGATTTTCAATGTAACCATGATGGGCTCAATGATCCCAAAGGAAAAGAAAATATATATAATCTGCACTATGATGAAGCACGGGGAGACTTTTTACGGCACTTAACACCAGCTGCAGTGAGGTAAAAAAACGTTAAAAGGTTGCCTTTGGAAATAAAGAACACATACAAGAACGAAAATCGAAGAACCGGTTTTATTGGGTCTCTTCATATACAGCAATGTAGGTTGCAAGGCTGCATACACCCCCCCCCCCCCACTCCCTGGCGCTGGCTTCAGCGGTATTCGATTTTCAATGTAACCGGGATGGGCTCAATAATGATCCCAAATGAAAAGAAAATATAATCTGCACTCTGCAAACATATGTTATGGTGCTCGTTAGAACGGCCTCAATGAGTCCCCCAAAACATATCTTGGTGCAAAAATAAGAAATACATATATAACGTTTGTCCATGTAAACCCCAGTTTCCGTTAATATAAATTTGCACCCAAAGGGGTGTCTGTGAATGTGATGTGATTTTCTTGTCTCTCGCCGAGTGCATATTCCGAGTCATAATTAATAAATAATTCAATTTAAAACATGACTGAGCATATAATTAAATTTAAACACACAAGGACCCTGTGCTGATTCATATGTGGGCCCCGTCAAGCGCTTTTGGTACTTATCGCCTATGCGAGCAGCGAAGGTTCAGGCGAGCCTGCGCATCCGCGCAGTCTCGCCAGAACCTCCGTTGCTCGCTCATACAAGCAGTGAATCAAGAGGAACCTTCAGACAGAAAGCCATATCCCTGGCCCCTCTGAATGGCTGGGCATGCGCAGTTAAAATTTGTCATGACGGAATGTTCGAAGACACAAATTCGCTTGGCGGGGCTCATTTAATGGCTTGGCTCCGCGTCGTAAAATTTAATAATGGCGACGGATGTTGATCAGGAGAATGGCGATTTGGCGAAGAAATCTTGGATAGATGATGAAGAAAATCATATCTCTGGTTTTGGAAAACCTCGTGCCGATAATGTCAAGGTTGAATTGTCTCCGCCAAAAACTTTGATCTATGGTATAAAAGATTCGCCGCCTATTCATATCACAATAATATGCGGACTACAGGTACACTATTTTCGTTTGTTTGTTTGTTTGATTTGAGGTTTAACGTCCCCGTCAACACTGTAAAGGTCATTTTGGAGACGTTGCTTTCAATTTTGTGGGTTTTTTACCCGACACTGAGATGAAATGACATCTCAAGCCCTGTCGCCAAATGCAACCAGTAAGGTTTATAAGCATGGACGGTCCGACTCGTGCGCACCGCTTTGCCTGGGCAGGCGTAGATCCTCTAGGCGGTTTACCAGTACTCGTGTGCGGGTCGGATTCAGCTCTGCGTGGAAGCATCATGCAGCCCATATATTTCTTCAAGCCCCGATGGGCGGGGGCCGTCACTATTTTCGTAATAAATAAATAAAATAAATAAAATGACTAGGGTTGATTGTGATTTATTTTTTGGTTCGATTGAGATTTTAGTTATTTTATCGTTAGACCCACAAGCTTTGAACTGTTCATAACAAAAATATGGTCACGTCACTGTCTACTATTCCTAGACTTGACTATGCCTGGTGACGTCTTAGTCTACTATTCCTTGACGGACAATACCGTCCACCAAGGAGTACGAGCGTAGTAGACAGTGACCTCACCGCGTCGGGTAATAGTAGACAATGACATCACCACGTTCTGTCAGTCGAGGAATAGTAGACAATGACGTCACCACGAACTGTCAGTCGAGGAATAGTAGACAATGACGTCACCACGAACTGTCAGTCGAGGAATAGTAGACAATGACGCCACCACGTACTGTCAGTCGAGGAATAGTAGACAATGACGTTACCACGTACTGTCGGTCGAGGAATAGTAGACCGTGACATCACATGTTTTGTTATGAACAATGCAAAACTTATGGGACTAACGGTAAAAAAGCCACGTCACTGTTTTGTTTGCTTGATTTGAGGTTTAACGTCCCCGTCAACACTATTTAGGTCATTTTGGACACGTTGCTTCCCATTTTGTGGGACTTTTACCCGGCATCAGATGAAATGACATCCCTGCCACACAATAAAACCAATAGGGTTTATATGCACGGTTCGTCCGACTCACACCACTTTACCAGTACACAAGTGCGGTCAGTTTCAGCTCTGCGTGGAAGCATCATGCAAGCCAGTGCCGATGGGTGGGGGCAGCCACGTCAATATCATCTAGTTCAAGACATTGTAGTATTATTAAGAGTGTCTTGTACATTATCTTTCATATTGTTTGTGGATCCTTGTCCTGAGGAACAAGATAAGTATCTACACTGTTTGTAGTTCAGTTTGAGAATTTGAAAGAGTACATTACATCATTTTTTGTTTGTTTGATTTTGGGTTTAATGTCCCCGTCAACGCTGAAAAAGGTCATTTTGGAGACGTTGCTTCCACTTTTGTGGGACTTTTACCCGTCACTGAGATAAAAAGACATCTCAAGCCCTGCCGCCCAATGAAACCAATAGGGTTTATAAGCATGGACGGTTCGACTCGCACTGCCTTGCCTGGGCAGGCTTAGATACTCCAAGCGGTTTACAAGTACTCGTTTGCGGTTGGTTTCAGCTCTGCGTGAAACATCATGCAGCCCATCTATTTCTTCAAGCCCCGATGTAATATGATTGGTTGATAGTCATGAATGGGAGTAGCAAAACTAGTTAGTTTTTAGCGGAACAAGCGTTAAACAAAGATTAGAGGTGCTCTATAGAACGGCATTAAAGAGAATTTTCAATTTTATCAACAATCTATGTGTGCGCAGACTTAAGGGGAGTGGGAACACCTTGCAGATTTTTCCGCCATTTTTTCAAAGGGAGACAACTTTCGGGACTTCCTGTTCGCTTTTCTATAAGCTCTGTCCCACTGAAAAAGGGGTCTACTTTTTTCCTTTAAGAGTTGAACCCTATTGACATGGGAGGCAAAACTACTTTCGCAGGAGTTGCCTCCCCTGGAGATGTTCCCATTTCCCTTAAGAAGAACCAAAGCAATGAGAGCTCTGGTGGGTCGATTGTTTCTGATTGTAGGTTGGACAAATGATCCTGTGCGACGACTGTTTTGTAAACGCCTTAAATTCCTGTTCTGTAAGCAAACAGTGTTGTCTCAGATCAGACGCCACGTTATGTGGCGTCTGATCTGGGTCTACACTGTGTTGCCAACACAACACAAGATTCCTATCCGGATACTATAGATAACCGTCTCTCGCAACTCTCTGATCTCACAGCGACAAAAATAGCGCGGCTATTTTTCTATACAAAACCGTTACCTGGATTTCCGACAAGTCACGTGGACTTCGGCATTGAAAAGCTCAAGCGCTTTATAACTTTATGTCGATTGATAAGCAATCGACACAAAAACGAAAGCAGCAAATCGTCGGAAGAAATGTCATCGATATACAAAAATGCGAGACTGAATGGCGATACCGGCACATGACGCTTTAGTGGGATGGATGAAGCTGAGAGGGGAGGGAAGGAGAAGCGGCTCTTCGCTGGAAGTGACAGAATTTCAACCCTTGGCCACCCCAACCACATTTCTCTTAGTCGTTCTAACGCTCAATTTTTACATTGCGAATTGATTTTAATTTGTATGTTTGTCTAGTGTTCAGCTTGGGATGTCTGTTTGATCGGTAACATCCGAAATGGGATGTTACACCCTTTCGGGTGATATCGTTATTTACAAGACTATCAGTTGTGTGATAGATGTATTCTTCAGATGATAACAATGTAACTATGTAACAGTAATTAACGCCATAAGCGACGTAACGTAATTAACATCACAGTTTGATATATTAATAGACAATTAATATATTATTATTTGTTACACATTACTACGCTTTCATTTTAAGCAAGGCCTTCTGGCATTAGCTAGCCAACTGGTTGTATCCCTCCTGGTAGCCCAGGTCGTCTGTGCGTCTGACAACAATGTCTTCAAAGCAAGACTTCTCAGCTCCACTCTGTTCATGAACGGCGTAACCACACTGGCTATGAATCTGTTAGGAGTAAGGTAAACAGCTGCATGTGTATGAGTCGCGCCAAGCGAAAAACGAGTTTTCGATCAAGTGCGCACAGCGTAGACTCAGATCAGACTGCGCATGCGCAGTCTGATCTGAGTCTTCGCTGTGCGCTACATTGATGCCCCTCGATCCTATGTTTCGTCACACAGACTGAGACGGCAGTATGGTACCTGAATGGTTACACAGGCTGATCGCTTGGCGCGGCTAACGCATCATTAACCTACGAGATAATTTATTTACATACAATTAACAAGTGCGTCAGATTTACTGTTGTCGGAAAATAAGTTGAAAGTTACGTCAGCGATGTTATAACGGCATAGTCTGTCTTGCCAGCCAATGATTGGTATGATAATGATAGTGTGCAACCTGTCAAACCCACCTGTGGGGGTATACTCTTTTACGTCACTGTCTACTTATCCTCCGACAACAGTGCAAGCTTATATGCCCTAGCGTTCCTTTTAAAGGCACCGACCATCGGGGCTTGTTTGTTTGTTTGTTTTGTTTGATTTCAAATTTAACGTCCCCGACAACACTGTATAGGTCACGTTGGAGACGTTGCTTCCAATTTTGTGGGACTTTCACATTGAGATGAAATGACATCTCAAGCCCTGTCACACAATAAAAACCAATAGGGTTTTTAAGTCCGACTCGCACCACTTTGCCTGGGTAGGCTTAGATCCTCTAAGCGCTTTACCAGTACTCATGTGCAGTCGGTTTCAGCTCTGCATGAAAGCCAATTTCTGCAAGCCCCGATGGGCGGAGGCCAGCGACCATCGGGGCTAAGAGAAATAGACTGGGCTGCGTGGTGCTTCCACGCAGAGCTCAAACCGACCACACATCAGAATTGGTAAACCGCCTAGAAGGCGTAAGCTCACCCCCTCCCCTCAAACACACAAACGCAGGCACAATGGTGCGAGTTGGATTGTACATGCATATATACCGTTATACCGTTATGGTTTCATTGGGCGGCAGGGCATTCAATAATGTAAAAGTCCCTTAAATTGGAAGCAACGTCTCCCAAATGATCTAAATTGTGTTGTCTGTGACCTTAGCATTCAACTCAAACACACAAAAACCTTACCCTTTAAACCATTTTGCTAAACAAACATAAGTTGTTTGTTCTCGTTAGCCCCAATAAGGCGGTTGTAACGATCACCCGCAGTCTATGTTTGAAGCAGAAATTAAAACCAATGTCACAAACCTCAACGAGAAAATCTCAGGCACGTGTTTTAATTATTTAAGTCTCGTTTGAGGCTATCCGAGCAACAGAAATCGAGCCTAAGATTTCACTGTCGGGGTTTATATTTTGTACTGCGCCTACCGTTTCGTCTGTGAACGGTAGACGATTTTCTGTAGTTAACTTTTCAGAATTGACGGCAAAGTCAACGGATGCTGAGAATTGTGGAATGCAGTACGTTGGGCAGACTAATCGTATATTAAAAACTAATGGACACTTAGCCTTAGAAATTCACACTTTCCTGTACCGTCACTTGAAACGTATATGATATTTCAATACAACCAGTCCGATGTAAATTCAACAGCTATACAGTTAAATTCCTCTATTAAGACCACCTTTGGGACTGTTCAAAAGTGGTCTTTAAGACCACTTTTGAACAGTCCCAAAGGTGGTCTCTGACCAGAGGACACTGTGGGCAGAAAACACGAAGAAGAATAACTACACCCTCCTAAATAAGGTTTGTAAAGCAGAATTAGTCTTAATTTAAGGTGGTCTTCATAGCGGAATTTCATTGCATTTGAAATAAATAAAAGTCGAGGAACTAAATTAAAACATATTATATCATAACAGTGGGTTTTAGTTACAACATTATCATGAGGGGAATATTTTTAAAGTAAAACTGGAGCTTACAGGGTTAAACCTTATTTTTCTTATTTCTGCTCCAAAATATAGATTGAGGGTACTTGTTAGAACCGCCTCGATGAGGCGGTTCTAAGGAGTACCCACAATCTATATTTTGAGCAGAAATAAGAAAAATATCACAAGTTTTTCATCTAGATTTTCTCGATTTTTCGGCGGTAAAGTTTATAATGTATTTGTATAGGCGTGTTTTCGTAATGACATGTGAGTCGCCTGCATTTCAAGGGAGCCAAAATTATATAGGCGTGGTTTTGTGATGAATTCCAAGCCTTATTGTCTCTTTAAATTAAAGAGCAATACTTAGAATTTACGAGTCCAAGTGTCGTGAATGGCAGTTTGTTGTTTGTTTGATTTGGTGTTTAACGTCCCCGTCAACACTATAAAAGTCATTTTTGAGACGTTGCTTCCAATTTTGTGGCCTTTTTACCCGGCATTGGGATGAAATGACATCTCAAGCCCTGTCGCCCAATGAAACCAACAGAGTTTATAAGCATGGACGGTCCGACTCGCACCGCCTTGCCTGGGCAGGCTTAGATCCTCTAGGAGGTTTACCAGTACTAGTGTGCGGGTCGGATTTAGCTCTGCGTAGAAGCATCATGTAGCCCATTTATTTCTTCAAGCCTCGATGGGAAGGTTAAAATACTTCGCCCCAGAGAGTCCACGCTGGATTGTTGGATTTGCCATAATCTATTTCTCTCAATGCAGATTGTCATTGTTTCAAGGAGCGGCAGCAGAATACATTATACCTCTACTGATTATGGGATCCGTTGACCAGACATTTTGCTCAAATCCTGATGAACAAGCCAAGGAATTAGGTAAGGCCTCAAATAAATAGCCATGTTTTCGCTAACCCGACAGACCCTGCTTCAGGCACCCCGGCTCTACTATTTCTATCAGTAAAAGAACAAAATAAATTACGATAACACACCCGTGCGACACAGCGCATTTTTTTCACATCTCCAAACTGCCTACTTTTCGGATGAAAATCCATGATATTTTTCTTATTTATATTGCAAACAAAGGTTGTGGATGCTCGTAAGAACCGCCTCGTTGAGGCGGTTCTAACGAGTACTCACAACCTATGTCTTGGAGTAAAAATAAGAGAAATAATGATTACCCTCGTAAACCAAAGTTTTCTCTATATAAGGAGGGGTGCGGGGTGTTCATTTCACGGACGTGTTCACGTGATGAAAAGTAAAACACCGACCCTACCATTTTCAATATCCGACCCTACCCAGTGTCGTCTTTGCAATTTCCCGTAGTAATTTCGCGTCGTAATTTCATTTTTGTAGTTTTTGGCATTTAGTACCTTCCAAATTACGAAGCTGACTTTTTCAGCATCTAAAATGAATTATGATATACAGTGCAAGTCTCAGTATGACAATTTTATCCACAAAACAACATTTACAAAAGAAAAACGACATAAAACAAACAGGCCCGACCCTGTTTTTTTTTCGGGAGAAAAAATAAAATAATAAAAAAAGAGTTTCTCCTATCTACCGACCAAATTTTTTTCAGCATGTTAGTAGAAACACAGCTATTTTGTACGCCTAAAATGTTAAAAAAAGTCCTTATAATGAACATACCCCCAATCCCCACTTCATATATAGAGGATCTTACACGAGTGGTCATTTCATATGATATTTATGAAACGAGCCTTTGGCGAGTTTCATAAATATCATATGAAATGACCACGAGTGTAAGATTCTCTTTATCATATGACTACTTTAAATTGGATTTTATCGCCTTTTAATTTGACAATTTTTCTTCGAAGAATGCATTGTTGACATGGACGTCGTCATGACGTTACTTAATCCCGCCAAAGTGTTATTACACGTGTGGTCATACGATTTTTATTACACGACGTTATCCACTGATTATTAACGACGTCATATGATAAAGACAGCTTTCTAATCCCCACTTTGTGTATCTAGAGAAAACAATGGTTTACATTGTTATACATTCATTTGCTTATAATAAACATATGAGAATCTGTTAAAGGAACAATCGCGCATCTGACTGGTGATCAGGAGGACGCGCGTTTGATACCTGCCGTGGTCGGTGCAATAGCTAGAATACCTCTGCGGGATTTAGAAGGGTCTGAATCGGAGAAAGCAAAGTGCCCTTTTATGCGTCAGCTCATTTTTTATTTTCTTTTTATAGAAACCACTACATTGGTGATAAACAGTACCATGAATACTACACTTCAAGCTGAAGAACAGATGGAGAAAATTTTATATAATGTTAGGGCGGTAAGTCATACTCAGTGAAACTTCGCTTATAAAACCAGCTAAGAGTAAGACTACTTCTGCTTTTAAAGGCATATTTAGATTTGTTTGTTTAATTTGAGGTTTAACGTCCCCGTCAACATTGTATAGGTCATTTTAGAGACGCTGCTTCCAATTTTGTGGGACTTTTACCCAAAATTGAGATAAAATGACATCTCAAGCCCTGTCGCCCAATGAAACCAATAGGGTTTATAAGCATGGACGGTTCGACTCAGACTGCTTTGCCTGGTCGGCTTAGATCCTCTAAGCGGTTCACCAGTACTCGTGTGCAGTCGGAGTTCAGCTCTGCGTGGAAGCATCATGCAGCCCATCTATATCTTCAAGTCCCGATGAGCGGGGCCGAAAGGCATATCTAGAAGATTTTGATTTATCTTTCTTTGTTTTTCACCCCAGTGCGATAACACTACTGCATTCTTCAGTTCTCCAAAATGGTTACTTTTCAGGTGAAAATTTCTGATATTTTGTTTATTTGTACTCCAAACATAGATTGTGGGTGCTAATTAGAACCGCCTCGTCGAGGCGGTTCTAACGTGTACCCACAATATATGACTTGGAACAGAAATGAAAATGGTGTAAACTCCTTATAACCCCAGTTTTTTTTTCTACAAAAGTGGGATTTAGAGGGGTGTTCATTACACGGACTTCTCCACTTTATATTTTCGTATCTGTGGAATCAGCCTGCGAGTCTGTGCAGTTAGATCATGTTTCATTTCGTTGCATATCTTTGGATTCTAGGGACAGTATCTATTTCTATTGCTCTATCTAGAATAGCGGTTCCATGGTACGAAGCTATTTCGAATTATGCACGAACTTCTATTTAAATTATTCGAATTATATGGTTGACAAAAAAGACAATCCAATGTCGTATATATTCACACAATATATTGGTTAATTGTATCGATTCCTGATCATTGTCTTCACTTCTATTTTGCATATCAGAGGTGTTTTGTTTGTGCCGTGTGGTAGCTGTTAATAGGTCTTCCCGTACATGCATTTAATGCTCTTATTTTTCCAATCCTCAGGGGTTGCATTTACGATGGCTTTTCACAGTTCCTAAACTGTTGGTTTTCTTTTGCTCAAGCATTTCAGACGTTTGTTGCTGTCGAGGCCACACCGTTGTTTCATCTCTGTGGTTGTTTGGTTTTTGTGTTCTCGAAGATGTTGCACTGATGAGTTAGAAGGCCTTCATGCAGACTGAACAAATTGTTTGTCTAAATCGCGACGGAATCAAAGGCGAGGACTGCGGCCGCGTAAAATCGATTTAAGCCGGTTCCCCGCCCTAGTGAAATTCTTTTCACTGACCGTTCCAAGGCGGTTCTTCTGTCGCGGTTTATTTTGTTATGGTTTGTCTTTTAGTGTGTGTATCGCTTATATATTTTTCTTTTGGATATCCAATTGGCCATTTTGTGAGGAAAGTAACTGTTCTTTATTGATGTTTCCATTAGGGTCTAGTTATTTAATGTTCGTGTTTTCCCCTTTGGTGTCTCTGATGGGAGGTGTTGGTTACTTGCATTCCTGCAAAATCATATCTGAACGACACCGGTGTCTTTTTTAGTTCAAATGTTAACAGTTTCAGACAAGCATCAGGTTTCGTTTTCCCTGACGAATAACATATGCGGAAACAGTTTGTAGACCACATCCTTTTGTGACCAAGGACCAGTTCTCTGGCGTTTCTGGTTCTTGAAAATGAGGATGATATCAAGCACAAAAGGTTGTTGCTTAGGACTGTGTCTCTGGCAATTCCACATTGGAGTTAACTGCCCTTTATGTGTCTGAAAAAATAGTTCAGTACGAAAACACGCCTATACAAATATATTATAAATTTTACCACCAAAAATGAAAAGTTTAGGATGAAAAATTTCGATATTTTTCTTATTTATGCTCGAAACATTGATTGTGGGCACTCGTTAGAACCGCTTCGACGAGGCGGTTCTAAAGAGTACCTACAATCTATGTTTTTGAGCAGAAATAAGAAAAAATAATGTATACTCCTGTGAACCCCAGTTTTACCATATAAAAGTGGGGTTCAAGGGGACAGATTTATATAGGCGTGTTTTCGTGAGTGAGTGAGTGTTTGCGTTTTACGTCCCACCAACAGCTAAGGTCATACGGAGACGGGACCTCGGTTTAAAGACTCATGGGAAAGTCTGGAGAAGCCCGGAATCGATCCTGCGACCCCTGGTTTACAAGTCGAGAAGCGTAACCACTACACCACGGCGGCTTCTAGGCGTGTTTTCGTGATGTAAGGTCTGTAATGAACTATACTATGTGGAACAGCTTGGCGTTACCTTACGCAGATGTATAGAAAAGTAAAGAATGCATAGTTCAGCCAATGACCGCTACTCTGGCCAGTTGATTACTTAGAGTTGTCTGCCTTTGATGTTTCATTTTTATCTTTAGCTTATGCACCAGTTTTATTGAATGTTATTTTCACTGATTGTATCAGGTATTTAGGCCTTCATGCGGACTGAACAAATTATTTGTCTAAATCGCGACGGATGTAAGGACGAGGATTGAGGCCACGTAAAATCAATTTAAGCTCCAACCTCCCCCCCCCCCTCCCCTCCCCAGTGGAATTCGTTTCACTAACCGTTCCAAGACGGTTCTTCTGTCGCGGTTTACTTTTGTTATGGTTTGTATTTGAGTGTTTGTATCGCTTTCATTATTTTGTTTTGGATAGCCAATTGACCGTAAGTGTCCTTTTGGCTTTCCGCTATTGATGTTTTCATTAGGGTCTGTTGTTTCGTGTTTGTGTTTCTTTCCCTTTGGTGTCTCTGATGGGAGATGAAGGTTAATTGTATCGATTCCTGATCACTGCCTTCGAGTCTACTTTAAAATTCTGTCTGTTTCTTGTCTCAGACCATCTTCTGCTTTAGCCATAATGCAACTCGTTGGCCTTCAATGGCGGGCTACATGAATTATGCAATGTCAGCGTGTTTCTTTCCTTTTTTTTAATTTTATGATGGATGCAGTGACACATAGAATTCTGTATTTTCAGCTCTCTGGTAGCCTGATGCTGGCTGGTGTTTTGCACGCTCTGCTGGGTTTTACTGGGTTGATTGGATTACTGTTGAAATTCATAGGACCAATCACAGTTGTTCCGTGCATGGTACTGATCTCAGTTTTTGTTATGAATGCTGTTTTGAAGTTGGTCCAGATTAATTGGGCAATCGGGTTGTCGTAAGTAAGTTTTACTTTTATAGAGATTATAGTTTTCAGATATATCCGAAAGATAAATACCCAAAACAGTTAATATTTGTAGTGTTGTCTATATAGAGGATCTTACATGAGTGTTCATGTATTACTGAATTTATAAAGCGAGTTGGGGAAAAGGGATAAAATGCGAGGCATTGTCGGACATTTTATACCTTTTCCTCATCGAGTCTAATAAATTCAAAATTACATGAGCACGAATGCAAGATTATATTTATCATATAACGTTTGAAACGCATTTTATTCACGATTGTTTTACCAAAAATGTCAATATTTCGCAATTAGTAAACGCGACGTCGTGAAGGACGTCGTTCAAGTAACGTTACGAAGCGTATCAAACTAATTTGTATATTTAATCGACTTGTTGATTATCGGATTTATTACATGGCATTATTACACTCTCAAACGCGACGTCATATGACAAAATATTTTGCCACCCCCATTGCTGACTATCAACCACTCAAATTACTTAACCTCCCGTTAGCAAATAAAAATAAAAAATGAGTTCCTTTAAGAGCAATGAAAACATTCATAAGAAAGAAGATGGGTCATACTACGTAGTTTCGGCTAATAAAGCCTCATCAGTGACCCTGTAATGATCCGGCAAAGAAAGCCGGAGGAAACACACTGCAATTTTGCGAATTTCGAATAGGCAGTCCGTGTAATGAAAACCCCTCTACACCCGACTTTATAAAGAGAAAACTGGGGTTTACAGGGTATACATTTTTTCTTATTTCTGTTGCTTGGCATAGGTTATGGGTACTCGTTAGAACCGCCTCAATGAGGCGTTCTGTCGAGCACCTTTAACCTATGTCTGGAGTAAACATAAGTAAAAAAAAAAAAAAAAAAACGTTGTGGAGATATGAAAGATTTCATTATGTCACACGGGATTTTTATCGTAATGATATAATTTATTCGTTCAATTCACAACATGAATGACAAATACCACTGGTTGGGAGCGTACAGTACACTTAACCCGGATGTTCCGATCTGTATAGTGGACAGATCATTGTCTTTTGTTGTGACCTTGAAGGTGTATGTGCGTGGTCTGTCTTCTATATTTGTATATTTATTTTATTGGACATAAACAACTTTGTAAGTGTGTTTTATTTATTTTGTTTTCCATACTTGCCATCGTTGGGCAGGCAAGATGTCGTTTTCTATGCTTTAAATCTATTTTTCAGCTGCAAATCACTAGTGTTTGTAAGAATCACACCTTACCTGTGACCAGAAAATCGACCAATTGAGAGCTTTAATCGAAAGAAAAATATCTTTTAAGACAATTTTAAGATAGATTAATAATCTATAATGAGTAATACTAAAAATAAGTGCCTCTACAATTCCTTACGAAATCACACAAAGAGCAAGACTGACCATCCCAAATAATTTCTGACTGTATGGTACGTCTCATATTTACTGTATAACTTGTCTAAGATACTTTGTTTTGACTGTATGGGATATCGCTTTTAATGTGTGAAAGTTATTCAAAGAAACATTGCAATATTTGTCTATGCAATGAGATGATAATGCTTAAACAAGAGCAATTCTACGTTAAAATATTAATTACCTATAAATTCCCGAAATCTTGGAGAAATTGCATGTGCTGTGTGCTGCATGTCATTGAACCTTTAGAGCACTACAGACTAGAGGTCTTAACCACTCGGCCAAATGAGCCAGCCTTCGAGGACTGTCTTCAGGTGCGAAATATTTAACAAAATGAGTCGCATCGTCACGCGTCTCTCTTCATCCAGAGAACGCATAGCAAATACTCTGATCAGACTGCACAGAAATGCAATATGATTAGTTACAGATTATTTGTTCCAGACATAAACATGTAAATTTATACAAAAAAATGAAGAGCTGTGGAACAGTCTGTGAAAGATAATTTCCATTTCATCCCCCGACCGAATAGATTCGGGGGATATAACGATCGGCTTGGCGTCCGGTCGTCCGTATATTGATGATACTTGGCACAATGGTAAACAATGTTGACACGGCGTGTCTTGTGCAAGAACCACAACCCCGGATACCATGGTATTTCAGTTATCTCCCCTTCCAATAAAATAGAATGACTATCTTGTGATCTCTATAACTCCAATATCCTTCAAGATATATTGATGATACTTGACAAAAGTGTAAACAATGTTGAGACGGCATATCATGGGCAATAACAACAACCCTTGGTGCCATGTTTTTTTAGTTATCTCCCCTTCGAAAAAAAAATAGAAAGACTATCTTGTGATCGCCATAACTTCAATACCCTTCGAGATATAATGATTAAACTTGGACAATTGTTCACAAGGTTGAAGCAGCATGTCATGCGCAAGAATCAAAACTCTTCGTGCCATGCCATTTGAGTTATCTCCTCTTCCAAAAAATAGAATTGTTATCTTGTGATCGCCATAACTCAAATACCCTTAGTGGTATATTGATGAAACTTGGCCCAATTGTTCACAAGGTTGAAGCAGCATGTCAAGCGCAAGAACCACAACTCTTGGTGCCATGGTATTTGAATTATTTCTCTTCCAATAAAATAGAATAACTATCTTGTGATCGCCATATCTCCCATACTCTTGGAGGCATGTTAATAGAACTCGGTACAGTTGTACATGAGGTTAAGCAGGCGGGTCATGTGCAAGAACCGGAGCTCTTGGTGCCATGGCATTTCAATTATCCCCATTCCAATAAAAATAGGATGACTATCTTTTGAGCTCCATATCGCCAATATTCTTCGAGACATGTTGATAGTACTTGGTACAGTTGTACATGAGGTTAAGCAGACATGTCATATGCAAAAACCGCGACTCTTGGTATACTGGTTTTTGCGTTACCTTCCCTGACAAAATAACATTGTGATGACCATAACTACAAAACCCTTCGAGGTATATTGATGATACTTGGCATGTTTGTTCACAAGGTTGAGACAGCATGTCATTCACAAGGCCCACAACTCTGGGGTGTCATGGTTATTATTGTATTTGAGTTATATCCCCCTCTAATAAAATTGTATGACTATCTCTTCAACAGTCTTCGAGTGATGTTGATTGTTTAAGTAAAGCAGCCTGTCACGGGGAAGAACCACGACTCTTGGTGCACTGGTTTGTGAGTTACCTCCCCTGACAAAATCTTGCGGGCCCTAGCTCAGAAACCCTTTGAGACATATGGATAATAATTGGCAAGACTGAGACAGCATGTCATGCGCAGGAACCACAACTCTAGTGCGATTGTATTTGGGTTATATCCCCTTCTAATAAAATCATACACTCTGAGACATAATGATGGGACTTGGTATAGTTGTACATGAGGCTAGGCAGGTGTTTCATGTGTGAAAATCATTACTCTGGGTGCACTTTCTTTTTAGTAATTTCCCCAAACAATATAATCTTGTGATGACCATAACTTGGATACCCTGTGAGATATATTGATGGTATTTGGCACAGTTTTTGACAAGGTTGAAACAATGTGTCATGCCAAAGAACCACCAACCGGGTCCACACCGAACGACTAATTCATCACGTCTGAAATTAGTGAAAGAAACAAAATTATTTCAACTTGAGCATAACAAAACGAAAACTCATCTATGCGCCCAGCAAAGACTAATCTCAGTCTGAGCATCTGCCCAGTCTGAACAGTGTGAAAAAAGTGAAAAAAAAAACTCGAGTGGTAAACTACCCACCAAGTGCACAGCGAAGAATCTTATCAGACTGGGTGGTTTCGCAAGCTGATCTGAATCTTCGTCGGGTGCAGTCATTTTGTCATGTTTTGTGTTTCATCTGAGACAGTCTGAAGACCCCGATGAAGAAGGTGTGTATATGCCAAGTTTCCACATTTCAGAAACAAAATAGCTAACTTATTTAAATGTTATCCTACGAATATGTCGAAATCGCTCTATAGTATTATCAGGACACACAATATAGTTTGATCGGAACACGACATACAGTGCTGAGAAATCAGTTTTGCGACATGCGATACAAACCAGTTTTTGACCCCTCTATCGTTTTCTTTGAAAATAATTACACAATATCACACACCTATAGCGTCCCCTAAAAAAAAAAAAAAACGCACCCCTAAAAAAAAAAAACACACCTATAGGTTTAGACTAATAAAAGTGGGTTTGGCCTTTAAACCCACCACCCCAAACCCACTTTTAGGCTAACCTGCCCGAAAAAAAAAAAACAAAAAAAAAAAACGCACCCCTAAAAAAAAAAAAAACACACCCCTAAAAAAAAAAAAAAAAAAAACACCCCTAAAAAAAAAAACACATACACACAAAAAAAAGAGGAAGGGAGTACTGTGGCAAAGTGATGAAAGGGGGTGAAAAAAAAACAACAAAAAAACGCACCCCTAAAAAAAAAAAAAAAAAAAAAAACACCCCTAAAAAAAAAAAACACATACACAAAAAAAAAAGAGGAAGGGAGTACTGTGGCAAAGTGATGAAAGGGGGTGAAAAAAAAAACAAAAAAACGCACCCCTAAAAAAAAAAAAAAAAAACACCTCTGGGTCCCCCTAAAAAAACACACCTCGAGAAAAAAAAAATGCTTTTTCTCCTAACACAAAAAATAAAAAAAGTGAAGGGAGTACAGTGCAAAAATGATGGAGGGGTGGGTGAAAAAAAGTGAAGGGAGTACAGTGCAAAAAATGGCTGAGGGGGTGAGAAAGAGAAAAAAAAAAAAATAACACAAAAATAAAAAAATGAGGGTTTGTGTATATAATAAAAAAATATCTAAAACTCAGTAATCTGTAATTCTTGTTCATAAAAACTACCTTTTATTTCTTCGCCTTTTAAATCATTTATTTTATAGGTAACAGGATCTGTATTTAAAACTTCTTCAATTACAAATATTTCTCTTGTCCAACGAGTTGTATAACCCTTTTCAAATTTACCTTTCTTTTTTGCTATTCTTACTCTATCCCCAACTTTGAATTTAGGTTTTTTAATTTTCTCATCATTTTCAGGATATAAATTTTTATACACTGTTAATTCATTTTCTAATTTACTTGCTTCAACAGGTGTCATTTTAATAGAAGAATGTACTGTATTATTATAATTTTCAACTAATTCATCTAATATATCTGTATATTTATTATTAAATACTATATTAGTTATTCGTTCTAAATTAGAACAATATTCTTTTTGAGTAAAGTTATCTCTCATTCCAAAATGACCCCATAAAGAATTTAAACATATTTTAGCTATAAACCTTAATCCTGCATTATATTTAACTTTGTCTATATCTAAATCATAAACAGCATTATCTATGAGATACTGTATTTTTGTTTCACACTCATGATCATTTTTACAATCTGAATCACATAAACCTTCTTTTGATATAAGATTAGGACATTCTTTAATATCTTTACATTTTTTATCACAACCGCATTTTACTTTATAATTACATTTACAACCTGAGGCTTCTTGCTTGTATTTCATAAATGTATTAACATATTTTTCAAATATTTTTGTTGAAGTCTTTTCAAAATGTTCTAGCTCATATATCTTTAATAGTTTATATCCTTTTTCTATTGCTTTATTTATTTCAATTGTAGGCCAAGTTCCTACTAATACTCTTTCTTCATCTGAATGTTTACATTTTTCTGTTTTATAATTAATACATTCACTACAACGTTTAATAGCATGTGCTTTATCATATTTCGATTCAAACTTTTCTTTTATATGTGTACATTTAACAGATATTTTATTCATACATGTTCTACATAAACCAAAAAGTAATTTATGAGTATTATCACTAGTTAATTGTTTATATGGTAAAACAGGATGATATAATTTTCTTGGTGGTAATATTTTACATTTAATTATTCCAAAATAATTTCTGTTAATATAATCATCTATAGAAATATTAATATATGTTTTAGGATGTCCTATTGGATATTCACAATATTTATTTACTGTAGGATATAGAGAACAAAAATCTACATATTTTCCTTTTAAGTCAGAAAGATTATTATATAATTGTATAGTTTCTGTTCTTCCACCATAAAATGCATCTCTTTTATCAATAGGTTTTAAATGTGGATCAACTTCAGGATATTTTTCTTGATCAAATTCACATTCCCAAATTGTATGTATTATGTATTTACCACTTTCTTTTAAATCATCTAATCGTTTCATTGTGTGATCATATAACTCTTTCATAGTTTTTTTATTTCTGTCTTTTTTACATATTTCTTCAGGATTATAACACTTCGGACATCCATGCCAATAACATCCTAAAAATTCATATATATGAGCTGATTTAGTTTTCCTGTCATAATAATATCCATCAACTTTATATACTTTATCATTGTAGTATATTATCTTTTCACCGCCTCTTTTAGCATGTTGTATTCTGATACCATATTCTAAACAAATATACTCTAGCCATTGTATTGATTTTTGAGAATATACTTCTTTAATTGTCATCTTTTTATGAATACCTATTGTTTGTTTTGTTAACATTAATGTTTTAAATATTTTAGTACAACATTGCGCAATTGTAATACTTTGAAAAGGATCATTATAATTATCTGTTATTTTTAAAAATAGATCTTTATATATTGTGCATCCTTTTGCTAAAATTAAAACATCTAATAAACAATAATAAAATATTTCTTTATAGAATTTAAATTCTTTATCTTTAACATTATTATACCATTTATCAAATAATTCTTTATTCTTAATTGTCATAGTATTATATCCATAATATTCTTTATCAGGATAAACTCCTTTATAGTTTTGATTGTCTAATGTATTAAAATAATGAGGAAAGTAGCCTTTGTTACCTTCAAAACCAAATGTTTTGGGGAAGACAGCTAATCCACATAAAGTGAAATTTATAGAATCTATAAATCTTAAATTTACTCCTTTTATAAATATAGCTGTTAATTTTAATCCTGATGAAATATAATTATGTTCTATTTTATTTTTTACTATCCAACCTAAAATAGGTTGCATATCATAACCTTTACCATAATGGGAAATAAATGTATAGTTTTTAAACTTATCTCTTATAAAATATTTACAAAAGTTATCTATTACAGAATCAGTTTCACATTCTATTTTTTCTACATCATCAAAACAATCATCAATATCCAATTGTGATAAGTCTATATCATTAATATTAAAATCACATTTTAATCTTTTAATATAATTTTTTCTAAAACAGTAAATATATTCTAAATCATAAGCTATACAAAAGTTCATAATATGAATACCTGTTTCTTGATTAGCTTCAAAATCAAAATAAATATATTTATTATCTTTAACTTCCTTTGGTATTAACGGATTCATATAACATAAATGTTCAGTACCTTTCATATATTTTTCATAACATATAGAACAAGTGATTTCATCACATATATGATTTTTACCTGTATATTTTTTATTACATTTATCACAAGTATTTTGTTTTCTGATAGTTGTTACTGTATTATTACATGTATGCTGTTCAGTGAATCCAATTAAACATTTTTTACAAAATCTGCGTTTAGCTAAAAATCCTGTTATATTTGTAACAACATCAAAATGATAATCATGATAATATAAATATAATTGATTATCAAATTTTTCATTACCACTATATAAAATATATTCTGTACTATTTGATGTAAAAACAATTATTCTAACATTCAGATAATTTTCAAAAATCTTTAAATCATCTAAATCGTTACCTTCTTCTTTTATTTCAACATTTGATTTTTCATTTAATTCAATAGCTAATCTTCTTTGTAATGGTTTTCTTCCATCTTTAATATATTTTAATTGAGAATCTGTAAAATCTTCTAATAAATTATTAGAAGCTAAAGCAGTTACAATTGCTCTTGCTAAACAAATTGTATCATTATTTTTTATTCGTATAATACTTCTTTTATTTATTTCATCGAATATTTTTAAACCTTTACCTTTACCTGATCTATTTGGAATAATAGTAACTTCAAAAATAACTTCTTCTAAATTTAATTCTTCAGCACTGTTTAATAATCTTTCCATTTGATCCATAAATAACTGTCTAACTGTATTATATGTTCTTATAGGCCAGCTTTTATGTTTAGTAAGTATAATTTCATGTAAAGGTACTATTTTAATTCTACCGTTAGGGAAGTCTTTTATAGAATAGTCTATCATATGGTCAAACACATTTATAAATGTTTGAGGTGTTTTATCTTTTAGACTAACTTTATAATTAAATACATGAATACCTGATTTATGTTTTTTTGATCTTAATAGTATTAGTTTATATGAATCTTTTGACTTAGATAAAACTTTATCTTTTTTCGTCTTCATTTTTTAAGAAACAATTTTAATTATATTAAAAATGGAACATCCAAAAATTTATTGTTTACGTTGTAAAAAGCATACTGAAAATGATTCTGTGAAACAAGTAACAACAGCCAATAATAGACAAATGTTAAAAGGTAAATGTTCTGAGTGTGGATCTACCAAAAATAGATTTATATCCAAAATAACAAATAAATTAGCAGATGAATTACATCATAGAGTTATAAAATCTTTTCCTAAAAGACGTGTTTATGTTGATTCAATAGATCAAACATGGGCGGTTGATTTGGCAGATATGCAACAATATTCAAAACAAAATAAACACTATAAATATTTATTAGCTGTTATAGATGTTTTTAGTAAATATGGTTGGTTAATTCCTTTAAAAAATAAAACAGGAGTAACCGTAAGTGAAGCATTTAAAACATTATTTAAAGAAAGGAAACCGATGTTCATCTGGTCAGATAAAGGCTCTGAATTTTATAATCGACAAGTAAAAGAATTGTTAAAAGATAATAATATAGAGTTATATTCAACTGAGAATGAAGAAAAATCTAGTGTAGTAGAACGATGGATAGGCACTATGAAACAACATATGTATAAATATTTTACTGCAAATGAAACTACTAAACCTAATCCAACTGTTAATGTTTATATAGCATTATTTACAACTGCACATGCAAGATTAAAATTATATGAATTATTAGATATCTTACAAGAAAGAGTTATGTATTTTGATACCGATAGCTGTATTTACCATGATGATGGATCAGAAGCATGTAAAAAGATAGAAAGTATGATGGGTAAGAAGCTAGGAGATTTAACAGATGAAATTGTTGATAAACATAATGCTAATCATATAGTACAATTTATATCTGCTGGTCCAAAAGATTATTCTATGAAATTAGATACAGGTAAAATTGTTAGTTGTTGTAAAGGATTTAGATTAAATGTAGAAGTAGAAGAAAAGATTACATTAGATAAAAAAGTAAAACTAATTACTGATGAAAATGAAACATATGAAACTGTTAATTATAAAAATATAAAAATAGGAAAAGATCATCAACTTAAAACAGTTAAACAAGTTAAATCTTATGATTATATGTTTGATAAAAGAATGATATATAATGAAAATGAAAATTTAATTAGAAGTTTTCCTTATGGTTACTAAAGAAAAATATAATTTATTTTTTATTCTTTAAAAATGGTAATAGAAGCGTACACCGAAAAAGATGATCCTGATGCTAAAGTTATATTAGGAAGAATAATGTTATCAAGTTATCAATTATGTTGTTTAAGAGATGATGGGGAATGTCCTTTAACACCTGAACAGATGAAAATAATGGACAAGTTTGAAGGTAAAAAAATATCAAAGTTTCCACCTGGATGGGATGCTTTTATTAGACCAGATTTAGTTTATGAATATGTTTATGGTGAACCATGCCCCAAAGATTAGTTTTTAACTATTTCTTTATATCAACTTCCATGCAACAAATCCAGTTAATGCCATGCCACCAACAACAAATGCAATCTCTCTATTTTTCTGGTCTTCTGATGGGGTATAATAATCACTTAATGTAGGATCCGGAGGTAATGCCTGTAAATCTTCACCTGTAATATAATAATATTGTTTCATTGCTTCGTCAACATCATCAAATTTCTGAACTGCATGATGTTCTTTTTGTAATTGTTCATTAATAAAATCTAATCTTTGTGTTCTTTCTTTACTCCATTTTGCTTTTGCTGCTTCTAATTGTTCCATTGCCTTATCATGTCTTTCTTTCTCTTTATCTGCATCTTTTCCAATATGTGAAAACAAATAATTACTACCCGAAAAAGCAAAGGCATTTACTACTGCTCCACCAAGCATCATCACCACTGCACTCGCCATTTTATAAATATTTTATTTCATAATATCAGCAGGAATAATTTTGTGTTTAATTAACATATCTCTGGTAGCCATTGCAAGTAATATATCAATAGATAACATTCCAATATCGGCCATATTTAAATCTACTTTTGGTGGTGGTCTTTTCAATAGTTTTCTTCCTAATTCTGCGTATCCAACCGTTAAAAGTGTTTCCACTCCAGCATGATATAACATGTTTACTATTTGTTTTCCATCACTTTGTGTTGCCATTTTTATAAGAATTTGTTTGATTACTTAAACTCAAATGGATCTATTTCTTTCTTTTCCTTTCTCTTTGGAACAGGTTCTGGTGTAGTAACTTGTTTATTAGATTTAGCAGTATATATATATAATCCCAATCCAACAACCCCTACTACAACACATAAAGGTATATAATTTTTGTATTGAACTTCTTGAACTTCATCCTTAACTATATTTGAAACTTCATTATCATCTTTTGTTATTTTTAAATCATCTTTTGTTTTAGATTTTAATTGTATGTTTTCTTTTTTCATTGTTTCTATTTCTTTTCTTTTTAATTCAGCTTTTAATCTTTTTGCTTCTGCACCTTTTTTACCAGCAGATACTCTTTTTGGGTTTTTTATTTTAGGTTTTTCTTCAACAATTTCATTCATCTTTTTTTAAGTCAATATTTTCATTTTTTTTATCAGTGAAATCAATATGTCTCGCTGTTTTTAACATTGCAGTAAAAGGAGCAAGATACATTCCATATCTATAATACAATTCACAACAAGTACTTGTCAAAGCATGATTGATAAAAGGGTCTTCCTCTAAGTCTTGTATCAACCTAGGTGGGTTAGTAACATTGAGATACTTTGTCACACCCATAACATACAAATTTATAAAAGAATTCCCCAACGTCTTAGTCATACTTGCACCAAGTCTTGCTTCGTATCTACGGTATAGTTTTTCTATTTGTTCTGGTGTCATTGTATCAATGTCTGACATTTGTAAGTCTTTACCAAGATATTGTTTACTTCCTCCACCAGCAACAAGGGCTGATAATCTTTCACGTTTTTTGTCTTCATGGTCATCTTTTTGTTCTGGTAACTCAACATCTTTCAATAATTCTTCGGCGTTCATTTTATATAGTTTATTTTTAATTTTAAAATAATTAAATATTATATATCCAACTATTGATAAGACTGCAGTGTTTGTTATAATTGTTAGTGTTTCAAGAAGCATCTTTTTTATTGCTTATTTTTTAAGCATTACTAAAGCATTACTTAAGCATTACTAAAGCATTACTATAGCATTACTAAAGCATTACTTAAGCATTACTTAATCAACCACCCAATAATCAGTAGGTTGGTCGGTTTTCAAAATTAATTTACGATGTTTCTTTTTTTTTAGTTCTTCCTTTATTCTTTGTCGGTCTTCCAGTGTAGGAATAACATCATTCTCTCTCAAACAATTTTCAAAACTATCTCTATCTTTCATATAGAAAATACATAACCATTTTGTTTGTTCTCTTAAATCTTTTAAAACTGAATTGTATCTCTGCGATATAACCCATATCGATTGTTCTGCGTGTCTACCAGAAAATGCTAGGTCGGATAACATGTCTTTTTTCTTTGTTAGTTCTTTTGTGGCACTGCAGTCATCGATGATATACAGGGTTGGTTTACCTGCAAACTTATTAAAAAACAAACGTAACAGTTCTTGAAGTTTCTCTGTTCCATCTGGCATTACAGGGTTTACGATTATAATATTTTTTGTTTTTGGTTTTCTAACATCACCAATCCAATCACGATTTTTGTATGCCTTGTTCCATTGAATGGTTGGGCAAAGTATAACAATATAACTAAATATACCTTTATATTCATCTTCAAGTAAGTCTAAAACAAATTCAGTCTTTCCACAGCCAGTTTGGCCACAAATAATTGCACTGTGTGGATATTTAGGTAATTCCATTTTAATTGATTAATAATTGGCTTCTTTAAATCTACCATCTTCAAAATTAATTTGTGCATCCTGTATTACAAATAGATAAACATTTATTGGTGCATTTGCTCCTGCTTCTTTCGTTATTTGTATTGTGATGCCTTCTGATGCATTTTCAATTCTTCTTCCTGAACCGTGAAGTAAATCTAACCATAATGCATAATTGGTCGTTAGATATTTCTCTAACGTTGTATCAGTAAAATATAAATCTTTAATGACCATACTTGTTTCTCTATTTCTTTTTGAATTTAACGCAAAGAATTTATTTATCTCGTCCCACTGTTGATATGCTTTCATTCCTTGACTGTATAATTGATTTGGGATTCCTTCTATTGTCATTTCTACTTTTGTTATTTCTGGATTGTAATAGTGTTCTGTACTTGTCCTTTCAGGATCTTTAAATAACAATAGAATCCCTTTCATACTTCTAGCTGGGACATTTAAATTAATATTCCATAGTGTATCAGATTTATTTTTTGGTATTTTTCTGTGTCTTAGTATTCGGTCATACAAAATAACCATTTTACCATCAACTTGCTGTCTTATTTCTCTTGATAAATAAGGATCAGAAACTAAATCGAATTCTAAACAAATATTTTTGATTATATAAGATGAAGCTGCATCGGTTGATTGAATTACTTTATTATAATCATTGAATGTAAGTTCATATTCAAGTCTATCACCGAGTCCTGCTTGATAAAAAGGCATATGGGTTTCCAATAATTCAAAATCAAGTGGAATACAAAACCTGTTTCCATATGCTTTTGCAATGGCTTGATCTTCTTTATCCGCTGTCGCGTTTTCTGCCCCAACTCTATGTTTCAACATGTTTGGTTTGCCAATGCCTTGGTATGCCATATTTATACGTTCTGTAGGAGTCTTCCAGAGATCAGTATAACAATGATAGATGTCACTATCATCAATTGACATAACTTCATTTCCAGAGATGCGAATTGTTGTTTTCTTTATTATTGATCTTCCTATATTTGGAAATATAGTGGCATTTACATCTCTAGAATCTAACTCAATTTCAAATGCTAATCTGACTGTTCCAGGAACAATAACATCATTTCCGGAGAGATTGGGGAATCTAACTAACAATTGTTGATTTTGATCAATAGTTGATGGATTATTGGTTATCACTACACTTTGACGGATTCCTCTTACCCCACGTGGTTCTCTTATTTTTCTGTAAGGGTTTAATTTATTTCCATAGGTCGACATTTTTAAAAGGAAAAATTTAATATATAAAAATGGCGGAAGGATTTGATTTTGAGAATCCTACATTTGAAGATGATAAAAATGAAGATGATGATGATGATTATAGTTATGATGATGATGATGTTGATTCCAGATTACCTACGGTACCCAATGAACATGAACAGAGTATTATTCTAAATCGGAGAAGAACAATCGATGACTTAAGAGGAGAGCTCGAACAGACTGCTCTTCAACACTATAAAGAAAATCTTGTAAAGTTGTTTTATGAAGAAACAGAGAAGCGATACAAAATGGAGTCAGACAAAATAGATTATGAACAGTTTAGATTGTCAGATGATAGAAAAACTTTATATTGGGTTGTCGGCGACAAAGAAATCAGAATTACTGCAAAACAAGGCAAAACAGAATTTCTTTCTTTGGCTACTTTAGCAAATGAATACAACCGTGTAGTAGGTAGAGGTGGAACACGGGCAATCAGACAATATTTAAATTTTCCAGATTATCAAAGTACAACAAAGATATCTCAGCGGGCAAGGATAGCTCTGGGAAGTACGCGAAATGATTTGCTAAATGCTGAAGAACAAATTCCAATGCAGGATTTATCTTCTACCCAAGATGTGCAAAATGTAGTAGACACTGCAAATAATGCTGAGACCGCTGTTACATCTCTTTTTGATAATTTAGAGCTGCCTGAAGTCAAAAATGCACCCACACAAACAGAAGGTAAAACATTCAGAGAACTGGAAGCTCTAGATGAGAAACTACAAACTTTCCGTGGTGAACTCACTAATAACTTAGCAAAGCTGACAGACATTGATAAAGATATAGCAAAAGAAAAAAGAAAACTACAAGAAGCTGAAGAAGCTGAAGATGTAGAGAGGATAAGTAAGCGATTAAAAGAATTGGAAGATGATAGAACATTAAGACTTGAGGTTGCTAGTGAAAACAAAGAAGCATTACGTAGTCAGATAAACAGGATAAAAGAAACTATTAATAAAGTTTTGAAAGAAGATACTACTCTTGGTGAGAGAATTAAAACATTATTTAGAGAACAAGGAATTACAATTGTTAGTATTTTAACTGCTTTTGGAATGATTATTGGTGTTATTGTTGAGGCAATTATTCCTACTACTGGTGGTGGGTCTATAACCCCTAAACCACCTTCATCACAGGGCGGAGTAAAAGAATGGGTAAAAAAACAATTAAGTAATCTTGCTAAACTATTAGCTAATCTAGCAGGTAAAGCAGCAGCAGCACTACCGGGTATTATTGGTGCCATTGTGTCTTGGCTGTTGTCTACTACTGGAAAAGTGGTTAACTGGTTTGGCGAACATCTCTGGGCATTGCTTCTCCTTGTTGTGGGGTTATTGTATACAGCCGCAAGAGAGTATATTAGTAAATCCTGAGTGCAACAATACCTATTACAATACTTCCTACTATTAATGCTGTTTTGTTGTCTTCGTGTTGTGTTGATTCTTTCTTTTCAACGGGTTCTGGTAGAGATTCTTCCGCAAAGGATTTCTTTGTTTTTGTTTCCTGATCTTTTGGTTCTGGTAGAGATTTCTTTGTTGGTGTACCTTGTATAGTTGCAGGTTGTGTAGTAGGTACAACAGGTTTAACATTTACATCATTATTGAAACCAAGAGAGCACTCCGATGTTGCAATTACAATTTTATTATTATATCCAGCGATAGTGCCAATTTGTAATATCATATCACTGGGAGACATATAGAGACCAAGTCCATATGTGTAATCAACTTTACTTCTTGCGTATTTCAATACATTTTGATATTTTGATATTTGAGTAGGCAAATCGATTGGCATGTTAATTGCATCTTCAACATTTGCTAAGAACTGTTTTTGAGCATCAAATCCTGTGCCTATTTTTAGTATTTCTACACGTGTTTGAGATTGTGCTCCTAATAGAGCCCATACAAACATTCTAATACTTTCGTTAATTCGTTCAATACCTGTTTTTGTTAATCCTTTTGATTTGTCTAATATAAACATTGTACATGCCTCACTTATATCTACTGTATGTTCTATTTTATCATTTGGATTAAAGAATGGCCCATCACTTTGATGATCTTGTCTGTATTTTCCATCTGGTTTAAAATATTGTGTGTAATTCCCGAGACCACTACATTTAGAACTACTTTCCAGTTTTTGCCTCCAATCCGTGCTAGGTGAAACATCGAATTCATTGCATAACTTTTGGTATGTTGCTTTGTCGTATGGGTTTTTGTAATAACAGAATGATGCATCTGTCGGTAAAGGTGTTTTAAGTTCTTTCAAAATACGAGCAATACAATAATAAATATGAAATGTATATACTGTTTTAGTTAATCCTGAAGTGTTTTGTAAATGGTCTTGATAACTTACTCCACATCCTGCAGTGGCACACCAGACGGCAAAATTTAATTGACATTGCCACCAGTCAAATGATGAATGAAGCCATGTATTCCACGGTTCATTGGTGTGTAATGTTGGATTTTGATATTTTTGAAATAAGTTGAGAAACGTTACTGGAAAATGATCATCTTTGTTAACATAAATTGTTTGTTTTACAAGTTCAATATTCTTTTTGGTATATTTAGTATTGTGGTTATATGATGCATTGGGATTGTACTTGAATTCTTTTGGTATCATTTTTTATGTGTAAAAAATGTATCATACAATTTCCGATATTAATAAAACAATATATTTACAACAATATGTAGATAATAAATGCGGAAATAAGAGAATTGGATTGAAGAGTTTTACTTATACCATAGGTTGGTATAATTTAATTGATGAATCTATCCAAAAAGGAACAGATAAAGCAATACGTTTAGCTTCAGGATTTTACAGTTTCCAACAAATAGCAGATATATTTCAAAGTAATAATATTGTATTATCTGTAAATGAAACAAATGGCATAGTGTTTTTGACATCGACCGTTGATTTAAAAATAAGCAAAGGATTAAAAGAGATGTTGGGCCTCGGAAATAAAAGACGATTTAACGCAAATCAAACATATGAGGGAGAAATACCGTTAAATTGTGCACCTTATAAACAACTATATGTTCATCTTGAGCAGATAAACAGTGCTTACAATTTCTTAGATGGTGCTCCTAGTAATATTCTTGGTGTTGTTTCTGTTGAGAATAAATCGTTTGGTGATATTGTTCATACACGTTTTAGTAATCCGGAATATAAACAATTAGCACATGGTGATATTTCAGAATTAAGTATAAGCGTTTGTGATGAGAATGGAGAAAATATAAACAACAATGGATTGCCAATTAATTGTGTGTTAGAAATTATATAATTATTGTATAAAAATGAGTATATTTGGTGTTAAAAAGTTTACAACAGATAAGAATAATTTGACTTTACGTGTTAATGATTTGCATAGAAGATTTACAGATTTAAATAGTAGATTACAAAACGCTTATACAAATGAAGACATAACAATAAGTGCTGAATCAAAAGGCCCTTTAATTAGAGGTGAGGTGTTTTCATTTGGAAATGCAGGTAGAGAGCCAAAAGTTGGATATGTTATGATGAGACGTGGTCATATTACAGGTATTAGCCTGTCGGGTGAAAGGTCAAGTGGCGAAGTGCGAGTTGGTGTGTTGGTGGATGGGGTAGTTATAAGTGGGTGTGAGATTACTTTGCGTACAACAATACCAAGAAAACATGATAATTTTGATAAACCATTTTTTGTTGAAGCTGGAAGTGTTATTAGTTTTATAAGTCTGGGGGCTAATCAAACTGTAGTTAATAGTGTTGCCTCGTTATTAATTGAATTCAAAAAATATATATAAAAATGAAGCAACCTACAGCCCCGAATTTATATCCAGATTTACCTAATGAAGACGGACAAAATTATAGATTACAAAAGATATCAGAAATAGAAAAACAATTAATAAAAGAGAGAGATGTAAGAAAGGCATTATACAAAAAGTATAAACGTGGAATTAATATTACTGATTGTGTTGATACTGTATTAATTTCTTCAAGTGTTATTATGGCTGGTGTTGGTTTATCTGTTCCAATTATGTTGCCATTGGAAATTGCTGCTGTTGTGTGTGGATCTCTGGGTGTTTGTGTTAAGTTAGTGAGACGCAAATTACACACAAAAACACAAAAACATTATGAGATTAAAACTATTGCTGATAGTAAGTTGAATAGTATTAAAGACTTGATTTCCAAGGCTTTGACAGATGGGGAAATATCTGAAAATGAATTTAAATTGATTTTAGATGAATTAGACAAATATAATAAACTGAAAGATAGCATACATTCAAAACAAACAGGATTAAGTGAGACGGAAAGAAAAAAACTTATTCAAGAAGGCAAGGACCAGGTTTTAGCTGAGGTAAAAAAAAAAATAGGAGATGTTTGATTTTATTTAATAAAATTACAATAGTCAATAATGACCCACCACCTATTTATAGGAGCGTAAACTAAATCAATACAAATATGCAGATTTTTACATTCTAATTCTTTGCAAATTTCTTTTACTGACTGTTAAAAGCTACGCATTACGGTGATTCACGATACTTTCGGTGCTTTGATTATTCCCGTAACGACTTTCAGGCCTTTCTGTACTTTGATTATATCCATAACGACTTTCAGGCCTTTCTGTACTTTGATTATATCCATAACGACTTCTGACAAGACTGATCGGACTGTAAGGGTCTGGTCAGGGTCTTCCCTATTCATAAATGCTAAAAGATACCTTTTTCACATGACATCAATCATATGCGTTCAATCTGCCTTACTGTAGTAGTCAGACTGGCTGAAGGCACACTTTCTCTTATTTGTGGTTTCGAGAAAGGTACATTTTTTCCTGCTATAATGTGTATTGATCCAATAATTTGATTAATGCTTCCACTGAATAGTTATTGAAATATTCTGAATAGGGAATGACAGTAAGAAATAATGTGATTTTTAGCTATCGATTGACATCACCGTATCAATATTTTATTTACTTATTATATATTTAATACTTAGTTTTATGAATGGGGTTTAGAAATTCCTCTGATAAGATTATTAGGTTGAAAAATACCATATTGACCCTAAATATTGGGACAGTGATGCCTGACTAAACTGTGTAAACCCAGATATGACTTGGAAGATGTCTCATCAGGGTCTACCATGTTGGTTGGTTGGCAGGTTAGGAAAGGACAAATGGACATGTCCAAATTTGGAGATGGTAAAGTTTGTTAAAGAAATTGCGGAGGTGTCCAGATATTTAGGGTAAATGCAGTATGGAGAAATGTTATATGCTTACGAAAATATATATAGTATAAGTTACACCTGTTTAGAAACTTCTTTGCTGTATCACTGATAAAAAAAATATTGCATAGCCTTGCATAGAGACGATAAACAATCGCATGGTTGCGGAAAACATTTGCTTTGAGGCGATAAACATTTCAATAAACATCTGCTTAGGAACGTAATGGAGACGCGTAAACATCTGCATAGTTGAGATAAATATCTGTTTAGATACGAAATGGAGACGGGTAAACAAATACAAAACAAAACATGAGATACTTCTAAAATGGCTTCTGAGTTAAACAGACGTGATTTTGTGAAAGTGATAAATGAAATAGAAAAATTTGAATCATTGTTGGCAAAGAGTGAAATTAAGATAAATTCTCAAACTAGGGATATAGACAATAAAAAAAGAGAAATTGAAGTTTTAACTGAAAGAATAGTCAAAGTTAAAAACGAATTTAATGAAAGAAACAAGAGACAAGTTTGGTTAAGACTTACGAGGCAAAGAGCTGGCGTGAAAAGAAATCTAAACAAATTGTTAGTGAAGAACGAATGTGAAACACAAGAAAAAACATCTTTGCAGATTAAAATCAGTGAATTGATTTCTGAAAAGAACAGATTGCAAGTTATTATTGAGGAAAACGGTGATTAAGGTAAGTTCTGTTTCACTTTATCAGAGTTTTACTTTCTCTATATTTTTTCATTTTTGCATTTTTATCTTTTTTCGAGCTGTGTTTTTTTTCTTTTCTCATTTTTTTTATTTTAGCATTTTTCGAGGTGTGTGTTTTTCTAGTAGGGGGTACTTGGTGTATGAAGAAAAAAAATTATTTTTTTGGAGGCCTCTATAGGTGCGGGTGTTTTTTTTTTTTTTTTTTTAGGGGTGCGTTTTTTTGTTGTTTTTTTTTCACCCCCTTTCATCACTTTGCCACAGTACTCCCTTCCTCTTTTTTTTTGTGTATGTGTTTTTTTTTTTAGGGGTGTTTTTTTTTTTTTTTTTTTTAGGGGTGTTTTTTTTTTTTTTTTTTTTTTCACCCCCTTTCATCACTTTGCCACAGTACTCCCTTCCTCTTTTTTTTTGTGTATGTGTTTTTTTTTTTAGGGGTGTTTTTTTTTTTTTTTTTTTTTTTTTAGGGGTGTGTTTTTTTTTTTTTTAGGGGTGCGTTTTTTTTTTTTTTTTTTTCGGGCAGGTTAGCCTAAAAGTGGGTTTGGGGTGGTGGGTTTAAAGGCCAAACCCACTTTTATTAGTCTAAACCTATAGGTGTGTTTTTTTTTTTTTTAGAGGTGCGTTTTTTTTTTTTTTTAGGGGACGCTATAGGTGTGTGATATTGTGTATAATTGCCCTTACATGGAAAGATATTTAGTACTATTAATAAAAGCTGACCCGAAATACATCATAAAATAGTTAAAATGCATTAGCAGACGTTTCATGTAAGGTTGGTGGCAAAGCTTGATTAAATTGTACCGGTGCAGCGTTTGAAATCGAAAGTAGGATAATGATTTTGTGAGAATAAACGAGATCATAGCAATAAGCAGAAAATCAAGCTAGCATATCGAAAAGACTTTTAGTTATGCTTCCCGAACTACTGCTATGAAGTTGAAATTCTATTGATTAATAATTTCAAAACACAAAAATAAACATTCTGTAACATACCCGACATATCGGAACAAGGATCTGTCCACTATACAGATCGGAACATCCGGGTTAAGTGTACTGTACGCTCCCAACCATTGAATACTGTAGATACTGATCAGAAGCCATCTGGTTTCAATCCTCACTGTTTGAAAAGGTTGGGATTATCGTTTTAAGCAGGATTTTAAAAGCAGTATCTTTGATATATATTTGGTTCAACATACAGCGTACGCTAACTGGAGGCCCCCAGTACAGGGAGTGTCATCTCCTGTGCAGGTTAAAGACCCCTACCGTAATTTTAATACATAATTATTGTGTAGGCTTTCATCCTGCAAACCTGAAGTGTATATAATGTACACCGCCTGTGTCCCTTTCTGGGGTTAATGCGAAATGGAAGAAAGAAAGAAAGAAAAAAAGAAAGAAAGAAAGAACGAAAGAAAGAAAGAAAGAAAGAAAGCAAAGATACTATGTTGCCATGACCTTGGTGAACAATACCGCACGTCTCGGTTTCGTGAGGGATGTTACCTAGGACGTTTCCGGTACTTACTAATTGACTCCTCCGTCAGAAAGCTACTACCCAAGCCCATACGTGAACCCCCAGGCAAACAATATCATGATACCTGCTTTAAATTTTTAAAAGAAACTTGCAAGCATACCTATATTTTTCTATGAACATGTATACAGGTGTTACCTTTTTACTAAGCCAAAACATTAACCGTTTCCTAATAAACGTTTCTGAAAGGTCAGATTAAGATCGTTCACTGGTTAGGTGATTTAACGTTCTTTGAACTGCAAGACAACAAGAGGGTGGTAGCCATTCGCAGTATACAAAGGATAAAGGAAAAAAAATGGAACAACACTCTATACAAGTACTCAGGAGTATTTTATTTCAGGAAAACTAAGGACACAGCATTGTCCTGTAAATCCGCGTGCGCAGCCAGTAAAGAGGGTCAGGCACGGGACATCTTGCCCGAAGCTTCTCCAGTGACGCAGCAAAGACGCTCCTGAGTCGTTGCTGACCGCAAATGCGAACAATAACCCTTTCTTATGAGCTGGGGAAAAATGAATTTCAATTTTATTATTTCTTGGTTGCATTCACAGTACAGCTGCTATTGCCATTCTGCTGTCGTTATACCTGTCCAGACATAAGATGCCAGTTCCAATCTGGACCCCAGCTCTTGGATTTAGGGTCATCTGGTACCCTGTTCATCAGGTATTTTCTGTAAGTATATGAATGATTTTAGTGATTCTGTCTATGTGTGCGTACGCAAATGCGATTGTCTGCTTTAGAAATATATACAGATGGATTGACTTGATTCATACAGAAGCATTGAACGTTATAACAAGTACGCCCCGCCCCCATGTCATCACGTGAACAAGTCCGTGAAATGAGTACCCTTCAAACCCCACTTTATATAGAGAAAACTGGGGTTTAAGGGGGTAAACATTATTTTTCTTATTTCTGTTCCAATACATAGGTTGTGGGTACTCGTTAGAACCGCCTCAATGAGGCGGTTCTAACGAGTACCCACAACTTATGTTTGCAGTATTAATAAGAAAAATATCACGGATTTTCATCAGAAAAGTAGCCATTTTGGAGATATACAAAATGCACTATGTCGCACGGGTATGTTTTCGTAATATCGTGTCTTCATCATCACTTACTGAATACACAACTCTTAGCTAAGCTATAAATTCAAGTTCCAACGTCTATAGTGTGCTAAAAAGACAATTGACCTTTCAACCGTCATCAGCTAAAATTACTATTTTTCAACATTCATATTAAAGCTTATTCGGTATGATGGCATTGATTTCGACAGAGACGAGTTTGGGTAGTAATATCTTTGTTCTGGCTACAAAAGACGAAAAACATACAAGGGTGTATTCTCAAACGCACAACCTATGTTTGCAGTATAAATACACCTGTGGACACAAAAACGTTCAAACGCCAATGAAGTGCCTTTCAATAAATCTATTTACATCAAGTTAGTTTGACAATCAAATGTCATTCATCAAAGTAGTCTAAAACTGGATCAAGCAATATACATTGTTTGGTCTTATTATGGCAAGCACTTTTTTCCATTTTTAGATCTGATTGACATTTTGATGTATTCTGATTGGACAGTGCAGGGTCTACAATGAAATATACAACACTTTGTGTTTTGAATTTATTCCTGTCTTACAGTTGACTGACATGATGTAAGGACATATTGAATGAAACATCAGATCAAAATGAAATGAAGCACATCAAAGTTTGAACTGATTTGTGTCCACTGGTATAAGAAACATATTACGGATTTTTCATCGGAAAAGTAGCCATTTTGGAGATGTGAAAAAATACACTATGTCGCGCGGGTATGTTATCGTAATATTTGGAATAGTAGCAAAACAGAAAGAAAACAAAATAGCAAAGACCACAACTATCTGTAGAGAAACAGATTGATATGACCATTACAAAAACACGCCTTTTCAAATATAAACAACATTCTACTACTGAAAATGAAAAATAAACCCGATAAAAAATTCTGATATTTTTCGTATTTCTGCTCAAAACATAGATTGTTGCACTAGCTAGAACTGACCACTACCCACAATCTAAGTTTTTGAGCAGACTTAAGAAAATAATATATACCCCTGTAAACCCACGTTTTACTATATAAAAGTGGGTTTAAGGGGTCACAGTTATAAAGGCGTGATATCGTGATGACATAAAAACACAAAACCAGCATGTTCATCAACGACACAATATATATCCTCAGCCTCAACTTAGTGGCAGTTCTATCCACAATAAGACATAAATACACTTTTCCACGCGATGTCCCTATTATCACATTTTCAGAACAATTTGTAAGAATCTGTTAGCAAAGAGTCCACAACAATTCTTGGAGTATACGATTTCCTTTTTTTTTGTACATCAAAAGCACACCTGAAGCCCCTTTAACTGACCTGTCCGAAGCTAGCGGGTAATTTTTGGTTGCAAGTGTCATAATATTATATCGATAGCATATCTACGGAACCCGGTTAGGGACATGAATTTATTTATATCAGTGGTGCGGACAAGATATCACATGTTGAACTTTTTCCTTCATTCGCCGGAAATTACCGAGTTGAATATCGATTTCCGTAGGAACTCGGCAGTTAAAGTTACCTGTCTATTTTGAAGGTTTTTCATATTAAAATTATGAAGGAAAAAAATATTAACTCCTCGTATCTTATTTATCCTTAACACTAGAAAAAAGTCACTGTTATCCTGATGTAGGAAAATTATTCAGTTTTTATTTGGTGCATTTCAAAGTGATGAATAATTAATTCTTATTGCTTCCATCTGCAATTTAATAACATGCCTATATGCTCCATAGACGGCAATGTATTTTTTAGAAAAATGTGCAGATTTCCATGTTTGGTTGCCAATATTAAATAGAAATGATTTGTTTGGAATTAAGTCACTGTTATATACTGTTAGACTGTTGTTCAAAGTTTACGATGATATAAAGTTTATTTCTATTAAAAAATGATAAATTGCTTCCCCGAGAGCTTAAAAATCGTTTATAAGCTGTTTTTCAGTACTGCAGTTCATGATGCAAAAATCGCTAAGTCCACATTATATGTACCAGAAATCGTATCAAACCTGTAAAGCTTTTTGTTGTATTAATTTTGTAATTACTAGAAATAAACAGCATACGGATGAAATACTTCATACAGTGATTTTATTCCTTGGATTTCTTTATTTTATTTTGTTATAATTTTGTCTCACTTTTGTTACATTTATGTTTTCATTCATTATGAATGGGCGGCAAATATGTCAAAAGGACAAACATTGTCAAAATCATTAACTGTGAAATGGCGATAAAATGCCGATTAAAACCACCATGAAAAGTTAATTGGCAGTTTGAAGCCATTAATTGATTTTGTTTGTTTCTATTGGGGTTTAACGGCCCAGTCAACACTATTTAGGTCAGTTTTGAGCCGGTCGGTTTACCTGTCCACACTTTTCCTGAGCAAGCTTATACGTAAGCGGTTAACCAGTACAGTGCACATTCGCCTCGTCGAGGGGGTTCAAACGAGCACCAACAATCTATGTTTTGTGCAGAACTAAGAAAAATATCTCAGTTATTCATCTGAAATTGTTCATTTTTATACAATGTTTTTGAACAGGCGTGTTTTTTTTTTTATGTTTTTTTTTTCGGGGCGGGGGGGTGGGGCACTGGGGATTTAGTGGGTATTCTTGGGGTTCGGTCTCAGGGATGTGTCCAAAGTCCTTTAATGTCAACCATACCGGCCCGCTGGGTAATGACATACAGTGTAGGATGCTCGCGATGGATCTCTACTGTTAATGATTGAATTTTCAACCCGATACTTTATAAACTGTGTAAATCAAATTTCTGTTCATTGTTGTACATCCAGACGAAGCGTCTCATCTGGATCTACACTGTTTGCCATCCTGAATGATTTTATATTTTCACTTATTGGAAAAGATACTACTTTACAGTGTAGATCCAGATGAGGCTGTGTATGGTATTTTAACTATTATCGCCATACAGACCAGTGCAAATTTCTATGCAAACAATGCAGATCCAGCTGATGCGCCTAATCTGGATCTACACTGTTTGCTATTCTGTTAATTTCTGTTAATGATATTCAACTCTGCCTGTCCGCACAGTGTAGATCATGGTTCGACTGCTCAGGATGAGCCGTCTTCTAGCCAGCTCTACACCGTTTGCCATTCTGTTGATGACTTTGACTAAACCACCGTCAATAAAAATGGAATTGTCTCAATTCACATTACGAAATCACGCCTAATTTTACCACCAAAAAAAAAAAAATTGAAAATGTTTAGATAGAAAATACTGCTATTTTTCATACTTCTGTTCCAAAAATAGATTATAGGAACACGTCAGAACCGCCCCGGTAAGGCAGTTCTAACGAGTATCCACAATCTTTGTTTTGATCAAAAATAAGAAAAAATAATGTATACCACTGTAAACCCCCGTTTTACGGTATAAAAGTGGGGTTTAAGGCGTCAATAATATAGGTGTGTTTTTGTGATGAGAGATGGATCAATCAATCAATCAAATATTTTAGTCTCTCAATCCATTTTGCATATTGGCAATATAAGGTGATGCAAATAACTGTTATAATAATTCAGAGATGAAAGAATCTACTTTAGTAGAAACCGGTTTAAAGTTCCTCTGTCCGAATTTTCCACTATTTTCCGCATATCAAAGGTATGTCTTGTTTAAAGGTTCATAAAGGCATTTCTTTTGCTTGTTTGATTTGAGGTTTTAGAGTAACAGTCAGATAAATAATGTATGCCACTATAAACCCCAGTTTTACTATATAAAAGTGAGGTACACGTGGGTCAGAATTATATAGGTTTGTTATCGTGATGACGAAGTTAACAACGTGCTTTAATTTAACAATGAGTTGGCGCGTGCCCGTCGTCCCCCACTATGTGTTAATCTATTAAGTGTCAATCATGTGTTACCCTTAAAGTGCCAATCATAATATTGAAGATAACAATTTGATTAAATAAATAAATAAATAAATAAATAAATAAAGTAACACTCTCATCTTTGTTCACTTTTTGTGATAGTTTTGATAGACAATTTTTGTGGTGTCTTGATTTATGTACAGTTTTGTTAACTCTTAAAGTGTAAATCATAACTAGTGAAGATGACATTTTCCAGGTTTTGAGTTGATTTATTTCGAAAACACGTCTATTAAAAATATTGAAAATTTTACCACCAAAAAATGAAAGTATTCAGATAAAAAAAATTGCTACTTTTCGTTTTTCTTCTCGAAACATATATTGATGGAACTCGTTTTATGAGAAATAAGAAAAATAATGATCCACATTTTACTGCATAAAAGTGGGTAATATGGGGTGTTTTTGTGATGTGATCATAAAAATACTGCAGCCCATTCACATAGTTATTGCATGCCTCATTTTAATAAATACCTTCTGTGACTGACTTTTCTGTACTTTTGTATCTTTCTTGAATTCTTAAAGTGTCAACCATAGGTCGACAAACAACATTTTCGAAATTGTGTTAAAATTGTTTAGGACAAACATTACAGCCGATTAAAATATGAGTGAAATGTCTTTTATAATAAATAAATAATTAAATAAATAGGCTTATCTGTGTTTACACATTATGTTACTTTTATGGCGTCCTTTCAATTATTCAAGGAATATCTTATACAATATACCGTATATCAGTGCAGTGTTAACTCTTAAAGTGTCAATCATGACTTGGGCAGACAACATTTTTCAAACTGTGTTTACCTATCATGTTACTTTTTATGGCGTCCTTTTAATTATTCAGGAAATATCTTACACAATATACTGTATATCGCTGTAATGTTAACTCTTAAGGTGTCAATTATGACTGCGACAGACCATCACGAAATTTTGACCCCCTATAACCCCATTTTCATAGTAATAGTAAAACTTGAGTTTGCAGGGTTATACCTTATTTCTTATTTCTTCTTACTAACATAGATTGTGGATACTCGTTAGAACCGCCTCGGGCTCGCCGAGGCGGTTCTAACGACGAGTATCCACAGTCAATGTCTTGAGCAGAAATATGAAAAATATCATTTTTTTTCATCTGAAAATTTTCATTTTTTGGTGGTAAAATTTACAATGTATATGTATAGGCGTGTTTTCGTAATGGAACAAAATTGGTTTTAATGTAAGAACTTTCTCATCTGAGTTCATCTCGGCCCCCGCCCATATGGGCTTGAAGAAATATATGGGCTGCATGATGCTTCCACGCAGGGCTGAATCCGGCCCGCACAATAGTACTGGTAAACCGCTTAGAGGATCTAAGCCTGTCCAGGAACCTTGGTGCGAGGCGGATGCTAATAAACCCTATTGATTTCATTGGGCGACAGGGCTTGAGATGTCATTTCATCTCAATGTCGGGTAAAAGTCTCACAACATTGGAAGCAACGTCTCCAAAATGACCTTTTCAGTGTTGACGTAAACCTCAAATCAAACACACAAACAAAATCTGACTTGATCTTGATCGAGTCTTATAGGCGTGTTTTCGTGATTGGCAAACAATATTTTTCATGGCGTTATTTATTTAAATAAATAGATAAAATAAATGCATAAAAAGATCGGAGTCAAGAGATTTCACGTATCATATTTGACCTTAATCATTATTTAATATCACTGGACAAGAGACTGCGCTAATATATAATGATAGTAATAACCGGCCAGATTAAGAAATACAATAAGTTGTCCTTAATTATCGAACAGTACACGTGTGATTAGCCACAACAATGTGATGCAATAGTTTCCAATATTTTTCTATATAAAGTGGGAATTTAGGGCACAAAAATAGATTATTGGTGTTCTTTGCAACACCCTGATTCGGACGGTCTTACCAGTACCCCATCTATTTTTTTGAGCAAGAAAAAGGAATATAATATACACTCTTGTAAACTCCGAACTTACCAATTAACAAGGATGTTCATGACACAGGCAGCTTAACATACAGACCCACTAACCCACATGTCAAAAACAAAAGTAAAAAAACAACAACAACAAAAAAAAACCCTATTACTACTACTACTACTCATAATAATAATGTTGATAATTGTATTTATTATTATTATTTTTAAGCAATTCTAAATAATGTAGCTCTTCAACATGTTAAATATGTTCGTTCATACTAGATGCCTCGAAATGAAAAGGCATGGTTGTTACTTCAAGAAGTTCTTTTTCACATTTAGATAGCCTTAATTTGAGCTCCTTTGAATACCTACAGGTAGATCTATTAAGCAAAGTGTTATATCTGCAGATGAATGATTAATGATTCCCTGAGGTAAGCGACTCGAGAAAAATATTGGATATTCTGTACCTTGATCCCAGTGGTGTACAGGGAGATAACTCGAATAATCGCCCAGACAGGTTTTAACGGAAATTCACGACTTATTCCGATCGCCGCCTATGAAGGAAAAAGTTCGGTATGTCTTGTACGCCCAACATATTAACTTGTGCGCACAGGATATTATCTTGCGCACAAGATATTATCTTGTGTGGACAACATAATATCTTGTTCACACAAAATCCCAAGATCTATGTTGTGCAAACAAGATAATATTTTGTGCGAACAAGATAATACATTGTGCGCACAAGATATTAAGTTGTGCAAACAAGATATTATCTTGTGCGCACAAGATAATATATTGTCCGCACAAAAAAATCATTTGTCCGCACAAGATAACATCTTGTGCGCACAAGATATTATCTTGTGCGCACAAGATAATATCTTGTTCGCACAACTTAGTATCTTGTTGGCAGAACATATTAAAAATAAAATTGAATGTCCCTTCCCGGTTTGCGTACAATTCAACTGATCCTTCCTAGATACTGATATCGATGCTATTCAACTGGATGCTATGTGGAATCCTCACTGCAACAGGTGCTTTTCCTGATGATCCTAACAGTGTAGCATATGGCACACGGACGGACGCTCGCATAAATGTACTTAGCGACAGCCCTTGGTTTAACATCCCATATCCAGGTACGCAACAATAAATAACAGATAATTATTTATTTATTTGAAAATGAGGGGCTTCACATTACGATAACACATCGGTGTGGCAAAAAGACTTTTTGATTTCTCCAAAACGATCATTTATATGTCCCCGGTTTCGGTATAATGTCGAGGGCATATAGTGTTTCGGTTTTCTGTTTATGCGTACGCGTATTTGTTGTATGTACGTCATTCCGTACGCGTGTGTGTAAGTACGTCCGTGATCCTGTCTGACTCAAGGTAAAGACATTTGTGACAGGTAGAATCTGTCTTCAGTCCCCCCCACAAAAAAAAAAAAAAAAAAAAAACACTAATACATCACGTGAATACGTCCGTGAAATTCACACCCCTAAACCCCACTTTAGATAGAGAAAACTGTGCCATTACGATAACACACCCGTGCGACATAGTGCATTTTTTCACATCTCCAAAATGGCCATTTATCTGATGAAAATTCGTGATATTTTTCTTATAAATACTGCAAACATAGGTTGTGGGTGCTCGTTAGAACCGCCTCATTGAGGCGGTTCTAACGAGTACCCACAACCTATGTCTTGGAGTAAAAATAAGAAAAATAATGTTTACCCCCGTAAACCCCAGTTTTCTCTATATAATGTGGGGTATAGGGGGGTCTTCATTTCACGGACTTGTTCACGTGATGGGTTAACGTGGTTATTAATTAGTTTTCTTATTTCTGCTCCAAGACATAGGTTGTGGGTACTCCTTAGAACCACGCGTTAAGGCGGTTCTAACGAGCACCCACATCCTATGTTTGCACCATATAAAAATGGATTTTCATTAGACAAGATGTGAAAAATGCACTATGTCGCACGGGAGTGTTATCAAAATTACATGGGCCGCGCCTATTAATAAGGGGTCTTCGAGCATGTTCACTGCATGGCCACTGCACAAACATCACATCTGTAAACCGAAAATTTTTGATAGAGAAAACCGGGGTTACGGGGTATAAATTATTTTTCCTTTTTTCTGCTCCAAGACATAGGTTGTGTGTAGTCGTTTGACCAGTCTCAATGAGGCGGTTCTAACGTGCACAAACAACCTATTTTATGAGTAGAAATAAGAATATTAACACAAATGCTTATTAGAAAGTAAACTGTTTTGGAGGTCTAACGAATGCATTGCGGTGCACGGATGTGTTACTGCAATGTATAACTCCTAGGAGGTTGAAATAAGCTTGGTACATACTGGTCTTAGACTTCTCTGAGCGTACATCCTCGAAGTCCCCGGCCATTTGGAATGACCCTAACAAGATATGCCTTTTTCTTAATACCTCTTGGAAACGTATAATGTGGATGCTTGTCCCGCAATTGATTTACTGTGTTTGGGTTTAACGACACATCAACCCTTGTGTGTCATTTTGTGTCATCTCCCAGAGAGAGACAAAGACAAGAGATAGAAGAGATAATAGAGGAGATAAAAGTGATAAAAGAGTGAATGAGTGAATGTTTGAGTTTTACGTCTGACAAACAGCTAAGGTCATACGGAGACGGGAGCTCGGTTTAAAGACCCATCCGAAAGTATGGAGAAGCCCGGGATTATCCTGCGACCCCTGGTTTACAAGGCGAGTAGCATAACCACTGCACCGCGTAGGCTCCTGATCATTGCCTCTACTTCTATTTTCTAAAGTGATAATAGAGGAGATCAAAGTGAGTGACGTGTGCGATCGAGGAATGAAAGTGTAGAAACAGAACAAATTACAGCCGATATCAGACGCCGCAGCGACGCAGTAAAGTTATCCAGCATTAAGACCGTTCTTACGAGTACACAAAACATGTGTTTTGGCACCAAAAAAAAAAAAAAAATAAAAAAAATCAAATATTCTAAAAAAATCGGCCTTACTCATCCATACCTATAGCATAGGTATAGAATAGCATTATCCATAATAATAATATAATATTTGGTTCTCTTTAATTCAGGCCAGTATGGCATGGTTGGCTTCAGCGCATCGGCCTTTATAGCATGTTTCATTGCTACCATTATTTCTGTTTTGGACTCCATCGGTGACTACTTTGCCTGTGCTAGAGCATGTCGTGTTCCTGTACCACCAGCCCACGCCGTCAATAGAGGTATCCTGATAGAGGGTGTCTGTAGTTTTATATCCGGTGCAGCAGGTTGTGGTCATGCTACAACAACGTATGGTGGAAATATCGGAGCGATAGGAGTAACAAAGGTACAGCTGAAAAATATAGGGATCAACCATGGTGATTTCACGCATTAACATTTGCCGGATCCCTCGGAAGATATTTGAACTTTCGGCCTAGCTCACGCATTAACATTCCCGGATCCCGAGGAATCTGTTTGAACATGGGGCCGTTAGGCCGAATGTTCAAATATCTTCCGAGGGATCCGGATGTTAATGTTAATGCAATGAAATAACCACTGATGATCGTTGTTCTGGCATAACGTACGATTCGGACAATAATTCTAAAGAACAAGATTTAAACAACTTTTGCAGATACAAATGCTTGTCACATTTGTTCAGCAAGGTACCACAGAATTAGGAATTTTGCTTTCTAGAACAGTTAACATTTGACCACTACTGAGCTTGTTAAACTAACAATGCTTTTGAACCACTGGGCCCAGTATAACAATTTTTCTGCAACACTAATTCTAAGACAGATTTCTTTTTTCTGCAAAACTCTACACATTTGCAGTTATATATGATTGAAGTTTTAACAATACGAAAACTAAATACATAATAAACTTTGACATAGTTATCTCTTCTACAACAAGGTCTATCGGAACCCGACTTAGTATATAAATTCAGAACAGTATATACTTGCAATAAATTTAGCACCCGATTTCGTAAAATCTTTTTTCGATAAAGAAAGATTGGATACAACATAAATGTTATACGAAAGACTGCGTGCGTGTTGGTTGACCCAGTCACGGTTGGCGGTTTTGCTTCCCTCTTTGATTGCATGCTGGCGAGTCAGGTCTCGGATTCTATGACGGTTCCAGCGTAAAGACTTATTTGTGCAAAGTGCAGTCGATTTAAGCTCCCCAATAGAATTCGTTTCACTGACCGTTCCAAGGCGGTTCTTCTGTCACGGTTTATTTTTGTTATGGTTTGTCTTTGAGTGTTTGTATGACCTATAGTATTTTGTTTTGGATAGCCAATTGGCCTTTTTGTGGGAAAGTAACTGTCCTTTTGGCTTTCCGCTATTGATGTTTCCATTAGGGTCTGTTGTTTCATAGTTGTGTTTCTTTCCATTTTGGTGTCTCTGGTGGGGGCTGTGGGTTAATTGAATCGATTCCTGATCATTGCCTTCACTTCTAATTTGAATTAATCGGTCCATACGGCGGTTTTTAATGAGAATTAGAGAGAATTTAATTTTATGTTATGTTGGTTGGTGCCTGATGCTCTCTCTCTGGTCGGGCCCATCGGAGTCTAACTGATGTTTTTGTTTGCTCCAGTATTTCAGTGGTTTCTTGTTGTCGAGTCCTCACCGCTGGTTGTGATCTCGGAGATGTTGCACTGATGTGTTAAGAGCCCTTCATGCGCCGAACAAACAATCTTTCTCAATCGCAATGGAAGTAAGGGCAAGAATTGCGGCCGCGTAAATTCGATTTAAGACCCACCCTCGTAGAATTCGTTGCACTGACGGCTCCAAGGCCGTTCTCATGTCGTGTTATGATTTGTCTTTGAGCGTGTTTACCGCTATATTTTTTTGTTTTGGATAGCCAATTGGCCATTTTGTAGGAACGTGACTGCCCTTTTGGCTTTCCGCTATTGGTGTTTCGATTAGGGTCTAGTTATTTCATGTTTGTGTTTCTTTCCCGCTGGTGTCTCTCATGGGAGCTGTGGGTTAATAGTATCGATTCCTGATCATTGCCTTCACTTGAAATTTGAATCAGTGGGTCCATATGTTGTACGGCGGGAGTCATAGTTCAACGATAAAAATCACATGCAGCCATGCCCCTTCAATAATAGATCCTTGCGACATAGTGCACCCTTTCACATTTTTACACATATTGAAAGATGCCTAACAATGGCACCGAGAGGAAGAGTAACTAACAATGAGGGAAACAAAAAAGAAAACAATCACAAACATCACAATAACCAGCTTCATCTTCCTCACAAGAGGTAATCAAAGTGCATCAGGCACAATAAATGAAAAGTAAATATATAAATAAATACATATAAATAAATAATAACATGAAGAGCCCCGTCGGAAAATCGGACAAAGCTACATTGAAAATAAACATTAGAATCACCGATTTAGCACTGTCAGAAGCGAGACCCACTGGTGAGTTTAAACCGATTCTATGGGCCCAACCTTCACTCAAGCTTCTAATATTATTTACAGCACATGGAATAGTTGGTCCACTAAGGATAGGGTTAGGGTTAGGGTTGGGCCCGTAACTAAGTAACTGTCCGTTTGGCTTTCTGCTTGTGACGATTTCATTATGGTGATGTTGTTTAATGTTTGTGATTCTTTTTCATTGGTGTCGTGGATGGGAGGTGTGAGGTAATTGAATCAGTGAGAGGTGCGAGGTGATTGTATCGATTCCTGATACCGATAACCATTATTAAGAAGTATTTAATAATCTATTATGCTTTATTTCAATGTTTATCAGGTAGCGAGCCGCCATGTATTCATCTGTGCAGGGATTCTGTATATAGTGTTTGGTGTTCTTGGTAAAGTGTCTGCAGTGTTTATCACTATACCCTATCCTATTCTGGGCGGGGCAGCTTTGGTCATGTTCAGTACATTCCTGGGTGTGGTTCTGTCTAACTTACAGGTAAGTGGAAAATAATTGGAGGGACTTGGTCATGCGCAGTACTTTGTATTGGGTTAAAACAAACCTTGTCATGCTGAATAAATTAATTTTGCCATACCTAATTCTGATTATCAACCAATCAAATTGCTTGGAATAATGTTTCGCTTCAATTTCACAAACTGAATGACAAACAGTGCGGAGTCTGATAAGATGGCGTTTACTATCTGATTTGTATGTAATTTTGCATAGGTATGACTTATTGTGTTTCACAATAATGCAGTTTATCGCCTTATTAGGTCAATATATTGAATGGCCAGCTAACAATAATTTAGTAAAGATTAACCCTTTTTGTACCAAATGGAATCTTTCTCCTTATATAAAGCAGGAGTCCATTTCGAAATTAATGGGTGTCCGGTTGAGTTTCCTTTAAAATTTATTTGGAAAATAGCTGAACTTTTCGCAAACAGCTTAGGCCCCGATCAGACGCCGCAGAATGGGCTAACACTGTTTGCCAGGGTACCTGTTTTGGGTTTTTTGGTTAATAATGGTTTATATGGGAAAAATATCTGGCGCTTTAGGCTATCTTGCATTTTCCGGAACTGATCCGACCGTGAATTCAAAATCATTGCTGCAGGCATGAAGACAATCGATCAGAAAATGCCTGCGCAGTTCCAGATTTATCAGGATAGGAAAATGAAAAGGGAACGATTGGGAAGTAGTTTAGGTCGTAGTACCAAAGCGTTAATCCAAAATCGTTAATCCATAGACAAATGGCAAATATCAATGTTCAGATCAACAGACATGGACTCCAGAAGAGTGTAATCAGGCGTCCGCGGATACTAAGCATTACTTGGTAAGCAAGCTTCGCCCACCATGCCTATCGACCTGAACGGAGAAAAGGAGTAAATACCGAGAAGGGTATGTCCGAGATACAATTAGATACCAACTGATACAATTAGATACCAAATTCCCCCCATAATATCACTAGGGAAAGAAATCTAAATATGGAGTGACGGCATTAAACAAAACAGGCCACTCTAAACCGCGTCAGCAGCCCATTTCCCCAGCAGGTATACAGATAATCTATACGTAACCAAAATAATAGGGGAAAAATCACCAACACAACAAACACTAAAAAGGACGGACAAAAGCAAACAAAAATGAAAACCTAAGAAGGGGAAAAATGAGAATCATCAACATAAAGGCACACATAATTAGGGGAAGAATCAGAACCACCAGTTTAAAACAGGAAAGAACCAAGCAAAAGTACCGACTTTGGACGGTCAGAAATCAACAACAGTGTTATCCCCTCATTCCTGACCCCTATAAAATGAAAATAAATTATATGAAAAGGAACCAGCTGCTCTGAAATAAAAAGACAGAAGCTTTATTTTTGTAATTATTTTATTTATTTAAAAAAAAAGTTTTGTCAGTTTCAATGTTTTAGGTAGTACGTATAATTGACCAGGTCAGCCTCGATAGCGCAGTGGTTAACGCGTTCGATTCTTGATCGAGAGGTTGTGCGTTCGAATCCGGCACCCGGTATCGAGGTATGTCCTTGGGCAAGACACGTAATGATACTGCCTCACTCCACCCAGGTATAAATGGGTAGCAGTGGTGTAATAGTCACTGCCTCTTTCTCGCGCGCGTACAAACATCCGGAATTAGTCTTTGAAGGCGATTAAATAAGCTTGAAGCTTCCATCGCAATCGAACTAAAATAAATTAGTATAAACTAATTGACCAGGTCAAACTTAGAAGATTTGCAATAAATTTCAAATTGCCCACGCTGTGAATTTCTCTATGCAGGATCGGTTACTATGTAATCCTTACATTGTTTAACCCATTGTATGTGGAAAACCCCTAAAAGGGCACCTTGGCAAACAGTGCAGGCTCAGATCAGACGAGCTGATGAAAAGGGATAAAATGTGAGGCTTTGCCGAGCATTTTATTCATTTTCCTCAACGAGTTTAATAAATTCAATAATACATGAGCACGAATGCAAGATTCTATTTATCATATGACATTTATAACGCATTTTATTCACGTTTGTTTACAAAAATGTCAATATTCCGCCATTAGTAAACACGACGTCGTTAAGGACGTCGTACATGAAACGTTACGGGACGTATCTACCTAATTTGCACATTTAATCCACTAGTGGATTATCGAAAATATTACATGGCGTTATTACACTCTCAGACGCGACGTCATATGATAAACTGGTTATATTCTTCTATTCTCCAGGTAATTTCGCTGTCTTCGTCGAGAAATATGGCTGTAATAGGTTTATCAATTATCCTTGGCCTCATGATCCCAACATATATGAAAAATACGGAACATGCTATTGGAACAGGTCAGTCGAGATCATTGTTTTTGATTCTAATAACTAATGTGATGGTTTGTGAATGATTCATTCTGTAACACAAACAGAATCATCACGAAAACACGCCTATATAATTGACCCCCTTGAACCCCACTTTTATATAGTAAAAATTGGGGTTTACAGGGGTAATCCTTATTTGCCTTATTTCTGCTCTAAAATATAGATTGTTGGTACCCGTTAGAACGCCTCGATGAGGCGGTTCTTACGAGTACCAACAATCCTTGTTTTCGTTATTGTTAAAATTACTTGTTTTATTGCGTTATACTGACTTTGAAAATCTTTTTATCAGCCAAATACAAGTAAGTCATCAAGATTCTTAATGAGATGCATTTAGAATTTCAAATGAAATGTGATCTATGGCACCAACATTATATATATTAGAAAAATCAGTTAGTAAATCACATTTTCCATTTTTTTGTTACTCTAAAATTATAACTTCTTAAATTTTAAAAAGCCGATCTTTTATTGAATGAGCGAAGTATTATCAATATGTCAACATGTCCGTGTAATGAACATCCCCGTCAACCCCATTTCATACAGAGAAAACTGTGCTTTACAGGGGATATTTATTATTTTTCTAACGGTCCTCCGTAGCCTAGTCGGTAAAGCACTGACTCTTAATAATAAGGTCCTTGACCCCTGTGGTTCGAGCCTCGCTCGGTTCACACATGAGACGCCAAGATTTGCCACGGATGGTCAGATGGTTTTTGTCAATGCACTGCAGTTTTCGTCCTGTGATTAACGATCGGCTCAAAATAAGTGAAATAATCTTGTAAAACTAAAAAAACAAAAACAAAAACAAAAAACAAAAAAAAAATAAATAAAAAGAAAAATGATTTTCTTACATCTGCTCAAAGACAATGGATTTGCGTACTGCTTAAAATCGCCTCAATAACGCACACACACACACACACACACACACACACACACACACACACACACACACACACACACACACACACACACACAATTTTATTTAAATCACAGGTTTCCATAGGGAAGATAACAGGTTCAGATATAATGGATGAACTGAAGTGTGTTCGTAATGATCATCCCAAAACACGCATATATAATTTTAAACCCTTTGAACCCCATTTTATAGAGTACAATTGGGGTTTACAGGCGTTGACCTTATTTTTTCTTATTTCTGTTTTAAATTTAGATAGTGGGTACTTGTTAGAACCGCCTCATCGAGGCGGTCCTAACGAGTACCCACAATCTATATTTTGAGCAGCAATAAGTAAAAATTACAATTTTTCATCTGAAAATTGGCGATTTTTCAGCGGTAAAGTTTACAATGTATTTGTATAGGCGTGTTTTTGTAATGATGTTATAAGCAATGTTAAAGTTTTAACAACTTTTTCAGGTAATGCCAACGTTGACCAGATCTTGCATATGATACTAAGTAACCCAAATTTGTCTGGTGCATTGATTGCATTCTTCCTGGATAACACTGTTCCGGGTGAGTACGTACAAAAAGAGCAAACAGTTACACAGCACACACTGCAGCTATTCAATCATATATGCAACTATCATTGCATGTAATGTTTCGTACTACTCCTACTGCTACTACTATCAGTTTTTCATCATCATCATCCTCATCCTCCTCATCATCATCATCATCAAACACAACAACAACATTATCATCATCAACAACAAAATCATCATAATCAACAACAACAACATCATCATATTTTTCTTCTTCTTGAAATAAATAGACCAACTTAGCTCCCATGTAATGAACTATCAAACAATGAAAGTAAGGCAGACAAATACAGGCTCTTACTGAAATGGTCATTTAATGTGTATCAAAATAGAAGTAAAGGCATTGGTCAGGAATCGATTCAATTAACCAACAGCTTCCATCAAGAGACACCAAAAGGAAAGACACATAAACATGCACTAACTAGACTCTAATAGAAACACCAACGGCAGAGAGCCCAAAGGACAGTCACTTTCCCACAAAATGGCTCATTGGCTATCGAAAACAAACAAACAAGAACAAAAAAGCAATACGCACACTAAAAGACAAACATAACAAAAATAAACCGCGACAGAAGAACCGCCTTGGAGCGGACAGTGAAACGAATTCCACTGGGGGCTTAAATCGATTTTACGCGGCCCAAATCCTCACCCTTACTTCCGTCGCGATTTAAACAAAAAAATGTTCAGTTCGCATGAAGGCCTCCTAACTCATCAGTGCAACATCTCCGAGAACTAAATGAACAAACAATCACAGAGATGAAACAACGGCAAGAAACCACAGAACTGCTGGAGCAAAAGATAACCAAAAGTTAGACTCCGATGGACCCGACTAGAGACAGAGCATCATGCATAAAATTAAATTCTCTCTATTTCTCAGTAAACCTTTACGCTGGAACCGTCATAGAATCTGAGGCCTGACCCACCAGCGTGTAATTAAAGAGGGAAGCCAAGTTGTCAACCGTGATTGGGTAAACTACCATACATGCAGTCTGTCGTATAACATTTATGTTGTACTCAGTCATTTATATCGAAGAATGATTTTACGGAACTGAGTGCTGAAGTCATTGCAATTATATATTTTTCTAATTTTTTACACTAAGTCGCTATAAAATTCGGGTTCCGACTGATGCAGAAGAGATTACAGTCCAATCCTGAATTTTGAAAGCCGCAGGCGAGTTTCGTAAATTCCGTGTGACACAACCCTTTACGATAACAGACCCGTGCGACACAGTGCATACTTTTACATCTCAGAAAGGCTACTTTTCTGATGAAAACTCGTGATATTTTCCTTATTTATACTGCAAACATTGGTTGTGAGTGCTCGTTTGAACCGCCACATTGAGGCGGTCTAATGAGCACCCACAACCTATATCATACAGCAGAAATACGGTGTATACCATAGTAAATCACAGTTTAATCTGTATAAAGTGGGGTTTATGCCTACTTGTTAACCTGATGCACAGTTGTACGGTTTTGTTTTTCTATTTAATAGTAATGAAGGCAATGATCAGGAATCGATACAATTACCTCATACCTCTCACCTAAGGCACCAAAGGTGAAAAATACAAACATTGAATAACGTCATCATTTTGAAACTTCACAGGTGGAAAGCCAAAAGTAACTTTCCAACAAAGTGGCCAAACGGCTAACTAAAATATAAAAGAAAACATACAAAGATGAACCATAACAATCATAAAGAGAAGAACCTCATTCTAGCGGTCAGTAACATTTTTTACTGAGACTTAAAAATCGATTTCACGCGGTCATAATCCTCGCACGTGGTTCTGGCCGGTTAAGGCAATTTAAATTTGTTTATACAGAACATTTATCACCGAATAATTTCTTAAAATACACAGAACTGTCAAGGATGGCCATACGTGCCAGTTCCATGATTGATGACACGTATTGTTATCTCATTTTACGACACGACTTGCTTCCTCTGGCTTTTGTTGCCTGATCATTACAGGGTCACTGATGAGGCTTTGTTAGCCGAAACTACGTAGTATGACCCATCTTCTTTCTTATGAATATTTTCATTGCTCTTAAAGGAACTCGTTTTTGATTTTTATTTGCCTTCACTGCAGCTGGTGTTGTGCCGTGTGGCGTCCGTAAAACGTCTCCCCGTACATCAACCATAGTGCAGTTTATATTTTACTTTTGGTCCTTTGGGATCAGCGTGAATATTCTGAGAAATCAGAAATAAATTATTAGTTTAGACTCAAATTCTAGACAGGTTTTTAATTATTTGGACCTCATTTTGATTTATATCAGTCTTTAAATCGACTGCCTATTCGAAATTCGCAAAATTGCAGTATGCTTCCTCTGGCCTTTGTTGCCGGATCATTACAGGGTCACTGATGAGGCTTTGTTAGCCGAAACTACGTAGTATAACCCATCTTCTTTCTTATGAATATTTTCATTGCTCTTAAAGGAACTCGTTTTTGATTTTTAATTGAACAAAAATATAACACTGCCGTTATATGGTAAAATAATAAAGGATATAATTGGTCTTTTCCTGCTAAACCGAAGAAATCATTCGTTGTTAAATAAAAGGATTTCTCAAGAAAGAAAAACATAAATAAAGGACATAGTCATCTAAAACCATCGACAAAATTGAAATACGTATCGACGCGATCGCACACACACACATACACATACGCGCGCACACTAAAAAACCCATATACGGAAGACATGCGGCAACATAATGGCCTTTCAAGCAAGCAGTGAAGGTGCCGTCTGATGTGATTCTAAACTGTTTATTATTCTCCTTATTTTAGCCACTGGGCATATGTGGGTTAAAATGCTGAGCTTTTCTTTCAGGAACTAAAGAGGAACGCGGAATAACAGCCTGGCAGGCCCCACTTAAAGCACAAGATACTTCTGACCTTGATTCCGAATTATATGATGAAGGATATGATGTGTATTACCCAATATTGCCCAAACGATTTCTAAAGTGGAAAATAGTCAAATACATCCCATTTTTACCATATCTTGAAAACGACGAATGGACTCTAAATACTGCTGTATAGATATAAAACGTTTTTCTTATTTTTCAGAGATAAACAAATGGCTTGGCGCATCATGTGAGTTTCTGTCCAGCTCACGATCCACACGCAATGCCAAGCCATATTGTCTCTGACCAGCAGGAAACAAAAATGCTTTGAAATTACCGATCCTCTAGGCGAGATTTGTGTTTAAAGTGTTAACTGTCTTGCCTCATCGCCCTACATATACATTTTTCTTACTACAGTGTTTATTAATGACATAATTTGTATTTTATCTAAACAAGCTTAACCTATATGCAATAAGTTGTAATGCAACATTTATTAATGAAATCTAAATTGTGTTCTGTTGTCTTTGAATCCTTACCATTCCCCTGTGTCTCTCTCCCATATTAGTTTCAAACTACATGTTTAACCAACGTAGCAGTATCCCTACAGTGTTTTTACAACATGCTAGCTAACATATTCACTTTGATCAGTTCGGTTTTGTGCGTGTGTCGGTGCAAATCTCAAAACGACTGGCCTCTGGTAGAGCCGGTCGGAGTCTAATTGTTGGTTTTCTTTTGGTCCAACCTTTCAGTGGTTTCTTGCTGTCGAGTTCTCATCGTTGTTTCATCTCTGGGGTTGTTTGATTTTTGTGTTCTCGGTGATGTAGCACTGATGAGTGAGGAGGCCTTCATACGGACTGAACAAATTATTAGTCTAAATCTTGACGGAAGTAAGGGCGAGGATTGCGGCCGCATAAAATCGATTTCAGACCCCCAGTGGAATTCGTTTCACTGACAGTTCCAGCGTTGATGGGGACGTTAAACTTCAAATCAAACAAAACAAAACTTACAGTTCCAAGGCAATTCTTCTGCCGCGGTTTATTTGCTTGTTATGGTTTGTCTTTGAGTGTGTGTATCGCTATATTTTGTTTTTGTTTTGGATAGCATAATGGCCATTTTGTGGGAAAGTAACTGTCCTTTTGTCTCTCCGCTATTGGTCTAGCTATTGCATGTTTGTGTATCTTTCCTTTGGGGTCTCTGAGGGGAGTTGTGGGTTAAGTGCATCGATTCCCGATCATTGCCTCTACTTCTTTTCTTCATATGCAAACTAGTAAGAAAATGTCACCAAGGAAACGCCACAATTAAAGAACGCCCCCATCTAAATATGCCTTAAAAAGGAATTGACAACGAGGTACACACACAAAAAACAGACGGTATATGAAGTAACGACATAAAATCTATCAACAAATAAGACACTACAAAAGGACTACCTCCTTGGAAGGGTCAGTAGTAAAACTACTGGGGTGGAGGTGGGCTTCAACTTCGGAGTTTATGAAATTTCAATCCTCGCCCTCAATTCCAATGCAGTGTCAAAATTATAACAATTACAAATTGATCCACATGGAGGATCTCTAGCTCAACAGTGAGTTACAATAAAACATACAGTTAAATGGTCATGTTGGATTAATACTATCATGAATCAGGCTTGAGGACTCACAACACTCCGACGTCAGAGCAGAAGAAAACTACCAGTTAGATACGGAGGGTCGGACCCATGACATATCAGGGTTCAGTTGTTTAAAGCTTTGTTACCTTAACTAACTCGTTAGTAGTCAAATTGTTTAGTGTTCTAGTAAGTAGTTGTAACGCGTAAGCGCCGGGAGTCTGTAGTTATCAGTCAAGTGGTAGCGTTGACTGTGGTAGCGACCGAGATCTGGGTTGATCACATGGACAACAGCAATAAAGCCTGCTGTTGTATTGTTATCTCTGTGGTAAAGCGACAGAGGTCTGCGATGATCACATGGACAACAGCAATAAAGCCTGTTGTTGTATTCTTATCTCTGTGGTAAAGCAACCGAGTTCTGTGATGATCATACACACAACAGCAATGAAAAGTAGAAGTAAAACAAAGATCAGGAATTGATACAATTAACTTACTCCACCCATAAAAGACACCAAAGGGAAAGAAATACAAACATTAAGCGACAAGACCATAATGGAAACCTAAACAAAGGACGGCCATAAGGACAGTTACTTTCCCACTAAATGGCCATATGGCCATCCAAAATAAAAAGACAAAAGTGATACACACAGTAAGAAACAAACAACAACATAAATAAATCGCCACAGAAGAGCCGCCTTGGAACGGTCAGTGGAAGATTTCCACCGGGGGGGGGGGCTTAAATCGATTTTACGTGGCTACAATCCTCGCCCTTACTTCGCGATTTAGACAAATAATTTGTTCAGTCCGCATGAAGGCCTCCTAACTCATCAGTGCAACATCTCCGTGAACACAAAAATCAAAGAACCACAGAGGTTAGACAACGGTGAGGACTCGACAGCAAGAAACCACTGAAATGCTGGAGCAAAAGAAAACCAACATTACCAAGAATTAGATCTCTCTAATTCTCAATAAGCCTTTACCTTGGAGCCGTCATAGAATCTGAGGCCTGACCCACCGGCGTGCAATTAAAGAGGGAAGCAAAGTTGCCAACCGTGATTGGGTTAACTACCATGCATGCAGTCTGTCGTATAACATCCATGTTGTACCCAATCTTTTTATATCGAAGAATGATTTTACGAAATTGGGTGCTGAAGTCATTGCGGTTATATATTTTTTGAATTTATATACTAAGTCACCATAAAATTCGGGTTCCGATAGACCTTGTTGCAGAAGAGATTTAAGTCCAATATTGAATTTTGAAATTAAATCAGAATGGCGTCTATAAAATTTTGAAATGGCTTTGCGTAGTTTATGGTACCGATAACCCTGATTAAGGAGTTTAGCCGTTAATAATTTATTACGAGTGTTGAAGTCAGTTACATGACTACACACTCTAGCAAATCGAATTAATTGCGAAATATAAACGCCATAGGATGGCGCACGAGGAACATCACCATCCAAAAAAGGAAAATTTACAATCTCTAAATCAAAGTCATCGCGTTTATCATAAATTTTGCACGAAACAAATCCATCTACAATAGATAGATGTAAATCCAAAAATGGGGCCTCGGTATCAGAAGAATTTGCTTTATTTAACTGAAGTTCTGGGGGGGGGGGGGTAAATCTGACTGATCAAACCATCAAAATAGGTATTATCAATATTAAAAAAAAATCATCTAAATATCTAGAAGTGGAGCTAAAAGCCTTCTGTTGCATTATTATCTCTGTGGGTAAGCGACTGGGTTCTGTGATGATCACATGCACAACAGCAATAAAGCCTGCTGTTGTATTATTACTTTGAGTCAGTTGTTGACCCAGAAGAAATGTTCAGCTATTACATATATATTCGAAATTAAATTGTTGCAATCAGGCAACCGAAACTATAACCACTGAGCTAGTGTGCAGGTATCTCAATAGGGCAATGGGGGACTGCACCAATGGAGCCGGTATTAACACAATATTTAATTTAACTAAAGGAAAGAAATGAATACTAAGAGTTGATCTTAAATTTCAACCATTTTTAATGTTTAAAACTTAAAAGGAAATAAATTAACTTTCATATTATGACTAGACTATTCAGACAAGTAAAAGGTGGGGCTGTACAGCAGCTAGTGTATTTGAGCTACATATACAAAGGCAATTACACCAACATTTCTCTCAAGTTATCTTTGGGTCAAAGGAAGAAACAAGTATATAAATAAAAGAAAAAAAAATAAGAAAATCTGCTTTTGGAAAGAATTAATGTAATCAAATTCCAGAAAATGCCCAGAATTTAGCCTGCAGAAATAAATTCCAGTTTTCTTAACTAAAGTCTAAACTGAATTAAAATATAAATAAATTTAAATAAAATTTCAGGAGCACCTCCAAAACAGGTCTGCTCTCAATGGATGTCAGATCTCAGGCTCCCCCCATGAAAGTTTGGAGGAACTTATATATCCCCAGCCTCCCCACAATCCCACAATAGTTCCATGTAGGACTCCCCACTCCCTTCTCTGGTGGAAATGTGGGAAGCATCTGTGAAATTCAGTATACCACTTCAATTTGACCCAAAAATAAACATTATCCTTGAATTAAAGACATAAACATTTTTATATCAGATTAAAGAGAAATGATTGCTTTATCTTATGGTGAAAAGGGTTTTCCAATCAAAGATGATACCTAAAAGTGCCAGAAGTAAATGTAATATTTTCTGAAGTTGGTATTGGTTTTTCTCCTTTAAGCGCCTGCCAAAATCTAATTTTAGTAACATCCTTTACCTAGACACCGGTCACCGGATATAAATATATACTGGCTGCTGTAGGTAAAAGATGGTGCAGTTTAGCTTCAGAAGAAACAGGCAAATTTTACTCTGTAATAGCAATAACATCTCTTAAACCTGATTGAGATCGATTTGGAACCACTTTATACAAATGAATAAGTAAGTGTCCAAATAATACTTCAAGTATTTTGACATAAAATCTCGAATGAAAATCAGACCGCATGGCATCATTTTCCACAATATACATGTGGAACAGATCTCTGAAAAAAAAGGTAAACATGATATTTCAGCCCTTAAAGGTCACATCCCAGGACCAGGCCAGGTGGCGACCTAGCCCCAGCATCTGTCCCTTGTGTATCCCCAAAGTTGAGCAGTATCCCTCAGAATAGGGAATTTTCAGAGATCTGGTCTGTGTACATTATGATTCCTGTTAACAAGTCTGTCTCTAAACCCCACCTCATATAGGGAAAGCTGGGGTCTACGGGAATATACACCATTCTTCCCATCTCCGCCCCCAAGATACAGGCCATGGGCATCCGCTAGAACCGCATCTATGAGACGGTTCCAACGAGCACCCACAACCCACGCCCCAAGCCAAAACAAGAAAAACACAACAAAAATTTCCTCAGAGAAACAACCGTTTTTCGGAATATGAAAGAATACACTATGTCATACGGGTATGTCACCGCAATGATAGGTCCCTGAGAAACAAAAATGTTTAATGGGGACCAAGGCTAGGCCTTAGTCCTTACATTTACCCCCCAATTTTGTGTTAATAGCTCCTGCTTAACACAAAAACTATCAGTAGAAGAATGCTTGTCAGACAGGCAGACTCAGCTTCCCTAATGAGCAGCTGAGTTACAGTTGCATGATGAGGACGCCTTAACACAAAAGTAGCAGGTACTTAATACTAGTCTAGTCAATAATTTTAAAACATAACCGTTAATTAATAAAGAATCTCCCTGCTATGCCATAAAAATTACCTTCCAGTATAATGCCATCAATCGCTGGCTCAAGAATGTGCGTATCACTTCACTACAGAGCTGCTTATCATGCATGAGGCACTATAATGCTCATTGTGCCATAACAACTATGTCATCCCAATACAATGCTATAAAGTCATGGCTCTTAAATGATCATATCAGTCATCACACTGTGAATACAAGTTTCATCAACAAGGCATCCAGGTTCATGAACTATAGCCAGGCATAACAACATTCATATGGCCTAACATATGGCATAACAACAAAGTATTTGGCGTCACAACTTGCATAATAGCATAACATATGGCATATCAATAAAATATTCGGCATAACAACTTTCATATGCATAACATATGGCATAACAACTTTCATATGGCATATCATACAATAACTTTTTCATGAAAAGGAGTGTGCGTTTGTCTCATCAAGCACATGCCTGAAAACTATTTTTTTTAGCCAAGCTTGGCCTATCCAGAATATACAACAATATCAGGCTGTTTCATGTATATTCTAGGAGACTTCTCAAAAGGATTTTGAAGTAGAATGCTGTCCTCCAGAAGTTTTGCCATACGTTTCATCCCTGACTCCACAAAAAGTTAGAGCCAGCAATGAAAATTTTGAGTAAATTACTCCCAATATGGAGTTAACGAGAACACTGGTTATTCCATAATTACAATGAACCGACTCCAATTCCTTGAAAATATTTGCAATAAAGCACATTGTTTCCTCGAATTAAATTAAAAAAAACAAAACAAATATGATTCACCTCATGTCTCAGTACCACCAAACTGGGACATGTAAGTAAAGCATAAGACCTAAGAGTATGGTTGAGAGAAATTGAAACATTCAACAGTTAAATAAATATTCCCCGAAAAGGAGTCCGTCCACTAAATAGATACATATATTACATCATGTTACAAGTCTGAGTAGGAACGCTCCCCCAAATCCCGCTTTACATAAAGAAAACCAGGGTTCATTGGGTATTCACTATTATTTCCTTTTTTTTTCTTTATTTCTTCTCCCAGACATAGGCTGAGGGTATCCGTTAGAACCGCCCCATTGGGGTGATTCTAACGAGAATACAAAAATCATTTTGAGTATTAATAAGATGCATATCACAAATTTTCCTAAAAAAATCATTTTAGAGATATTTAAGAAAGTACTATGCCACACGGATGTGTTATTGTAATGTAAGGTGCCACATTATCATGTAAAAGCAACTTCATTTAGTATTGAGGATTCCCGGTCCAAGTGAGGAATCTATTTTAATCCAGATAAATTGTTACCGTACTACAGAAACAATTGTGCAATCTCATTTTCAACCATCAATAAACAATGGTCTCTATAACACTGAGGGGGAAGCGGGGGTTAAAAAAAATACAGAGGGGAAATGACTGTTACAAATGTATTAATATTCTTAAATGGGGCTGGCAGAATTTCTTGGTCATTGCCTCCACTTCTATTTTGGTGACTGATGGGGAGAGATAGGGAATGCACATCTATTCCAGTAGCTTTTCTTTACTGCTCATTTCTTTCCTTGTAACTTTAATTTTAAGGTTTCACACATACAAACAGAAATTGCATAGGGGCAATGTAAAGGATCATCCTTATTTCAATTCCACTTTCAGTGTTTTCATTCACTTTTCTCATATTCTGTCTGAAAGTTCTAATTCACTTGAAAGCCCTGAATTCACTTGAAAGTCCGTTCGTACTTAATTATTGTCATGTGAACAAGTCTGTGTAATCAACAGCCTCCCTGAACCCCATTTTATACAGAAGAAACTGGGGTCTATGGGGGTATTCATTATTTTTCCCATTCCCGCCCCAAGACACAGGTCCTGGGTACTCGTTACCCACAACCTATGTTTGCAGCATGAATAAGTAAAATATCAGTTTTTCATCAGAAAAGCAACCATTTTGGAGATGTGAAAAAAAGGTCTATGTCACACAGGTGTGTTATCGTAAGGAGCTTATCCTTTTCAGATATCTTCCAATTTTGACGATGTCCTTCCCATTTTATGGCTAGTTCCACACGGATACGTGAATGGTATTGAGGCTTTTGTGACTGTCTGTTTGTTCTTCTCCAAGAGAGAAATTCAGTTATTTCGCTTTATATTCTTATCTATTATTATCATTATTATTATTATTTCACACTCTAAAGGAGATATTTGTGTGTTTCGTGTTTCATACCAGCCATTTAGGCGGCTATATCATTGTTTTTCTTATCTATAGGGGAAGGAAAGGGTGAAGGAAAGGGGTAAAGGACTTAAGTGCGGTTAACAGTTTCCTATATGAGATTAGGAAACATGACATATGGAAACAAGAAACACACATTTATTCCCTTTAGCATTTTATGACAGGCCATATAAACTTGATCACTTCTTTTATGCCATATTAATTGCGTTTTCTTGTTGATTTTTCTTTTTAAAGTTGATTTTACTTCTATTTAATGCTTGTTCTTGTTGAATTTATTGAACACTATCTTTCCTAAAACTGATTTTATCCTGGGGCTGGTCTCCACATTCTCTCTCTTGTCTGTCCTGTACTTCTTCTATGCTCTACTTTCTATCTGCTCTTCTCCTTTTCTCTTCCTGTCATCTTCTCTCCGTCTCTCTTCTCTTGCATTAGTGATTAATGTTTGATTGAGGTCTTTCATTGTTTCTGTGAAATTGTTGATAGCTTTTGTTTGTTCCAGAATTGCTTTTTCCATGCATCTGACGGATCTTGTGTTCTTGTCCAGCTCTGCGACAATATTTTTGTTATTGGTAGCCAGAAGGTCCTTTATTTCATTAAAGCATTCAGTTAATAATGTAAGGTGACTTTCTGCTGGAGCTGGATTATTTGGAACAGGAACTGATAGTGTGGAGTTTGATGGTTGTGTGTTCGTTTCTGTTGTAGGATTGGCATCTGTAGAGTTGTGGTTAGTATCTGTATCCTCAAAATCTGGCCGGAAATGATCTTCGGTATCCAGCAATGATGTAACTGACACTTTTCCAGGTCTGTTGATACCTGTGTTACATTCTACTGGAAGAGATATTGCTGTACTTCGAACTTCTGGAGAAGGTGCCCCTGTATTATGTAATACTGGGGAAGATACAACCTTCTTAAAGAATGCTGGAGAAGGTACAGCTGCATGGTGTACTTCTGGGGATGGTACTGGAAGTGGCAGGGTTGGCACTGAGGATTGCCGCTGGATTGGTGGCACTGACCCTGGCCGTAGCTGACTGTGGTCCCTGCTGTGGGGGTCTGCCTTAGAAGGTGCCCTTGCAGGGGGCTACACATTTGATTGTTCGGTGTTGAGGGTGACCTAAGCGAAGCTACTGTTTCCCCTGGTGTGGCTAACCCTGTTTGTAGCTGATGGGGTGCCAACATCTGACCCAAAGACTGAGGATTTTTCTGCAGTTCCATCAGGATAGAAGCCACCATGGAGGTCAAAGTTGGGTTAGCATTGGTAGTTGATGGAGAAGAGAGTAGTGGCTGACTCTCTACATTCACGGGTAGCTCCAAATCACTCTCTCCAATACCCGTTGGGAAGACCTCCTCAAAAGCTCTTCCTAGCAGATCTCCCTTGGCCTTGTCGGTTTGGGCCTCCTGTGATCTCTTGAAAAAGAATGCAAATGATTCTGCTTGACCATATTGTCTGTAGTCGACATCCACCTGCATTTGATGTGGTGTTGAGCTCTCTTTTAGGAATGGTGCAGAGTCAATGATGTTCTTCTTCTGAGCCTCATGCCGATGACGACTGTGGTGATGCACATGCTGTAGCAAGGGCTGTTTCTCTGTTGACCGGAACAGACAGAGGGTGTAATAAAATGGTGCTTGATCAAGCCCTAGAGGATATTTCAAGATGTGCTCCTCCACCCTCGACTTCACATCTATAAACATCTTGGCACCTTGGCGACTGCAGTGTAGGCACTCATAAGCACGTCCCTTATGTCTGGCTGCTTTCTCCAGTTCCTCCGTACTTCTGATGGGTTTGAACATCTTGCTGAAAGTATACAAATTTGTGTTGCTATGGAGAATGTCATCAAATGTTATGTTGCTTTGGTGTTGGCAGGACCACTCACAGGGGAAGAAGGAAAATGAAACGACATTCTATTTGCTATTGTTTTATTGGGGTAGTATATATATAATATATATATATTTTTATACACTAGTTCCCAGGTTGGAACCCCTTTTTGACACAATTTATTCTGCTGAAATGTATGTTGAGAATACTTTGTGTGACACGTAAATCTTCACTTTTTGATATCTAACTATTTCCCCTTCGTCTCATCAGGTCTGTAAAGGAGTATATTTCTGTACAAAATGGTTCCCTTTGTAGTGGCACTCAAGCAATACCTAAGAAAGGCCTGTTCATCTGCTTGTAAAGTCAACAACTTAGTCTGTCTGAAGCTGGGACATATGAAGGGACTCATTTGGTGGTAAGGTGAAAGTTATCTCTAGGGTGCATCTGATGGCAAACATCTTGGGGTGAGGCAAAGGTTATATCATCCATGTAAGCATGCAGCAACACCCCAACAGGGTTTACATCATTCCTCTGTAACCATCTGGAGTTCTCCATAACCTTAGCAGCATGGGTAAGCAGTATCGTCTGGTTTGCACGTATAGATGGGCTGGGATTGGCATTTGCGATGAAACTGTGGTGTTCAGATGTTGAGCTTTGGCCACTGCTGCCCATACTGGTTGATGGCTCTTGGACCCCTTCCTTTTCCTCTTTGAAAGTAGTAACTAGTGCTCTAGACATGATAGATGGTCTGTAATAAAAGGACAACCATAAGTTTTTCTGTGGGATAAGTTCCATGTATATACCCCCCACTTTTATACAGATTGCAAGCCTAGGAATAAAAAAATAGATAAGAAAGAGTCCTGTTTGTATTAGACAATATATATATAAGTTATGTCTTCTGGTGCTTCTCCATATTGAACAGCTCTTGGAGTGGTAGCGGAAATAAAATTTGCTCTTCGGGAACTTGCTCTTATTTCTTCATATTCTCTCCTATCAGTTCAGGAATGGTAATAGAAATCTGAGGGCTTGAACTGGCATGGAACTTCATCTTCTGTCTGCTGTGACAAAAAAAAAAAACATCTGTCTTCTGATGTTCTCCCATCAGACCACAGGTTTGGGACTGTAATAAAAATACATCTGTCTTCTGATGTACTCTCATCAGACCACAGGTTTGGAACTGAAATCAAAACACATCTGTCTTCTGATGTTCTCCCATCAGACCACAGGTTTGGGACTGTAATAAAAAAATACATCTGTCTTCTGATGTTCTCCCATCAGACCACAGGTTTGGGACCACAATAAAAAATCTCTTCTGTCTTCTGATGTTCTCCCACCAGACCATAGACTGGGGACTGTAATAAAAAATCTTTGTCTTCTGATGTTCTCCCATCAGACCACAGGTTTTGGACTGTAATAAAAATCTCTTCTGTCTTCTGATGTCCTCCCATCAGACCACAGATTGGGACTGTAATAAAAAAAATCTCTTCTGTCTTCTGATGTTCTTCCATCAGACCACAGGATGGGGACTGTAATAAAAATCTCTTCTGTCTTCTGATATTCTCCCACCAGACAACAGACTGGGGACTGTAATTAAAAAATCTTCTGTCTTCTGATGTACTCCCATCAGACCACAGGTTTGGGACTGTAATAAAACTCTCGTCTGTCTTCTGATGTTCTCCCATCAGACCACAGGCTGGGACTGTAATAAAAAAATCTCTTCTGTCTTCTGATGCTCTCCCATCAGACCACAGGCTGGGGACTGTAATAAAAAATCTCTTCTGTCTTCTGATGTTCTCCCATCAGACCACAGTCTGGGGACTGTAATAAAAATCTTTTCTGTCTTCTGATGTTCTCCCATCAGACCACAGGCTGGGGACTGTAATAAAAAAATCTCTTCTGTCTTCTGATGTTCTCCCATCGGACCACAGGTGGGAACTGTAATAAAAAAATCTCTTCTGTCTTCTGATGTTCTCCCATCAGACTACAGGTGGAGACTGTAATAAAAAAATCTCTTCTGTCTTCTGATGTTCTCCGACCAGACCACAGGTGGGGACTGAAATAAAAATTTCTTCTGTCTTCTGATGTTCTCCCATCAGACCACAGGTGGGGACTGTAATAAAAAAAAATCTCTTCTGTCTTCTGATGTTCTCCCATCAGACCACAGGTGGGGACTGCAATAAAAAAATCTCTTCTGTCTTCTGATGTTCTCCCATCAGACCACAGGTGGGGACTGTAATAAAAAAATCTCTTCTGTCTTCTGATGTTCTCCCATCAGGCCACAGGTGTGGACTGTAATAAAAAATCTCTTCTGTCTTCTGATGTTCTCCCATCAGACCACAGGTGGGGACTGTAAGAAAAAAATCTCTTCTGTCTTCTGAGGTTCTCCCATCAGACGACTGGTGGGGACTGTAATAAAAAAAATCTCTGCTGTCTTCTGATGTTCTCCCATGAGACTACAGGTGGAGACTGTAATAAAAAATTTCTTCCGTCTTCTGATGTTCTCCCATCAGACCACAGACTGGGGACTGGTATAAAAAAATCTCTTCTGTCTTCTGATGTTCTCCCATCAGACCACAGACTGGGACTGTAATAAAAAAAATATCTTCTGTCTTCTGATGTTCTCCCATCAGACCATGGGTTCGTGGATTCTCGTGGACACTTAATACTAGTAACCACAAGAAAAATATATAAAAAAAAAAAACAATCATAAAAAACAACACTATATTTGTCAATACCAACTGGAAATACTTCAATTTACATGTGACATTGGATAATTGTTCTACTGTGTCCCCAACTGTGGTGACAGTCTAGTTCGTACTAGCTGTGTCCACTCTGGTGCATTGTCTCCCTCATAGGGCTTGAGTTTGTTGTGGTGTAAAACAGACTGTAATCCAAAAGGAGACAACTGAACCTTATAGTCAAGATCATTGTACTTCTGTACAATTATGCAAGGTCCCCGGTAGGAAGCTTGCAATTTGGGTGACAGACCTGGCCTACAGCCTTCTAGTGCAACCCACACTAGGTCTCCCACTTTATAGTGGTGCAGAGACAGTTTGGCGTCATATATTTCAGCCTGTCTTTTAGCACTCACTAAGAGATGTTTTCTGGCCACTGTGTGGGCATGTTGAATTCTAGCCTTCAGATGTTCCACATAGTCACTGTAGCTCTGGATTTCACTGAAGATATTACTCTGACCTCCGTACATCAGTTCTGCTGGTAAACGAACCTTCATTCCCAGAAACAGGAGATTTGGTGTCAAATGTGTAGACTCTGATGGACTAGCCCGATAAGCAGCCACAAGACACCCCAGATGTAAATCCCAGTCAGTTTGTTCTCCCTGGAGATATGCCTTGACCATGCGTAGGAGGCTACGGTTGAACCTTTCGGCCTGACCGTTACATCTGGGATTTCTTGGTGATGTACGTGTCTTCTTTATCTCTAATAACTTGCAAAGTTCACGAAATATTGATTTTTCAAAAGATCCGCCTTGGTCAGATAGGATAGTCAGGGGACAACCATACCTGGCTATAACCTCATTAAGGAGTTTGTTGGCACATGTCTTGGCAGACTGGTCTGGTACCGCCATAATTTCTACCCATTTGCTGAAATGATCTGTTGCCACGAGGACGTAGCGGTTATTGCGAGGGGTCACTGGAAGTGGGCCAAGAAAATCAACAGAGATTCTGTCAAGAGGAGCACCAACTATCATTTTGCCCAGAGGAGCCTTTGGTGTTCTGTATGGGGCCTTGATGGAGGCACAAGTGTCACACTTAAGGACCCACATGTGTACATCCTCACGAACATTGAACCAATAGAATCTCTAACATTTTCTCGAGCGTTTTCTTCCGACCTAAATGTCCGGAGAGCAACGAGTTGTGCATCTGTTGTAAAATTTCCTGTCGGATGCCTCTCGGAACAATGGACTGAAAATGACTTCCTGTCCCATCTTGGCGGTAAAATGTCCTGTACAAGCAGCCATTTTTCAGTGACAAGGAGTTCCAGATACTCCAATAAAATCTCACAGCAGGACTGTGTGCCACAATATCAGAGTGTGGTGGTCTCTGACCTATTCTGAGGGCACATATGATTGGAAATAGATCTGGATCTTTTTCTTGCAACTTTTGCACATGCACAGGATCCTGTTCAGTTAACCACTGGTTAAAAGTAGTGTCTTGAGGCTCAGCAGTTTGGGCATCTGTGAGATTATGATCAGGATGAGCCCTGGTACTAACAGCTCGAATACTATCCAGTGTTGTTGGATCTGAATTTCCAGGCTCATCAGTATCTGATGTCACAGACAAGCCTTGCATTTCCTTAAATCTCTTAGTACACTTGCTGCAAGGACCACACTTAAGTGACTCTAAGTGGTCAGGCTCTGGACAATGGCAGTCCCATGGGTCTGGGCACCGAAAGAGGGAATCTGCATTTGCATGCTGAGAGGATTTTCTGTACTCTATACTGAAGTCAAAAGCAGAAAGGATCTCTATCCAGCGGGCAATTCTCCCCTTTGGCTCTTTTAGCCGAAAGAGAAAAATCAAGCTGTTGTGGTCACTACGAACAAGAAACTTGCGTCCTAACAGGTACTGCCTGTAGTACTCAACAAAATGGCGAATAGCCAGAAGTTCCTTGTCCGTTATACAATAGTTCCTCTCAGCTTTATTTAGTGACCTACTGTCATAGCTAATAACCCGCTCTCTGCCGTCCTGAACTTGACTTAATACTCCAGCAATTTGTGTGCCACTAGCATCTGTGTCAAGCACATACAGCCCTTCATCTTTCGGGTATGCCATTATTTCCGATCCCATAAGCTTGGCTTTAAGAGTATCAAAGGCCTGTTGGCATTCAGAGCTCCAAATAAAAGGGGTTTTCTTATGAGTCAAGAGTGTAAGAGGCCGAACAAGGTCACTATACCCTTTTACAAAACGCCTGTAGTAGGATCCAAGTCCTAATATTTGCCTTAGTTGTGTTGGTGTAGTAGGGACAGGCCATTGCTGTATCTTAGCCAGATTATCAGGGTTGGGTAGGACATATCAGCTGATATGGTATGGCCCAGGAAATTGACTCTTGTCTGGAGTTGCTGGCACTTTTCAGGCTTCAGCTTTAAGCCGGCAGTTTTTATCCTACACAACACATCTTCTACCCTATCCATGCGCTCGTCGAAATCTGACCCAAAGACCAGTACATCATCTAGGTAGATCAAGCAGGTGTGCCATTGAAGGCCTGCCAAGGCTATTTCCATGAGTCTCTGAAAGACAGCAGGGCTGTTTGACATACCCATGGGCATGGTCAAGTATTCGTACAGCACATATTTCGTGCAGAATGCAGACTTTGGTATGTCCCCTTCTCTGATTTTTATTTGATGAAAACCGGATGTCATATCGAAAGTGCTCAGAAACTTTGCACCAGACACTGCATCTAAACAATCATTTATTCTGGGCAGGGGAAAGGCGTCCTTGACTGTGATTTCATTCAGTCGACGGTAGTCGACGCATGGTCGGACCTTGCCTGACCGATTCCGGACAAGGCAAATGGGACTGGACCAAGGGGAGGTGCTTTTCCTGATGACATTCTGCTGTTCGAGCTGCTTAATAATAGACTCCTCCTCTGAAGCAAATGCCACTGGTACCCTTCTTGGTGCCTGCTTAATAGGAGGATGATGGTTTACATCTATTGTGTGTTCAATCAAGTCTGTAAGACCCAGGTCAAATTCATGCCTGGAGAAGGTATCTTGGAATTTAAGAAGAGTCTTTGCAATTCTCGACTTTTCTGTGTCTGACCGTTCTAGGGATGCAGATTGATAGAGGACCTCAAGATGTTCTGGAATTTTTGTTTCATTGACTTGCCGAACCTTATCTGTGGGTTTTGATCAGCTGTACACGGTAGGTCTTCTGAAACAACCTCATCGCTAAGCAGGGGAAGAATCTCACTTGCAGTCTCAGCAGTACCCAGCGTGGCATCCTGGTTTATAGGGATGTCATATTGGTTTGGATTCAATAGCCGCACCTTATGAGTGACCTTGGAATTCAAGTCACTTAGGCTTGATGCCATGATTAAGCTGTATCTTTGCATAAAATCTAGACTAGGCTCTAACAAAATGGAAGTGCTACTGTCTCTATCGTCCTCTAGACGCTCGACATATACGTCAATAAGCTTTTCGCAATACCCAGGAATGATGAAATGATCAGCAGAGTGGATTTTTCGTATTCTGGGGGCGGTCCCTACTCTTATACAGGGCAAATTTATACCCATGAACTGAAGGGCATCCTCATCATAATGTAACTGGGCATTTCCTATCGTTAAAAGGTCATGTCCTAAAAGGCCTTCGTCCTCTATGTTTGCGACAATGATGTCACTTTCAAACTGAAGGTCTGGGGCTGGACTGAGCTTGAAAATGGCTGTACCCAACTGTGGAAGGGGTTGACCTGTGGCATCGGTCAGTCCATTTGTGGGCTTCAAAGCTGGCCGCTGGGACTCAGGAATAGAGTGGAAAACCCTGTCTGAGATGACTGTTTTGGTAGCCCCAGTATCAATAGTGAAGGTCATGTCAACACCCTCTATTGAGCCTTTTATATAAAATACATCACTCCTGACTATACGCTTTATGACTGGGTCCCCCGTGCTGGATTACATGGGCAACTGACCATTCTTGGCACCAGGATTGGGTTGCAAAGGTTGCCGGGAAGTTGTATTCTCACCTTTGATATCACTGATCTTAGATGACCCCAAAGTGCCTGTCTTTACTACCTCACAATCCCCGTTGGAACAGGTGTCGGTTTGCTTGATGGGAGGTGCTGTAGTATGGTTGTGAGGAGCAGTGTCTCATATGAACGGATCAGCTGTGAAACCTGACTGATCATATTTTTCACATTCTTTTGGCCAGATTGGGCTGAAGAACTAGTAGGAGGATGTTGATTTATGTTATTTGGGTTTGGGCTTGTAAATGATTCAGCAAGGTCAGCAGATGGGGACTGAGCTTTGTCAACCAAAGTTAGTATCTTTTGCAGCATCTCAGTATCATGAGAGGTGGTAGTGGGTTTCTCAGCGGGGCTTGCTTTTGACTGAGCATCCTTGACCTTCCGCAAAATTTGTCTATCTGTTGGAGATGAAGACCGTGCTCGTGTGGAGTTGGGGCTGTCATAATTGTGGCCATAAGCAAAAACATCATCATCCTGGTTGTAGTCATCATTATCATTATTATCATCGAATTGAATGGTTCTCTTTCGAGCACTGGGGTTACCCCATGGATCAGCTTTTGAGCAGTTTTGCGCCTCGATATATGTCACTACATGGTGAACAGCTTCTTCAATGGATTTGGGTTCCTTATAATATTCAATCGCAAATTTCGCACTCTTATTTCTTAACCCAAGTAAAAATTGCTGTAACAAAAGCTGACGCCTCATTTCTGGGTTACGCCCGGGATATGCCTTGTCGTAAAGGCGTTTCAGCTCCGCTGCCTACTCTTCAATGCTCTCGTCATATTTCTGATGTCGTTTACCAAACTGAACCTTGAATGTTTTGTTGATTTCAACTGATTTGAATCTGGAATCAAGCTCAGTAGCTAGACCAGAGTAACTAGTCAAAATGTCAGAGGGGATCTCGTCAAATACAAATTCAGCAGCAGTGCCTTGAAGTCGCTGCATTAATTCACTAAGTCTAGTGGTTTCGTCCCACAGTAAAACGAGCATACCAAACTTTCCAGCTATCACTAGAATTACCAGTAAATGGTGATAATCTCACAGTTTGAGTTTTAGCTGAAGAATTAACAGTTGCACTTGGGGGAATTGTTGAACTACTCAATATGCTGCTGGTGGGCACTGGCTGAAAACTAGCAGAGTTCATTCTTGATAAAGAGTTTGGATTAAAAGGGGCTGGAAAAGTGGGTGGAATTTCACTGCTTTGAACACTGGCTGGTGTACTAGAAGATGTGACTCTGTACAGATTACTGGGTGTAACTTGTGTATTTGCTTGAAAGGGAGCAGGGGAAGTAACCGCTGTATGATTAGTATACTGTGTAGTTGTCTGCCTTGGCAGGTTTCTGTCAACCGAAGATTGCAAAGATGTAAATTGCTGTTGCTGTGCACTAGTTGATGATGGGTTTACTTGGCCTGTGCCATTCAGAGCCCTGACTTCAAGTAGAAGTTCCTGAAAATTATTTCTAGTCATATTTGCCATCCCCAGCATGCATTCTTTCATTGACTGGCATGTATCTTTAATCAGAGTGGTAGTGCCAGCCATGCACTCATTAATTGCCCTGGTATTCCATTCGCTGTGCTGATTGACTCTAGCCATGCACTCATTAATGGCCCTAAAGCTTGTTTCACTCTGCTTGTTAACTTGCTTCAAGACAGTTAGAATGTGTGTTCATTGTCTCGGGACCCTGCATGGACCTGTGCTCATCACCAAAGCCTTGGCTTTGCTCTCGACTCCTGCAAGACTGAGGGTCATTGGATATGCTGTGTCCATCTGCATTGGGTTTTGTAACTGCAGATGCCCCTTGGCTCAACGATGCATCTTCTGTGGGGGGAAATCTGTTTTGTGTGGGTACCATATTATTCAGTGTGACCGGTGTAGGTTCAGTGATAGTGAAGATCTCACTGTGCCCTTCTTGTGGGGTTACCGAGGACTCAGATTCGGTATCTGATGACGCATCACCCTCATTTAAAGCGATTTCAGAGTTTGCTCTACTCAGATTCTGTTTCCGGTTTAGTCTTCGTCTGCCCATTATCTTATCTCTCGACGCAGTAGGTCTTAGGCTTTCTTAACGTTTGTGAAGACGTGAGGTCGTTTCGCTGGATTGCAGTTATGACTACAATCCCACCGCTGTGCCATCAAAAATGTAACGCGTAAGCGCCGGGAGTCTGTAGTTATCAGTCAAGTGGTAGCGTTGACTGTGGTAGCGACCGAGATCTGGGTTGATCACATGGACAACAGCAATAAAGCCTGCTGTTGTATTGTTATCTCTGTGGTAAAGCGACCGAGGTCTGCGATGATCACATGGATAACAGCAATAAAGCCTGTTGTTGTATTGTTATCTCTGTGGTAAAGCAACCAAGTTCTGTGATGATCACACACACAACAGCAATGAAGCCTGCTGTTGTATTATTATCTCTGTGGGTAAGCGACTGGGTTCTGTGATGATCACATGCACAACAGCAATAACGCCTGCTGTTGTATTATTACTTTGAGTCAGTTATTGACCCAGAAGAAATGTTCAGCTATTACATATATATTCGAAATTAAATTGTTGCAATCAGGCAACCGAAACTATAACCACTGAGCTAGTGTGCAGGTATCTCAATAGGGCAATGGAGCCGGTATTAACACAATCTTTAATTTAACTATAGGAAAGAAATGAATACTAAGAGTTGATCTTAAATTTCAACCATTTTTAATGTTTAAAACTTTAAAGGAAATAAATTAACTTTCATATTATGACTAGACTATTCAGACAAGTAAAAGGTGGGGCTGTATAGCAGCTAGTGTATTTGAGCTACATACACAATGGCAATTACACCAACATTTCTCTCAAGTTATCTTTGGGTCAAAGGAAGAAACAAGTATATAAATAAAAGAAAAAAGAATAAGAAAATCTGCTTTTGGAAAGAATTAATGTAATCAAATTCCAGAAAATGCCCAGAATTTAGCCTGCAGAAATAAATTCCAGTTTTCTTAACTAAAAGTAGAAGTAAAACAAAGATCAGGAATTGATACAATTAACTTACGCCACCCATAAAAGACACCAAAGGGAAAGAAATACCAACATTAAGCGACCAGACCATAATGGAAACCTAAACAAAGGAAGGCCATAAGGACAGTTACTTTCCCACAAAATGGCCATATGGCCATCCAAAACCAAAAGACACAAGTGATACACACAGTAAGTAACAAACAACAACATAAATAAATCGCCACAGAAGAGCCGCCTTGGAACGGTCAGTGGAAGATTTCCACTGGGGGGGGGGGGGGGGGGGGGGGCTTAAATCGATTTTACGTGGCCACAATCCTCGCCCTTACTTCCGTCGCGATTTAGACAAATAATTTGTTCAGTCCGCATGAAGGCCTCCTAACTCATCAGTGCAACATCTCCGTGAACACAAAAATCAAAGAACCACAGAGGTGAGACAACGGTGAGGACTCGACAGCAAGAAACCACCACTGAAATGCTGGAGCAAAAGAAAACCAACAGTTAGACTCTAAAGTCTAAACTGAATTAAAATATAAATAAATTTAAATAAAATTTCAGGAGCACCTCCAAAACAGGTCTGCTCTCAATGGATGTCAGATCTCAGGCTCCCCCATGAAAGTTTGGAGGAACTTATTTATCCCCAGCCTCCCCACAATCCCACAAGAGTTCCATGTAGGACTCCCCACTCCCTTCACTGGTGGAAATGTGGGAAGCACCTGTGAAATTCAGTATACCACTTCAATTTGACCCCAAAATAAACATTATCCTTGAATTAAAGACATAAACATTTTTATATCAGATTAAAGAGAAATGATTGCTTTATCTTATGGTGAAAAGGATTTTCCAATCAAAGATGATACCTAAAAGTGCCAGAAGTAAATGTAATATTTTCTGAAGTTGGTATTGGTTTTTTCCCTTTAAGCGCCTGCCAAAATCTAATTTTAGACACCGGTCACCGGATATAAATACATAATGGCTGCTGTAGGTAAAAGATGGTGCAGTTTAGCTTCAGAAGAAACAGGCAAATTTTAATCTGTAACAGCAATAACATCTCTTAAACCTGATTGAGATCGATTTGGAACCACTTTATACAAATGAATAAGTAAGTGTCCAAATAATACTTCAAGTATTTTGACATAAAATCTCGATTGAAAATCAGACCGCATGGCATCATTTTCCACAATATACATGTGGAACAGACCTCTGAAAAAAAGGTAAACATGATAATTCAGCCCTTAAAGGTCACATCCCAGGACCAGGCCAGGTGGCGGGCGACCTAGACCCAGCATGTGTCCCTTGTGTATCCCCAAAGTTGAGCAGCATCCCTCAGAATAGGGAATTTTTAGAGATCTGGTCTGTGTACACTATGATTCCTGTTAACAAGTCTGTCTCTAAACCCCACCTCATATAGGGAAAGCTGGGGTCTACGAGAATATACACCATTCTTCCCATCTCCGCCCCCAAGATACAGGCCATGGGCATCCGCTAGAACCGCATCTATGAGACGGTTCCAACGAGCACCCACAACCCACGCCCCAAGCCAAAACAAGAAAAACACAACAAAAATTTCCTCAGAGAAACATCCGTTTTTCGGAATATGAAAGAATACACTATGTCATACGGGTATGTCACCGCAATGATAGGTCCCTGAGAAACAAAAATGTTTAATGGGGACCAAGGCTAGGCCTTAGTCCTTACATAGTGTGTGTAATACAATGCTATGTTTGCTGAAAAAAATGTGAGCAGCTTTTGCGCAAAAGCTGCTCATATTATTTTTAGCAAAAATATTAGCGTATTTCTCATATTAAATGATCATATTTTTAACGATACGTTAACTAACTACATCGTTAGCATATAAGTTTATCATTATTATTATCATTTTAAATGCAGGTACCGTGATTATGTACTCAAACAATTAATGGGTTAAATATTTCAAGCATTACAAAATGTTGCGAAATATTTTTTAAATGAAACGCAAACAAACCAATATCAAAAATTGGTATCCTTCCAAATTCATTGGTTATCGGATCTAAATACACACAAAACAATGTCCTTGTCATTGCTTCGAGTGAGACAAAAACAAATTCACTGTTTGTCACTGGGACAGGTACTTTAAAATGCAAATAAATTGTCAGGCAAACATTCCAATGAACTGTGCAATTTAGTAACGTGTTTGTCCTTCCCTTGCTTGAGTCACTGCTCGGTAGCGGCGTTTCATGCTCCTGATAAGCGTTCGGATGTCCACGCAGTCTCCACAATAACGTTGGTCAGCTCGTCCACAGTCTTAGTTAGAGTTTGTTCTATGCATGTTTGCCACTTCATATATTCAATGCCCTCAAATTTTGGGTATGCGGTGACAACCCTTGCAGGGTGGGGCCTGGCGTTATCATCACTAATGTGGAAGTCTGATCCCATTGCTTCAGCCTATGTACTTACAATCTATCTAAGTAGTGTTAACCATTCAAGTTCCCGTGTCTGATCCGACGCATAGAGGACCGCACGGGCGCTGTAAGAAAGTTTGCCCGACAATCCCCAAACTGACCATTCTCAGTCATACAAAAGTAATAGAAACGCTCATGAGTTGTTATCCACACTCGTCTAGGCCCATCGTAAAGCAAAGGTTGAATTTCAATTCATCCGTGTACATGTCGACGGTCAATTAGCACATGCTGATCGGCAAACTCCAAGCGGGCTGTATGGTGACTAGCGATCAACGGAGTTCTAGCAGCAGTGTCAAACGCCGACGGCGTGCTGCTCATGTCAGGTGACGGTCCTAGGCGCCGTCAATTACGCTTGGAAGGCGTTGCTTGGCCAACCAATAACATCCCCATCGTCACCATCGACCAATAACGCTCTTAGAAAGGTTCATCTGCTGGCCAAATAACGCTAGATTCGACCCATAGCAGCATCCCAAATGCTTCCGGTCTCTAATCTTCTGAAACCTGACATCATGGCACTGCACTTCAATTTACAACTTATAGCATATGGTAATTTTAGTTTGAAGTTTACTATGACACTGCTTTGATAGCAAAATAACAGGTGAGGACTCGACAGCAAGAAACCACTGAAATGCCGGAGCAAACGAAAACCAACAGTTAGACTCCGATGGGCCCAACCAGAGACAGAGCATCAGGCACCAGCCAATATTACCTTGAATTAGATCTCTCTACTTCTCAATAAGCCTTTACGCTGGAATCGTCATAGAATCCGAGGCCCGACCCACCGGCGTGCAATTAAAGAGGGAAGCAAAGTTGTCAACCGTGATTGGTATAACATTTATGTTGTACCCAATCTTTTTATATCGAAGAATGATTTTACGAAATTGGGTGCTGAAGTCATTGCGGTTACATATTTTTTCTGAATTTATATACTAAGTCACCATAAAATTTGGGTTCCGATTGACCTTGTTGCAGAAGCGATTTAAGTCCAATATTAAATTTTGAAATTAAATCAGAATGACGTCGATAAAATTTTGAAAAGGCTTTGCATAGTCTATGGTACCAATAACCCTGATTAAGGAGTTTCGCCGTTAATAATTTATTACGAGTGTTGAAGTCAGTTACTTGACTACACAATCGGGCAAATCGAAATAATTGCGAAATATAAGCGCCATAGGATGGCGCGCGAGGAACATCACCATCCAAAAAAGGAAAATTTACAATCTCAAAATCAAAATCATCGCGTTTATCATAAATTTTGCAAGAAACAAACTGATCTACAATAGACAGATTTAAATCCAAAAACGGGGACTCGGTATCAGAAGAATGTGCTGTATTTAACTGCAGTTCTGGGGTGGGGGGTTAATTTGACTGATCAAACTATCGAAATAGGTATTATCAATATTCAATAAATCATCCAAATATCTAGAAGTGGAGCAAAAAGCTTCAAGGATTTTAGACTGGTTTTCAGCGGAAAGGGACATCATGAAATCTCTCTCATAACAAAACAAAAAACAGATCAGCCACAAGTGGTGCGCAATTAACACCCATCGGAATACCCACATCTTGTCTAAATAACTTTTGTAAATATTGTCGAGTAGAAAGGTGAGAGCTTCACACACTTTCTGACATGACCATAAAGTATAATTTCTATACTCTACAGAAGTGAAAAAAAAAGCATTTCTTACATTACATGCAAGACAGAGGGAGTCTTCCCTATGAAATGCCTATTCAATTAAATCATTAAGTTTTTCTTTTTATAAGATTATATGGAAGTGTAGTGTAAAGGGTCGAAAAATAAGAATTAGACAGAGACTTGTCAGGCCTCAGATTCTATGACGGTTCCAGTGTAAAGGCTTATTGAGAGTTGGAGAGATCTAATTCAAAGTAATGTCGGCTGATGCCTGATGATCTATCTCTGGTCGGGCCTATCGGAGTCTGACTGTTGGTTTTCTTTTGCTCCGGCATTTCAGTGGTTTCTTGTTGTTGAGTCCTCACCGTTGTTTTATCTCTGTGGTTGCTTGATTATTTGTGTTCACGGAGATGTTGCACTGATGAGTTAGGAGGCCTTCATTCGGACTGAACAAATTATTTGTCTAAATCGCGAAGGAAATAAGGACGAGGATTGTGTCCATATAAAAACGATTTAAGCCCCCCCCCCCCCCCGTGGAATTCGTTTCCGCTGACCGTTCAAAGGTGTTCTTCTGTCGCGATTTATTTTTGTTATGGTTTGTCTTTAGGTGTTTGTGTCGCTTGTGTTATTTTATTTTGGATAGCCCGTTGGCCATTTTGTGGGAAAGTAACTGTCCTTTTGGCTTTCCGCTGTTGATGTTTCCATTAGGTCTGTTGCTGCATGTTTGTGTTTGTTTCCCTTTGGTGTCTCTGATGGGAGCTATGGGTTGATTGTATCGATTCCTGATCATTGCCTCTACTTCTATTTTGAAGCATGAACACGCCTAAATTTCAATTTATTTAAAACTTCATTAGAATGTTTAAAGACCAAAACAAGTTTCTACCTGATCTTTCGAAGACTATGTCGCAATATTTTATCTCATGTTTTTGCTGGCAGTAAAACATGAAGTTAATAATTCGGAGAGTTCAGTGGTGGTACAACAGTTTGAATTTGCAATAAACCGTGCTTTGTATGGTCTTTTAGGAAGTTTAGGTAACCAATGTAACGTAGGAAGCTTGTCTTGGCCTTCTGTAGCACAGACAGCAAACTTGGCAAACCTTCTTCGTATTCATTCATAATTTCAGAAACTGAAGTGGTCGAATCTGAAAATTTTCATAAACACTCGTAACTGTTCTTGTTTTGTATATGTTTCCTCTTCCTCTTGGTGTCGAGAGTGGGCTACGTCTTGTGACTGTGGCGCTCCCTGGGTCTTTCTTTAAAATATTTGCAAGTCTGAAATTTTGAGCTGCTATCATATACTTGCATGTTGCTTGAATTTGACTTCGCGTTATTTCATCATGCAAAGTAGAAGTAAAACGAAGAAAAGGAATCGATACAATTAACTTACTCCTCCCATCTAAGTAGAAGTAAAACAAAGATCAGGAATTGATACAATTAACTTACTCCACCCATAAAAGACACCAAAGGGAAAGAAATACAAACATTAAGCGACCAGACCATAATGGAAACCTAAACAAAGGAAGGCCATAAGGACAGTTACTTTCCCACAAAATGGCCATATGGCCATCCAAAACCAAAAGACACAAGTGATACACACAGTAAGTAACAAACAACAACATAAATAAATCGCCACAGAAGCGCCGCCTTGGAACGGTCAGTGGAAGATTTCCACTGGGGGGCTTAAATCGATTTTACGTGGCCACAATCCTCGCCCTTACTTCCGTCGCGATTTAGACAAATAATTTGTTCAGTCCGCATGAAGGCCTCCTAACTCATCAGTGCAACATCTCCGTGAACACAAAAATCAAAGAACCACAGAGGTGAGACAACGGTGAGGACTCGACAGCAAGAAACTGAAATGCTGGAGCAAAAGAAAACCAACAGTTAGACTCCGATGAGCCCAACCAGAGACACAGCATCAGGCACAAACCAACATTATCTCTCTAATTTTCAATAAGCCTTTACGTTGGAGCCGTCATAGAATCTGAGGCCTGACCCACCGGCGTGCAATTAAAGAGGGAAGCAAAGTTGCCAACCGTGATTGGGTTAACTACCATGCATGCAGTCTGTCGTATAATATCCATGTTGTACCCAATCTTTTTATATCGAAGAATGATTTTACGAAATTGGGTGCTGAAGTCATTGCGGTTATATATTTTTCTGAATTTATATACTAAGTCACCATAAAATTCGGGTTCCGATAGACCTTGTTGCAGAAGAGATTTAAGTCCAATATTGAATTTTGAAATTAAATCAGAATGGCGTCTATAAAATTTTGAAAAGGCTTTGCGTAGTTTATGGTACCGATAACCCTGATTAAGGAGTTTAGCCGTTAATAATTTATTACGAGTGTTGAAGTCAGTTACATGACTACACACTCTAGCAAATCGAATTAATTGCGAAATATAAACGCCATAGGATTGCGCACGAGGAATATCACCATCCAAAAAAGGAAAATTTACAATCTCAAAATCAAAGTCATCGCGTTTATCATAAATTTTGCACGAAACAAACCCATCTACAATAGATAGATGCAAATTACTGCAACTATAATTATCAAAAGCATCTTGTAACTAGATGAACACAAAATGGATTGTTTTGCCGCACTGTATATTTTATCAATTCTGCATCTGATAACAAAACTCAAGTCCCTATGTAAAATGATGCTATATTTATACTGGGCGTTTAGTATTAGACGATAGACATGACAAACACTATGCATCTATTCATTTTACATTATAATTTTCGCGAATATAGGACAACAAGGCAGAGTGTGTATAGAAGCAAAGTTTAGCTTCCCCCTCTCTCTTGTCACATACTAACCTAACCTAATGTAGGAGTGCAAATTAACTCGGCAGTATAGTTTTGAATCAGATGTGACCTCACGTTTGTAATACAGGTATATTGCAGAACATGCAGAGCACGACTTTTACTATTCCTCCACCATTTGTAGGTGAAAACGTGGACTTCAAAAGGCAACTTTCAAAACTATTTTATCTAATTGTCAATTATATGTTTACTTCTGAACGGTAGAATTATAAAATCAAACGTATGGGCTTTAAGAGGAACTAAACTGGAATCTGTGAAAGTTGTACCAATATTAAAACGTTGTGAAAACATACAAGGTGTACCAATTCCCTTAAACATTTGTCGAATAAATAGAGGATATATTTTGAAGTGTAATTTTCTATTAACGTGATGAATCGAGACTACGACGAATTTCATAAATTTGATTTCAGGCATTCACCTTCAGGGGAGGCAACGCCTGCAAAAATATTTTTATATTCCATGTCAGTAGGGGTCAACTCTCTTAAAGAAAAGATTTTACTCCTCAGAGCAAATGCTTTCTCTTAAGTGTAGACCCTTGTCAGGGGAACAGGGCTTATAGAAAAGTGAACAGGAAGTCCCGAAAGTTTTCTCCCTTTGAAAAAGGGCGGAAAATCTGCCAGGTGTTCCCACTCCCCTTAAATGACCACAAGTAAAAGATTCTTGTTATCATATAATGATTGCAAATCGGATGGCCATTGCATCTTCTTATTGCCGAAGAATTTTATATAATTTCATTTCAATAGAAAACATGAGATTTTCACGATCGGCTTCATGACGTTACGTGTCAGTTATCAAATGTACGGCCATTTCGTTTTTTTACATCAAAGTGTTGTTTATATTTTCTTGTCCTTTGGGATCATTGATTCTATTGTGGAATTTTGAAAATATCTGAGGGTCACAGTTGAGGCCTAAACTTCTGAACTGCTGGTGTCCTTTGGTTGGTAAGCCCATTGGAGCTTAATATCTCACGCGGCACAGTGATTGTTCTGTGCCTCCTTGAGTTCTAAGATTTGACCAACCTTCAGGTTAAACCGGAGCCCCTTGACTTCGTCCTGTCGCTTGTGGGTCACAAGCTTCTTCGCAATAACCTTGCGTATATGCGCCGCATATTGCTGCTCGGTGAGAATGGGTGGCCCCTCAGAACCCTCCTCTGGGGGACAGACTACCCTTTCTCCACCCTTGACACTGCCAAATATGCGAGATTGGAACACTGCAGGAAGTCATGGATACTCCAGACTTTAGGGGGTCTGCGATGGTGAGACCTTGGCTTGAGTGGACAGTGATGGCATAGCCAAGAACCCAGTCCTGGCCCCATATGCCATCGAGGACCTCACGGGAGGTTTGCAAGGAAACCTCGACAACTTCGTTCAGAACGAGCTCCTGCTGGTCTCGCTCTCCATCCAGCACCAAGGGCCCAGGGATGGTGACCATTATGTATTGCCGCCTAGTATCCTTGGGACGATATAGCAGAGGAACGGGGAAGTCAGGACAATGCTTCTCATGACTCTCGAACAGCCGTATCTGGGCCCGGTCGCGAACCTTCTTCCTTGAGGTCAGGATCAAGTCCCCCGGCTTCCAAGCTTCCACGGATCTGTCCCATCCAAGGCAGGCCGGTAGCGCTTGTCTCATAGCCCGACACTGTAATCGGTCTGGTTGGAGACGGAGCTTCCGTTTAAGAGCTTTCAGGGTCGGCTCTTTTGCCGTGTGGTCGACCAGAACCTCTTCATAGTAATCGGCTCTCCGCTGCAGCCAGTCGTGCGGCATCTCTCCCTCGATCGGAGGTGGCTGGCCTTGGTTGCCACAGCAAACGACCTGGACTCCTCTACCATCGAGCAAGTCGAGGAAGGTCTCCAGAGTTGGGCGGGACACTGTGTAGATCTCGTCCCAGATTATCACGCGGGGAATGAACTTCTGTCCCATCCTTTCGGGTGCCCAGTCTGTCTGGCCACTCCAGCGGAAGAAGCTGTGATAGGTCTGGGCCTTGGCACCCCTGGCCCGCATCTCTTTCGCCAGGCGATGGGTCGGGGTGAAGACGAGGGGATTCTTGACGCGGAAGAGCTCGATCGCTCGGGTGGTCTGGCCAAGTAAACATGTACACTCCATATTTTCCAGTTCTGTGGTGTATTCCTTGCTTCCAAAGGAAAACCTTTTCTAGAACATATTTAACGTCACTACAGCTGGTGTCTGGGAATGTGTGGCGGCCGTAAAAAGTCTCCCTGCCCTACATCATAGTGTAGTTTATATTTCCTTGTCCTTTGGGATCATTGATTCCAGTGCGAAATTTTGAAAATATCTGAGGGTCACCGATGAGGCCTTAATGGCCGAAACTAGCTAGTCTGGCCCAGTAAACATGTAGACTCCATATTTTCCAGTTCTGTAGTGTATTCCTTGCTTCCAAAGGATAACCCTTTCTAGAACATATTTATGGTACGAAGGTTACATTAATGTGAAACCATTTTATGTTTGTGTTTCTGTTTCTTTCCTTCAAGTATCATTGCCTGTACTTCTATTTCCCATCAAAAAACAACAGCGTTATCTGATAACAATTGTTTTATGTACAGAACTTTTGAAGTGAGTTACTTCCAAATTAAAAATTGCTAACTATGGATTCTAGTATAAATAAAAAACAAACTGATGAGAATTTGGCCCTACGTGCGGAGAAAGGCCATAGTGACGAGGTTGTTGTTGAAGACATTGCAAGGAAACAGCTGATCTACGGAGTCTCAGAAACTCCACCTGTCCATGTCACTATCATTTGTGGATTGCAGGTAAATAAGAAGAAAATATCTGAATTATTGACTCTAATGCAATAGCTACGGGTCTCCATACAGAACGCACGTATATAGCTTTTCTGACCGGCACAAAGCTGTACATCTGTTGTCTGGCTTACTAGTGAAGCAACACTGGTTAGAAACTAGCTAGACTGACAATGGACAGTTGATTGTTCGTTTTCATTCGGGCCAAGGACTATGCTAGTGTAAATCTCAATGTGAGAAAAAAAATAAGAAACCCAGAGAAGCAATGATCGACGATTGAAGCATTACAAGCTGAAAAAAAAAGACGTGGATGAAGTCCCACAAAATCGAAAGCAATATCTCCAAAATGACCTAAAGAGTACTGACTGGGACACAGATCTTCCTCACACAATCCACCACCTTGGGTCTGTCATGGTTTAGACAAAACATTCGTTCAGTCCGCATGATTATCAGTGCAAATTCTACGAGAACATGAAAAATTAACGAAACGAATACAGAAATGAAGCAACAGCTAGAACTAGACTGGAACTAGTATGGAATATCGAAAATGCTGGAGAGCTAAAGAAAACCGACATTTAGACTCCGGTGGGCCCGACCAGAGACAGAGCATCAGGCACCAAACGAAATTTATTAAAAAAGTAATTCTCGGAGTATAAAAAGTAAAAGTAAAACAAAGATCTGGAATTGATACAATTAACTTACTCCACCCATAAAAGACGTTGGTTTTCGTTTGCTCCGGCATTTCAATGGTTTCTTGCCGTCAAGTCCTCACCATTGTTTCATCTCTGTGATTGTTTAATGTTTGTATTATCGGAGATGTTTCACTGATGATTTAGGAGGCCCTCGTGCTGACTGAACAAATGATTTCTCTAAATCGCGACGGAAGTAAGGGTGAAGATTGCGGCAGCGTAAAATCGATTTAAGCCCCTCACCCAAGTGGAAACCGTTTCATTGTCCGTTTCCAAGGCGGATCTTCTGTCGCGGTATATTATTGTTATGGCTTGTCTTTGAGTGAGTGAGTGAGTTTTATTTTTACGTCCCACCAACAGCTAAGGTCATACGGAGACGGGACCTCGGTTTAAAGACTCATCCGAAAGTCTGGAGAAGCCCGGGATCGATCCTGCGATCCCTGGTTTACAAGGCGAGTAGCGTAACCACTGCACCACGGAGGCTTCTGGCTTGTCTTTGAATGTGTGTATCCTTTATATTTTTTTTTGTTTTGATTTGGGTAGCCAATTGGCCATTTTGTGGGAAAGTAACTGTCCTTTTGGCTTTCCGCTATTGATGTTTTTATCAGGGTCTAGTTATTGCATGCTTGTATTTCTTTCCCTTTGGTGTCTCTTATGGGAGCTGTGGGTTAATTGTAACGATTCCTGATCAATGCCTTCACTTCCATTTAGGTCGGATCCGCCATACAGTCTGAGGCCCAACCCGTCTGCGTGCAATGAAAGAGTGAAGCAAGGTTATTAACTGTTATTTGGTAAAACTCCGTTTCAGAGCTATGAAAAACGCAATATATTTTACACTTTAAATTTACAGATAATTTCTCAAATAATAGCTGTATATTACCATTGGAAAACAGCAATTTCTAGTAAACTAGTAAGGAAAGGTCACTCAGATACGCCACAATCAAGGAAGTCACCTAAAAACGTATGTGACATGGAGGCAAACAAACAAAAAAATCAGATAAATACATGAACCATCGGCACAAAGACAATAAACAACTAAGAAACTGCAAAAGAACGACCGACGTTGAACGATCAGTAGAAAAACTATTGGGGGTTTCATCTTTAACAGGTATCAAAGCATTGTAACTGTCTAGTATCGTCAGCCTTGCTTCATGACGGAGACAAACCGTGGTGGAAGATAAGAGTGATTGGTATAAAAATAGAAGTGAAGGCAATGCTCAGGAATCGATTCAATTAACCCACATCTCCCATCAGAGACAGGACAGGGAATGAAACACAAACATGAAATAACTAGACCCTGATGGGAACATCAATAGTGGAAAGCCAAAAGGACAGTTATTGTTATGCGAAGTATATACGCCATAGAATGCCGCATGAGGAACATCACCATCCAAGAAGGGAAAATTTACAATATCGGAATCAAAATCATCGCGTTTATCATAAATTTAGCAAGCAACAAATCCGTCTACAAAAGATAGATGTTAATCCAAAATCGGGACCTCGGTATCAGAAGAATTTGCTTTAGTTACCTGAAGTTCTGTGGGGTAAATTTGACTGATCAAACCATCGAAATAGGTTTTGTCAATATTTAATAAATTATCCTAATATCTAGAAGTCGAACTAAAGCTACAATGATTTCAGATTGATTTTCAGCAAAAACGGACATCATGAAGTCTCTCTCATAACAAAACAAGAACAGATCAGCCACAAGAGATGCGCAATTAGTACCCATTGGAATACCCACAGCTTGTCTTAATAACTTAGTATTGTAGAGAAGTTGTTTTATGTTTGTGTTTTTTTTATTTGATTCGCAAATATAACCGCAAATTGTAAATGATTACATATGTGTATCTCGTAATACAATGGGAATGTCATTTGGGAGAAGTCTTGTTGAAATAGAAGTGAAGACAATGATCAGGAATCGATTCAATTAACCAACATCTCCCATCAGAGACACCAAAGGGAAAGAAACACAAACATGAAACAGCAGACCCTAATGGAAACATCAATAGCGGAAAGCCATAAGGACAGTTACTTTCCCACAAAATTGTCAAAAGGCTATCCAAAACAAAATAATATAAGCGACACAAACACCCAAAGACAAACCATAACAAAAATAAACCGCAACAGAAGAACCGCCTTGGAACTGTCAGCGGAAACGAATTCCATTTGGGGGGGGGGGGGGGGGCTTAAATCGATTTGACGTGACCACAACCTTCCCCCTTACTTCCGTCGCGATTAAGACAAATAAATTTTTCAGTCCGCATGAAGGCCTCCTAACTCATCAGTGCAACATCTCCGTGAACACAAAAACCAAACAACCACCTGCATGAAACAACGGTGAGGACTTGACAGCAAGAAACCACTGAAATGCTTCAGCAAAAGAAAACCAACAAATAGACTCCGTTGGGTCCGACCAGAGACAGAGCATCAGTTACAAGCCAACACAAGCCTTAAGCTGGAACCGTCATAGAATCTGAGGCCTGACCCACCGGCGTGCTATTAAAGAGGGAAGCAATGTTGTCAAACGTGATTGGGTTAACTACCATGCATGCAGTCTGTCGTATAACATTTATGTTGTACCCAATCTTTTTATATCGATGAATGATTTATCGAAATTGGGTGCTAAGTCAATGCGGTTATATATTTTTCTGAATTTATATAGTAAGTCACCATAAAATTCGGGTTCCGATAGACCTTGTTGTAGAAGAGATTTAAGTCCAATAGTGAATTTTGAAATTAAATCAGAATGACGTCTATAAAATTTTGAAAAGGCTTTGCGTAGTTTATGGCACCGATAACCATGATTACGAAGTTTAACAGTTAACAATTTATCACGAGTTTTGAAGTCATTTACATGACAACAAACTCTGGCAACGCTGAATTGTCGTAGATTCGACGACGTGACGTTGTGTGTTCGATCAGGTGTTGCAACCATTTATATACTGATTGTATACATGTCATGTTTTTTTCATATTACATTTCAATTCTTTCATTATTGTATATTTTTGTATGCAACTTATATGCTCTTCAATTATTGGGGGAAAAAAGATTATTATTATCATATCTTTTATTTTGGATAGCCTTTTTGTCATTTTTTGGGAAAGTAATTGTTAGTTTTGGCTTTCCGCTTGTTAAGTTGTCATTGTAGTGAAGTTGTTTTATGTTTGTGTTTCTTTCCCTTTGGTGCCTATGATGGGAGGTGTGAGGTAATTGAAAAGATTCCTGATTGATGTCTTCACTTCTATATTTCATGCGACAGGGCTCACAGATATTTATTTTTCAGCAAACCCTCCTATCTTTGGCCTCTCAGCTAATTGTGTCTTTGCTGGTGGCTGATGCCGTTTGTGCCAGAGACAATGATGCTTTTAAAGTGCGGTTGCTCAGCTCCACCAACTTTATGAATGGTGTTACAACTCTAGCTATGGTGACTGTTGGTATCAGGTGAGTTATCCAATTCATTATGAAAACACACCCATGCGACATAGTACAATTTTTAAATCACCAAAATGGCTACTTTTCTGATGAAAATCGGTGTTTTTTCTGATGAATGCACAAAACACAGGTTGTAGGTGCTCGTTAGAACCGCCTTATTGAGGCGGTTCTAACGAGTACCCACAACCTATGTCTTGGAACAGGACTAAGAATAATAATGTATATCCCCGTAAACACCAGTTTTCTCTATTTGAAGTGGGGTTTAGGGGGTCTTTATTTTACGGACTTGTTCACGTGATGTGGTGTTACAACTCTAGCTGTGGTGACTGTTGGTATCAGGTGAGTTATCCAATTGAATAAAAGGTTCTAAAGTTTTCGATAAAAATAAATTCAGATCAATCCGTACTCGTGCTTGGTTGTTGGTACTCAAGGAACCATTATAGCATGAAGCATAATTGCAACACCGCTATAGTCACCCTGTGAGTCCGTTCATCCGCCAGTACGTGGTCAGTTTGTGAAAATCGCTGTATCGAGTCCGTTCATCCGCCCGTACGTGGTCAGTTTGTGAAAATCGCTGTATCTTAAACACCTCTGGGAATATTGTGTAAAACATTTGCATACAGATAAATAATGATAAGAGCTTTCTTTAAAAAAAGCCTTACCGAATTAAATTTCTTAAACCGCATGGAATATTCCGAAAAGTCTAGCATGCGGATAGATATTAACAAGTACTAACCACTGAGGATGTCTAATGTCCGATTTCTTTAAAAATATATATAACTTTCAAAAAAGACGTGAAGGCAATGATCAGGAATCGATACAATTAACCCATAGCTCCCTTCAGAGACACCAAAGGGTAAAAACACAAACATGAAACAACTAGACCCTAATGGAAAAATCGATAGCGTAAAGCCAAAAGGACAGTTTCTTTCCCATAAAATGGCCAATTGGCTATCCAATACAAAATAATATAAGCGATACACACACTCAAACACAAGCCATAACAAAAATAAACCGCAACGGAAGAACCGCCTTGGAACGGTCAGTGAAACGAATTCCTGAGGGGTGGGGGGCTTAAATCGATTGTACCTGGCCACAAAAGACAAGCCATAACAAAAATAAACCACGACAGAAGAACCGCCTTGGAACGGCCAGTGAAACGAATTCCACTGGGGGCTTAACTCGATTTTACTAGGCCACAATCCTCGCCCTTACTTCCGTCGCGATCTGGACGAATAATTTGTTCAGTCCGCATGAAGGCCTCCTAACTCATCAGTGCAACATCTCCGTGAACACACACAATCAAACAACCACAGAGATGAAACAACGGTGAGAATTCGATAGCAAGAAACCACTGAAATGCTGAAGCAAAAGAAAACCACAGTTAGACTCCGATGGGCCCGACTAGAGACAGAGCATCAGGCACCAACTAACATTACATAAAATTAGTTTCTACCTAATTCTCAGTAAGCCTTTAAGCTGGAACCGTCATAGAATCTGAGGCCTAATCCACCGGCGTGCAATTTAAGGGGGAAGCAAAGTTGTCAACCGTGATTGGGTTAACTACCATGCATTTAGTCTATCGTATAACATTTATGTTGTATCCAATCTTTTTATATCGAAGAATGATTTTACGGAATTGGGTACTGAAGTCATTGCAATTATTTTTTTTCTGAACTTACCTACTAAGTCACCATAAAATTCGGATTCCGATAGACCTTGTTGCACAAGAGATTTACGTGCAACATTGAATTTTGAAATTAAATCGGAATGTTGTCTATAAAAATTTGAAAAGGCTTTGAAAATATCTGAGGGTCACTGATGAGGCCTAATTGGCCGAAACTAGCTAGTCTGGCCCAGAAAACCTGTATACTCAATATTTTTCACTTCTGTGGTGTATTCCTCTCTTCCAAAGGATAACCCTTTTATAGAACATATTTAACTTCACTACAGCTGGTGTGTGGGAATGTGTGGCGGCGGTAAAACGTCTCCCTGCCCTATATCATAGTGTAGTTTAAATTTTCTTGTCCTTTGGGATCATTGATTCCATTGTGGAATTTTGAAAATATCTGAGGGTCAATGATGAGGCCTAATTGGCCGAAACTAGCTAGTCTGGCCCAGAAAACATGTACACTCCATATTTTTCACTTCTGTGGTGTCTTCCTTGCTTCCAAAGGATAACCCTTTTATAGAACATATTTGCGTAGTTTATGATACCGATAACCCTGATTAAGAAGTTTAGCTGTTAAAAATTTATTACGAGTGTTGAAGTCAGTTACATTACCAGACACTCTGGCAAATTGAATCAATTGCGAAATATAATCGCCGTAGAATTTGGCACGAGGCCCATCCACCAGCCAATAAAGGAAAATTTGCAATCTCAAAATCAAAATCATCGCGTTTATGATACATTTTGCAAGAAACAAACCATCTACAATAGATAGATGTAAATCCAAAAAAGGGGGCCTCGGTATCAGAAGAATTTGCTTTATTTAACTGAAGTTGGGGCGGGGAGATAAGCCTGTCGAGGAAAAGTGGTGCGAGTCGGGCTGTCCATGCATATCAACCCTATTGGTTTCACTGGTCGGCAGGGCTTCAGATGTAATTTCATGTCAATGGCGGGTAAAAGTCCCGTACAAGTTGAAGCAACGTCTCAAAATGACCGATACAATTTTGAATGAAATATTAAACCTCAAATCAACAAAAAAACGTTCGGTACTTTAATTATGTACGATTTAGTTAGAAATATCAATGGGAACTCCCCCACACACGAAAAGTAGACAACTACGTTTGATGGTTTTAAAATAAAATAAACAAGCAAAAAACTGATTGCAAATGACAAAAAAGAAATTTCTAAATAAATCAATCCCAATGTATTTTAAATATTAAATTCAATTTACATTTTCCAGTGATTTAGTTTTCGAATTACTGTCTTATGTAATTTTAGATATTTTTTTTTAATTTGTAATATAGAATTATATATTATCATTTACATTAGTTGTATTGAAATCATGCTGCAAAAAAGGTCAGAAATTGTTTGAACTGACCAATGGCTAGATGTTTCTACAAAACCGAAAAAGAGGCTTGCTTTTAGAGGTAATAATATAGTTTTTTGATTATTGCCTACACTTCTATTTTGAATACATAATAGAAGTGAAAGAAATGATCAGCAATAGATACAACTAAACCACAGCTCCCATCAGAGACAAAAAGGGAAGGAAACATATCCATGAAATAGCTAGACACTAATGGATACGTCAATAGCGGAGAGCCAAAAGGGCCGTTACTTTCCCACAAAATGGTCAATTCGCTAGCCAAAACAAAAGAAATATAAGCGATACACACACTCAGAGACAAAACTATAATAAAAATAAAGCGCGACAGATGAACCGCCTTGGAACGGTCAGTGAAAAGAATTACACAGTGTGTGTGTGTGTGTGTGTGTGTGTGGGGGGGGGGGGGGGGGGGCTTAGATCGATTTTACGCTGCCGCAGTCCTCGTCCTTACTTCCGCCGCGATTGAGACAAATAACTCGTTCAGTCCGCCTGAAGAACCTGACTCATCAGAGCAGCATCTCCGAGAACACACAAATCAAACAACTATAGAGATGAACCAACGGTGAGGACTCGAAAGCTCTAAATAGGTCTTTATTGCCAACTAACGCACAAGGAAAGACTTCAATGATCTATGAAGGTCCAAAAATTACTAACTTTGATACGCTAGAAAAATGTTATAATAAACAGATCTATGAGCAAGGAAATTACTCTTTCCTCACGAATGCCGGGATCTGTGAACTCTAAGGAAAACAATACTTTACTGCACAGTACAGCATTACTAACTTTTAGCCCATTTGGTACCAGAAACCCCAAAACGGGTAGTTGGCATACAGTGCAGGCCCAGATCAGACAACGCAGAAAAACACAACATGACACCCCTTAACTTTGAAATGGACTCCTGCTATATATAAGGAGGATGATTCCATTTTGTACAAAAAGGGTTAAAAGTTGTCACTATTCAACGTGTAGATTCCACACATCCAATTCAGATTGTATTTGGTAGAAAGTGCTACAGTTTGTTTACACTTTATCAGTTACCCTCTATATTAATTGCATTTTAACATCTTGACCTGATAGAAATATGCTATCTCAGGACACGTGAACTTTATTAGGGCAACGTGAAATTACACTTTATGAACTGGACTACTGCAGAAATTGGCAAAACTGTGAGAGTGTACAGGGGGATTAACTGATAAATAGAATACCACAGTCGTATCATTTGATATCAAATTTATCATGATCGACTTGGAGGACGCTTGTAGAATCGCTCGGCCAGCCTCGCGATTCTACAAGCGTTCTCGAAGCATTGCCTGACAAACTTGCTATCAAATGACACGAACCTGGTTTTATCTATATAGCACCAGTCTACGTTATAACAAAGTGCTTCTATCACTTACATAAGATTCAGGGGGTGTTACGGCCACTTTGTATTTCTAGTTATAGATATTACAAAGCGCTGCTACAGTTTACATATTTCCAAAGTGCTGCGGTTTACATATTTCCAAAGTGCTACTGTTCTTATATATTGCAGACTACCGTTGTTACAAAGCGCTAGTTCCTATTACATATTGCCTCTGCTAATCATTGCTTCTTCAGACAGTGGCTTCTGTTCAAACAGGGATTTATCAAAAGAACAATCAGGTACTTTCTTTTCATAAGCAAATTCAAAACTCTTTGAAAGGCATTTTAAGATTGAAATAATTCGTTATTTTAATCGCATATAATCTCAGTGTTAAAGTTATCCCAGTAACGTGTGTTAACAAACACATTACATTATTACGTATTACCTGTGTATTAAGAATAACAGCTTAAATCATTGTTTAACCATATTTTGAGCTTTTGTATGGGTTAATTATCGATTCCGGATCATTGCCTTACTTCTATTTTTAATTGGAGTCCAAAGTGATATTTATTACGGGGTTTGTTGGCGTGCTGGACATCGTGGATTATCGAAAAACTTACATGGCGTTATTACACTCTCAGACGCGACGTCATATGATAAAGTTAGTTATGATTTGTATGTCATTCTTTGATTGGCCATTGTTTGTTATATGTACCTTCAGGTGGACCAACTATTTAATTTGTTGTAAATATTTTTAGAACCTGAAGTGAAGGCTGTGTCTATAGAATCGATTTAAATTATCCAGTGGTTCTTGCCACTGACCGTCCTAAAGCGGTGGTTCTGGTGCTGTTTATTTTTTAATGTAGCTTTGCATGGTTTTGCGAAGGGGCTTTTCATGTTGTGTGTGCTTATGGTTGTTTATTATTATTAATTGCATGTTGCACCGTGATCACCTCTTTCTTGTGGAAAAGTTGGACCTGGTTGCTGTGATGTTTGTGTTTCGTTGTTTTCCTCTTTTGTTTATTCATTGCCAGTTACTCTTACTCTTAGTGCCATTGGTAGGCTATGATCTTTGATTGTGGATTTTCCTGGGCATCTATTCGATATTTTTAAATAAAATAATACGCATTTTGATTATTTGGATATTCTAAACGTTTATTTTAAAAATGAGGAGCATTATGTAATAATAATTCCAATACTCTATCTTTGCACACATTTCTAGCGATTTGATTGGTTGAAATAAAATTTTTATACTTCGATAAACTCCATGAGCAAGAATCTCATATCTGTTTCACATAGCGACAGGTAGCAATATGATGTGACGTCAAAGAGCACGTTTAGAACCTGCCCGTTACGTCATTATATATAAACGACGTCAACAGCGTTCGGTTAAAAGATAGTAAACTATTCAAAATGTATATGTTAGAAGACAAATGAACTGAATTGACGCTTTTTTGCTTGGGTTTCGTTCAAAGGTGGCAGCTGCTAATGCAATAATCCTTCCGCCGTAGCCTTTAGTAAGTTAATTCTTACGCATTTGAAAGAAAAGTAGAAGTAAAACAAAGATCAGGAATTGATACAATTAACTTACTCCACCCATAAAAGACACCAAAGGGAAAGAAATACAAACATTAAGCGACCAGACCACAATGGAAACCTAAACAAAGAAAGGCCATAAGGACAGTTACTTTCCCACAAAATGGCCATATGGCCATCCAAAACCAAAAGACACAAGTGATACACACAGCAAGTAACAAACAACAACATAAATAAATCGCCACAGAAGAGCCGCCTTGGAACGGCCAGTGGAAGATTTCCACCGAGGGGCTTAAATCGATTTTACGTGGCCACAATCCTCGTCCTTACTTCCGTCGCGATTTGGACAAATAATTTGTTCAGTCCGCATGAAGGCCTCCTAACTCATCAGTGCAACATCTCCGTGAACACAAAAATCAAAGAACCACAGAGGTGAGACAACGGTGAGGACTCGACAGCAAGAAACCACTGAAATGCTGGAGCAAAAGAAAACCAACAGTTCGACTTCGATGAGCCCGACCAGAGACAGAGCATAAGGCACCAACCAACGCTATCTCTCTAATTTACAATAAGCCTTTACGTTGGAGCCGTCATAGAATCTGAGGTCTGACCCACCGGCGTGCAATTAAAGAGGGAAGCAAAGTTGCCAACCGTGGTTGGGCTAACTACCATGCATGCAGTCTGTCGTATAATATCCATGTTGTACCCAATCTTTTTATATCGAAGAATGATTTTACGAAATTGGGTGCTGAAGTCATTGCGGTTATATATTTTTCTGAATTTATATACTAAGTCACAATAAAATTCGGGTTCCGATAGACCTTGTTGCAGAAGAGATTTAAGTCCAATATTGAATTTTGAAATTAAATCAGAATGGCGTCTATAAGATTTTGAAAAGGCTTTGCGTAGTTTATGGTACCGATAACCCTGATTAAGGAGTTTAGCCGTTAATAATTTATTACGAGTGTTGAAGTCAGTTACATGACTACACACTCTAGCAAATCGAATTAATTGCGAAATATAAACGCCATAGGATGGCGCACGAGGAACATCACCATCCAAAAAAGGACAATTTACAATCTCAAAATCAAAGTCATCGCGTTTATCATAAATTTTGCACGAAACAAATCCATCTACAATAGACAGATGTAAATCCAAAAACGGGGCCTCGGTATCAGAAGAATTTGCTTTATTTAACTGAAGTTCTAGGGGGTAAATCTGACTGATCAAACCATCAAAATAGGTATTATCAATATTTAATAAATCATCTAAATATCTAGAAGTAGAGCTAAAAGCTTCAATAATTTCAGATTGGTTATCAATGGAAAGCGACAAAATGAAGTCTCTTTCATAACAATACAAGAACAGATCAGCCACAAGAGATGCGCAATTAGTACCCATCGGAATACCCACAATTTGTCTAAATAACTTAGTACCGAATCTAATATAAATATTGTCAAGTAGAAAGGTGAGGGCATCACACACTTTCTGACATGAAAGCCTTAACTTTTTAGTGATAATTTTAACATTTGGATGAGATAAAAAAAAGCATTATAAGGAATGAATTATCATGTTTGTGGATTTTATCGATTTGTAAATTCCGGCGAATCACTCGGAAACTTAGCATGACGCCCGTCGGGCTTCATGCAGTTTGTGAGTGATTCGCCGGAGTTTACACATCGATAAAATCAACAAAAATGAAATTAATTCCTATAAGAATAAAATAAGTGAATACAATGATCAGAAATCGATATAGGTACCTTAAACTTTCCATCCTAGACAATAAAACTCAAAATGCACAAAAACTAAGTTATGCGTCCTTGATGTTCTAAACCTACTAGTTTGAATGTTTTCCGGTAGGATGGTTGCAGTTTAGCCATTTTAAAGATGTTTGCTCTTTTCCATCAAATAAAATGTTGACAAATAATAAACACGTTTTTTCGACTTATCGACCCTATTTTGTTTCGGAATATTAGCGAAAACACATCTATCTTATAGGTTTATTTACATAATAGTACTGTAATCTCCTTGTCGAGAACAAGCTCGTTGCTTTGCTTTCCGTTTTCGCATGGGCTATAGGTCTTATTTTTGCTTGTTTTACATGTAGCGTTTGGTGCCCTTGTTAGGTTGTGTTCTCGGTTTGTTACATCTGTTAATCTGCATTTTGATATAATCGCGATTTACGCCTTCATGTGCGGAGAAATGTTTTTCTGAACGCAGCGGCTCATCATGTCATCATGAAAGATGAAAGATACACCCCTCCCAACCCCACTTTATAAAGAGAAAACTGGGTTTACAGGGGTATGTACTATTTTCATTTCTGCTCAAAGACATAGATCGTGTGCACTAGTTAGAACCGGTTATAACGAGTACAAACAACCTATGTTATGAGTTTTAAAAAATACCACACTTTTTATCGGAATTGTAGCAAGTTTGGTCATATTAAAGAATATAATATGTAAACGGGAGTGTTATCGTAATATGACCCATGTCTACACTGTCTAAACCTAACTAAAATGAGTAATAAACTTGAGTGGGGTGAAGTGAGAATCGGAATCACAAACATGACAAACATTAAGCTAAAAGGACGAATGTAACTAAAATGAACAACCACAAAGGGGTAAGAATCAGAATCATCAAAGTAACAACATAGAATCAAAAGCACGAACGAACCAGAGCAATAGCACCGACTTGGAACGGTCAGTAAAAATACTTGTAGGATTAAGTTATCTTTACCGGATCCCAACCCTCACCCCCTCACTTTTCAAAACGGAGAACTATATAAAAACGCTACAGTGAATGAACAACACCAGAAGTAGAACATAGGAAAGTTCGGCAGCACGAGGTATTGGACGAGTGGGAGGGGGGGGGGGGGGAGGGGCTGGGGTGACTTTAAGACATTTACTGCCGACATATCTTCGCTGTAGGTTCAGGTGTAATTCCCAACATTAAGAGAAAAGCTCGCATTAGTCGGGCGCAGCATTAAACGCTGAACATGAGAAGCAATTAGTCCATGCTTTCCATATCGAATGGGAGTTACAATTATAGTCAACACATGGACTTGTAACATATGGACTTGTTTACCTTATGCAATATGGTATATATGTTGTAGCAATGAATATTCAGAGTCTAATGCTTGTTTAAACGCTTATTGTTTTCAGACATTATTCTATGCAAGAATTCAACAAATGAAATTGATTGTGAGCAGGAGAAAATGGAGAGAATTCTTGTGAATGTTAGGGCGGTAAGGAAACTGTACAATAATTTTATGACAAACCATTACCAAAACATGCCTATTCAAATGTATTGATAATTTTACCACAAAAGATGAACATTTTCAGCTTAAAAATTATATTATATTTCATATTTCTGCTCTAAACATAGATTGTGGGAACTCATTGGAACCGCTTGGCGGTTCTTACAAGTACACACAGTCTATGTTTTGGAGCAGAAACAAGACACAAATGTATACCCTGTAAACCCCAGTTTTCTATATTAAAGTGGGGTATAAGGAAATCAAATTATTAAGGCTTGTTTCCGTGATGAATGTTCACTTTCATGCCGGCGTAAAGGCGGCATTCCAGAAGTGGAAGCATCAGGGCCCAATTGTTTTAAAGTAACGTATCGTTTAAAGTTTGTCCATTAATACGCCATGCCCATGAAAAATGTTAGTAGCTTTTGCATTTGAAAAAAAGCTACTCACATTTCTCAGCAAAAATACGAGAATATTAGATATTGGATATCGTACTAGCTAGAATAGTTATCAATTGAACCACTAACGAACTAACTTAAAACAACTGGGCCGGGATCTCACATCTTCTATTTACTCTTTTTGATCGTTTGACACTTATGACACACGGAGACGGTTGACGCCTCGTTAAATCTGAAATAATAATCATCATCTTTCATATTTTATATGAGATACCTTAACGATAAACAAACACCATCAATACTTTTCAAAAGCACGAATGACACGCCTAATTGACAGTGCTGTCCGAAGAAAAAACGGCAGCTCAGATATTCAAACATAATAAAAATAGAAATCAATTACATCAATGATTAACGAATAAATAGTCAACACACAACGGTCGCACAACAAGCCAGGCTCAACTTCGAGATAAACCGCAATTAAAGCATCGCCCTGGAACGGTCAGTAAAGGATGACTGCAGCGGCGGTGGATAGGGGAGCGGTGACGATGCTTAAGAAAACTTGTCGGTATCCTAACAAATCCATGGAATGAACGCCCTGTTAACCCCTCTTTATATAATGAACACCTTGGGTTTACAGGTTTTTACAGTATTTTCATTATTGTTGGTCAAAACGATAGCATCAAGATAACAAGTTCGTGAAATGAAGACTCCTCTAAACCCCACTTTATATATAGAAAACTGGGGTTTACGGGGGTATACATTATCTGCCTTATTTTTGCTTAAAAACGTACATTATGGCTGTTCGTTAGAACCGCCTCATTGAGGCGGTTCTAACGAGAATGAGGCGGTTCTAACGAGCACCCAAAATCTATGTTGAAAGCAGAAATAAAATAGATGTTATCATTTTTACCAAAATTTTGTCATTTCTGACACCATGTTGGACGCCATTATTTCACACAGACATGTTTTCTTAATGGATTGACGGTACCAATTTGCACAACTATGTATCAATTGAATACCCGCATTCTTGTTTGCAGTAGAACCACGAACTTGTATCACAAATTTGTTTGAGAAAAATTACACTTTTGAAGATATATAAAACAACCTATTTTATACTTAATAATGAAATCAATGCATATATGAAACAAATAAAAATGGGATTTTCACACTGTGAAAAATAACACGACGCTGCTATTTTTGCAGTAGCTACCCGGACTACTTTTTTCGCTAAAGTCATATATAAAATAAAAAGGAAATTTACTTTCTTTATAAATACAAAAAGTATTTCGTCTTGTGTGCTGAAAACATCATGTTTTCACTCGAACGTCGAACGCCTGAAAAATTCTGAAATGTTTTAACACACTCGATGAAATACTTTTAATATTCATCACAAAAAGTAAATATTCTCTATGTGTTATTCTTACGTAGGTTGTTCTTATAACAGGTAATACAGTCGATGGTTTTGGAGAGAATACATTAATTTTGTCTGCCCTTTCAAAACCAAGATTTCTAAATATGAAATTAGGTTTATACAAGGGCGTTCATCAGGCAAACTATAACGGCTTAAGTTTCATATTAAATCTTGGACAATCGAAGTGAAGACAATGATCAGGAATCGATATAATTACCTTGCCCCTTACTTCCAAGACATTCACAAGCATAATGCAAACTCACGTTATTTTTTTCTTCTTGTTTGGTGTACATAACTTACAAATATATATGTTTCCGCTTGCATCCCGAAAGAACTACGTAGTTTAATGTTTCTCCCGAACGAAAACAGGATCGGCATTGTATATGCTAAATCATATTAGTTATCCCATCATTTTAGCTATGCAGTTCAGCTTGTACTGAATGCCAGAAACTACGGGGGTTTCACACTATTTTTGCAATTGAAATGATTAACATAGCATAATCAGAAAATAACGATCGGTCGACATTACGAAAACACGCCTATATAAATACATTGTAACATTTATCGCCGAAAAACCAATGAAAAGGAGCAGTCTCTATAAGGCTATTTTCATGGCCACAACCGATTTCCTTTAAACTTTGTAGCTTCTAATTGGTACATATTGGCTGTCTAATGGTGAATTTTTAGACTCTTTGGTCCACTGGTTTTTGCTGTATACACTATTAAAGTGGGTGGGGTAATGTCACCCCATCAAGGGTATACCAACAAAAATGCTATTATTTTTGTTCAAAGTGGATGACTGGAGGCAATGTTTGCCGTATGCTTTCTACCCTTTTAGGCATAACAGCCGGTGATAACAGTCTTATAAATATCAAACAAGAGAAGAGTTTATACGGGCTTGTACGTTGTACCCAAATATTAGTAATTTTTATTCCCCAACTTTACGAAAAACCACAACACCTTCACAGTTTTCAACTTATTTCAAAGATCTTTCATAAATATAATGTTGATGTAATAGTCATTCTAGGTATATGTCAGAATTATTGTTAGTTCATAAAACTTAAAGAGTTACCTGCCCCTGAAATTGGATTTTACCCATTTTTTTTAAATCAGACTTCATTTGGAAGTGAATAGACCGATTCCTTGCAAATATAATTAAATAGATGTGGACAAAGCAGTCATTTGCTTTAATAATGCATGCTAGCAAGCACATGAGCACAACATCCCACGGTACGAGCACCACTTCTTCACCAACAGTACCATCTAGTTATTGGGTTCAGTCATTATGGTCTAAACACATTGCAAAACGAGCAAACAATTCTTACATAGTCGCCAACATATGGTATTTTACTATTGGATATTTTGTTGCTAAGGCCTTCCACTTTGTAATTCCCCCATTAGCTGATTCGACAACCTATCTCACTTTGTACCTAGCCTTGAAACGTTCGCCTCTTTAGTCGTATATTGCTTCTGAGATTTGGTTAGGAAGTGAAGCATATGAGAATTGATTTCATAACCCTTTAGTATTTTTCTAACATCCCTGAATCATACATCAACTTTTGCAAATGTCCTATTTGGGGATTTAAATTCTGATGTTGCAATTGCAGTGGCTGATGGAACATACATATATATTGAGAAGAGTGGAAACTACTCATTTCAGAGAAGATCTTATTCCGTACTTAAAGGACAGCCTTTGCTGAAACCTATGATGCTTGTGGCCACTGATGGTTACATTTTGACAATGATGGGACCATATCTTGCAGATGGGAAAAACACAGATGCTAAGATTACCGAACACATGTTAAAGACTAATGCAGAAAATATTACTGACTGGTTTGAAGAAGATGATGTTCTCGTTGTAGACCGCGGCTTCAGGGATGCTATAGATATACTAAAGGATTTTGGAATCAATTTTCATATGCCTCACTTCATAAACAAATCTCAGAAGCAACATACGACTGAAGAGGCGAATGAGTCAAGGCTAGTTACAAAGGTGAGATGGGTTGTTGTATCAGCTAATGGGAGAATTAAAAAGTGGAATGCCCTTAGCAACACAATGCCCTATAGTCAAATACCATATGTTGGCGACTAAGTAAGGATTGTTTGCTCATTGTGCAATGCATGTAGACCATCTTTGGTAACAAGCAAAGATTCAGGCAAAGTAATTGCTAGAAGAATGATGGCCCTAGCAAAAACTCCAAATAAGATGCAGGATAAGGTTGTAACAAGAATTCCGCCGAAGACTATGTCGCGCCTGTGGGGGCGCAAAGTCATCGAACCATGATATGTAGGTCAAGGTTAAACATAGATGCTTGCTCAAAAGATCCCATTCTCAAATGCAAGCTTGTACTAAGTATCATTAATGAAGCTCTAATAATTCTTGAGAAATAAACTTGACCATTACGGTGAACGCTAGAGTGGTCACAATATTTTACAAAGTCAGTGAACCATGAAATATAGGTCAAGGTTAAATATGGATGCTTGCATTTAAGTCACCATCCCCAAATACAAGTGTGTACCAAGTATCATTAATAAAACTTTTATAGTTCTTGAGAAATAAACTTGACCATTACGGTGAACGCTCGGGTGGTCGCAATATTTTACAAAGTCAGTGAAGCATGAAATGTAGGTCAAGGTCAAATATGGATGCTTGCATTCAAGTTGCCATCCACAGATACAAGTTTTTACCAAATATCATTAATGAAGCTCTTACAGTTCTTGAGAAATAAACTTGACCATTAGGGTGAACGCTAGGGTGGTCGCAATGTTTTACAAAGTCAGTGAACCATGAAATGTAGGTCAAGGTCAAATATGGATGCTTGCATGTAAGTTGTCATCCCCAGATACAAGTTTGTACCAAGTATCATGAATGAAGCTCTTATAGTTCTTAAGAAATAAACTTGACCTTTAGGGTGAATGCTAGGGTGGTCGCAAATGTTGACGCCTTGATGAACAGACGAAAAAACGGACGAACGAACGGACGGAAAACCGGGCGCCTATATCGCGCCATGCTAATAACAGGCGCGACAAAAAATGGCTGGGATAAAAAAACGTTTTTTTTTTGGAAAAAGATTGATGATCAGAAACTTGAGAATTTCCCAGCGATGACTGAGGATGAACTCAGGGATTTGAAACTGGGTATTTACCAGCTGAAACAAGCCAAATCCTACACAGATGAACATTTTGACGACAATGGATCATATGAGATAATGGCATACAAAGAAGAAGATGGTGTTCTCAAAGCACATATACGTTCTCGCCACACGTCTAATAAAACACATAACATGTGGGTTGAATATACATATGGACTGAACCCAATAACTGGATGGTACTGTGGTTGCAGAAGTGGAGCTCGTACCGTGGGATGTTGCGCACATGTGGCTTCTGTTCTCTGGTATTTGGGATATTACCGGAACAAAACAGAAAATTGTGAAGCAAAACCAAGCCGGGAACATATTGATTTTGTTTATGATGCTGCTGTTAACACATGGAGTACATCTAGCGATTCAGAGGAAGATCAGTAAATTAACAAATTCTTAAACATGTCGTGAGACCATACAGGCTTATATTTAAGCACAGTATCAGTCTAAAATGAGGTTCCACAACATGAGCAAAGCCTGCTTTGGTGGTCAAAAATGTTTGACAGTTGACAAATGTTCCATTTGCACCTGGAAATTAAGGGTTCATAAATACCCCCCCCCCCCCCAAAAAAAGGAAATACTAGCATGCACTATTAAATCAAATAACTTCCTCGTCCACATCTTTTTAATAATATTTGCATGGAATCGGTTTATTCACTTTCAAATGAAGTTGTGAGTACTACAAATGGATAAATGCACTCCGATTTAAAAAAATGGGTAAAATCCAATTTCAGGGGCAGGTAACTCTTTAAGTTTATGAACTAACAATAATTCTGACATATACCTAGAATGACTATTACATCAACATTATATTTATGAAAGATCTTTGAAATAAGTTGAAAACTGTAAAGGTGTTGTGGTTTTTCGTAAAGTTGGGGAATAAAAAATACTGATATTTTGGTACAACTTACAAGCGCGTATAAACTCTTCTCTTGTTTGATATTTATAAGACTGTTATCACTGGCTGTTATGCCTAAAAGGGTAGTAAGCATACGGCAAACATCGCCTCCAGTCATGCGCTTTGAACAAAAATAATAGCATTTTTGTTGGTATACACTTGATGGGGTGACATTACCCCACCCACTTTAATAGTGTATACAGCAAAAACCAGTGTACCAAAGAGTCTAAAAATTCACCATTAGACAGCCAATATGTACCAATTAGAAGCTACAAAGTTTAAAGGAAATCGGTTGTGGCCATGAAAACAGCCTTATAGAGACTGCTCCTTTAAGAGGAAAATTGGGATATTTTTCTTATTTCTGCTCAAAATATAGATCTTGTGTACTCGTTAGAGCCGCCTCCTCCAGGTGGTTCTAACGAGTACCCACAATCTATATTTTAGGCAGCAACAGGAACAATAAGGTTGACCTCTGCAAACTCCAGTTTTACAATATAAAACTGGGGTTAAAGGGAGTCAAAGTTATATAGGCATGTTTTCGTGTTGAGTTTTCGGAACCACAGCTACGTTTAGGCCTAATGTATTTGATGATGCCCTCCTTAACACAAAGTTTTTAATATCGGCGGGGGGGGGCCTATTTTCCGGTACGCATTAATGTTCTAAACGTCAAAATTGATGTTGTAATGGCAGATGGAAATAAAGACTGTAAATATATAACCATATACCATATTTACCATATTATTATTTATTTGCAAAAAGGAGACACGTGTACTGAATAGTTGAAGGGGTTCTAGGAGTATTGCATTTAGGAACATGGAACCTACTTACGTGTTTTGAATTGACTATCCTTCAGTCGTGTCAATTCCAGCCAAAATGTATAACACTCTATACTTTCTTTAGCTTCAAATCCGTTGATTTCATATTCTTTATCAGTTAAAGATCAGTTAATTTCGTTAATGCGTTTATATAGTAAAGAAACATACTGTTTTACTAAACAAAGGGTAATTTGTTGTTGGTATCAGCCAGCTGTAAAAGACTTCTTTCCAGTTCTAATAGAAATATTGATCTTTGTTTTAACAACATTTTCTTTTTGTAGCTTTCAGGCAGTCTTATGATATGCGGAGTTATACATGCATTGTTTGGAGCGTCTGGACTGGTCGGTCTACTTATGAAATTTGTGGGCCCACTGACGATCATATCCTGTATGTTACTGTCTGCTGTGTTCATTGCCAAGGTCATCCTATCACTCGCGCAAGTCCACTGGGGCATTGCATTGTCGTAAGAAATCTATCTATCTATCTATCTATCTATCTATCTATCTATCTATCTATCTATCTATCTATCTATCTATCTATCTATCTATCTATCTATCTATCTATCTATCTATCTATCTATCTATCTATCTATCTATCTACCACTCTCTCTCTCTCTCTCTCTCTCTCTCTCTCTCTCTCTCTCTCTCTCTCTCTGTCTGTCTCTCTCTCTCTTATAATAAGAAATCCTTCGTGCTGACCACGACAGAACCGAGGGCGAGCGAGGTTTCTGGCCGCGAAAATTGTTTATAAGCACCCCCCCCCCCCCCCCACACACACACACACACACACTCGCACAGAGTTAAAAATACTAATACTTCTATTGTGGCTTGCTGTTGTTATTGTTTATCTTTGCATGTAATATGTTGTCGTTTCTCTTGGACCACGATAGACCCCAGGGCGAAGATTGTGGCCGCGTAAAGTTGATTTAGGCCCCCAGTAAAAACATTTCACTGACTGTTCCAAGGCGGTTTCTCCAAGGCGTTTTCGCTTAGTTCTAGTTTGTCCGTTTATGTAAGTATTGCCAATAGTTTTTTTTTGGATAGGCGTTCAGACATTTTATGGGAAATAAACTTCCCTTTTGCCTTTCCGCATGTGATGTTTTCATTATTGTGAAGCTGTATTCTGTTGGTGTTTCTTTCCCTTTGGTGCCTTTGATGGGAGGTGTGAGTAAAAGTATCGAAAGTATTTACTGGTAAACCATCTGATTAGGCCTTGCCACCTTGCTCGGTACAAGGCAATTGGTTCCTCCAACTCTGTTGGAATGGTTTAGTCCCTCAAGAAAAGATCAGGAATATATACAATTAGTGTCCTCGTATCTCTTCTGCCGACCACCACGGGAGCGTTCATCAAATTATTGCTCACCTTAGATACTATAACGTCCCCCACCGGAGGGGAAGGGGACAGATTGTTTTTGGTGCGGATCCCGTTTGCGTCGGCGTCAGAGTCGGCGTAGCCTGTTTGAAGCACTATATCTCCTGAACCTATGGATGGATTCTTAACAAACTTGCATTGTTACATCATCGGGATGGGCGAAAACAGCCATTAGGTTATGATGACATTGACCCCATTTTCAAGGTCACAGGCTCCCAAAAGACATTTTGGGGCCAAAAATAGATTGTCTGCGCTCTATTTCATTTACGACTTGATTAATTATCAAACTTGTTACAAAATATTAATACAACATCCCGCAGATTTGATTAGATTTTGGTGACCTTGCCTTTTTTCAAGGTCACAGACCCCCAAAAACTAAATTATGGGCCAACATGGATTGACTGCGCTCTATCTCTTTAAAGAATTGATTAGTTTTAGTAAAACTTGTTACAATATATCATTACAACATACCTCAGATTTGACTAGGTTATTGTGACCTTGACCTTTTTCAAGGTCACGGGCCCCAAAAAGGCAATTATCGGCCAAAAATAGCTAGAATGTACTCTATCTCATGAACGAATTTATTAATTTTAGTCAAATTGAAAGCAACGTCTCCAAAATGACCTTTACAGTGTTGATGGGGACGTTAAACCGCAAATCAAACAAACAAACAATTAATTTTAGTCAAACCTTGTACAATATATCGGTCATTACGGCATACCGCAGATTTTGTTAGATTTTGGTGACCTTGACCTTTATATCAAGGTCACAGCCCTCCCCAACAATCAATTTTGGGCAAAATGGCCTTTATGCACTCTACCACATCAACGAATTGATTAATCTTAGTCAGTCTTGGTACATCATTACAACATATTGCAGATTTGGTTAGAGTTTGGTGACCTTGACCTTTTTCAAGGTCACATTCTCCCCAAAACAGTCAATTGTGGACCACAATGGCTGGCCTGCACTCTTTTGACTAGGACTCCCGAAACCTGTTCTCTTTTGGCCAAACAAAAAGGCTTATTTGTACCCTATGTCATTTAAAAATTGATGAATGTTGGTCAAACTCGGTAACAATATTTAATTACAGTCTACCACATTTGATTCGATTCTTTTGATCTGAGCTTTTAAAAGACTGTTTTTTTTTCTTTTAAGGTCATAGCTTCCTGACTGAGAACTGTCAGTGTTTGGCCAAAAATGGCTTGTTTGCAGATTACATTTTGGTGACCCTAACCTAGTTATTAAAGCCAAATGGGTGTTTAAGATATATTTGTGGTGGGGAGGGGGGTATTGTTTTCCTCTGAAAACATTTCTAGTTTGGCAAAAAGTATAGAAACATGTGCCAAGAAAAAGCCACAATCAAATGTGAAAGCTTACCAATGGCAAAAAGAGAAACACGTAAAGTTATAACAATGAAAAAAAAAAACAACAACCAAAAAACAAGATCAAAACAGGAAATCAACGAATCACAGACAGCACAGCAGCCAGCTCATTCTCCCTCACAAGAAGTGATCATGGTGCAGCAGGCACGGATAATGAAAATAAATAAATAAATAAATAAATAAATAAATAAATAAATATATAACCCTACACAACCATAAACACATTAAAATCCGACAAAGCTACATTAAAAATAAACAACCGAGAACCACACCCGATCTCAAGCATCCTATTAACATGGACTCAGTTGCGCTAGTTTCAGAAGGGTATGCACTGTCTGCATTCTTGCCTTTTTCTAGGAATTCTATGCCTGGAATCCTGTCCTGCCACTTTATCTGAAAAATTTTAAAGACACCTTGAATGGCAGCGGTTCAGTCTTTAAGCAAAGGCTTGATAAACTTTCCACGTTTCTGTCACGACATGGCGTTTCTTGCATTAATCCCAAACTTACACAATGTGGTCGTTGTTTGACGCCTTCACTATGTAAATACTCTTCAGCAAGAACTTGGTGGTACTAAGGCCTATGAACGTCAGCCTTTAGCTGTAGAGATGGCTTTAGTTGATTACCACATTGGCCATTTTGTGGGAAAGTAACTGTCCTTTTGGCTCTCCGCTGTTGGTGTTTCCATTAGGGCCTGTTGTTTCATGTATGTGTTTCTTTTCCTTTGGTGTCTCTGATGGGAGCTGTGGGTAAATTGTATCGATTCCTGATCATTGCCTTCATTTTTATTTTACAAGCATATAAAAACTGAAATGGCTCAGAACAGTTTAAGTGCGTATATACGACTTGTTAGATCTATCATTTTTAATTTCAATAAACTTGTTTCAGATCTTAATATTGATACTAATACTCCTGATTCATGTGATTGTAAAAACTCAGTGTATTGCTATCCTGCTGCTGGTCATGTGATTACTGGCAATTTGAAAATTATTCCTGATTCTAGGATAAGGAATATAATTTCTAAAGGACCGAAATATCGGTTTTCTTCTAAAATTGATTTCAGTAAATGTAGAGATGAAATCGCTGCTGCCTTGACTGAATTCGGTAACCGATGGTGTAAGCGAGAGAATGTTGAGCATAAAGCCCTTAAGGACTGGAAACTTAGCATTTTAAAACTAGTGAATAAACGCATTTCTTTCTATTCTCAAAATACTAACTTATTACCTCCTAAGCCTAAGACGTCATTACGTCATCTTAAACTAGGTATTCAAGAATTTCATAAGAAGTTTGTTTTGGCCCCTGCAGACAAGGCCGCTATCAACGTCGTCGTTGTGTGACGGCTCCACTATGTTAACACGCTTAAGCAGGAGCTTGATGGTACTAAGGCCTATGAACTTCAGCCTTTAGCTGAAGAGAGAGCTGTAGTAGATGAACATATTTATCATTCAGCCATCAAGTTGGCTATGCGTGTTACAGAAGGCCAAGACAAGCTTCCTACACTATACTGGTTACCAAAACTTCATAAAAGACCTTACAAAGCACGGTTTATTGCAAATTCTAGCTCTTGCACTACCACTGAACCTTTCTAAATTATTAACTCCCTGTCTTACTGCTATTAAAACGCATGTGATTAAATATTGTGATAAAGTCTTTGAAAGATCAGGAAGAAATCTGTTTTGGTCTATAAAAAATTCGAATATTCTAGACAGGTTTCTAATTATTTTGACCCCATTTTGATTTATATCAGTCTTTGAATCGACTGCCTATTCGAAATTCGCAAAATTGCAGTATGTTTCCTCTGGCTTTCTCTGCCGGATCATTACAGGGTCACTGATGAGGCTTTATTAGCCGGAACTACGTAGTATGACCCATCTTCTTTCTTATGAATGTTTTCATTGCTCTTAAAGGAATTCATTTTTGATTTTTATTTAAATAAATTGAAATCCAGACGTTTTCGTGCTTCAAGTCTATCTACTTACAATTTTTTCCACTCTTTACACTACACTTCCTCTTAATCTTATAAAAGAAAAGCTTAATGATTTAATTGAATGAGCTTTTCACAGAGAAGATTATCTCTATCTTGCATGTAATGTCAGAAATGCATTTTTCACTTCTAAAGAGCATAAGAATTATTCACTTTGGTCATGTCAGAAAGTGTGTGATGCCCTCACCTTTCTACTTGACAATATTTATATTAGATTCGGTACTAAGTTATTTAGACAAAATGTGGGTATTCCGATGGGTACTAATTGCGCACCTCTTGTGGCTGATCTGTTCTTGTATTGTTATGAAAGAGACTTCATGTTGTCGCTTTCCATTGATAACCAATCTGAAATTTTTGAAGCTTTTAGTTCTACTTCTAGATATTTAGATGATTTATTAAATATTGACAATACTTACTTTGATGGTTTGATCAGTCAGATTTATCCCCTAGAATTTCAGTTAAACAAGGCAAATTCCTCTGATGCCGAGGCTCCCTTTTTGGATTTACATTTATCTATTGTAGATGGATTTGTTTCTTGCAAAATTTATGATAAACGTGATGATTTTGATTTCGAGTTGTAAATTTTCCTTTTTTGGACGGTGATGTTCCTCGTGCGACATCGTACGGGGTTTATATTTAGCAGTTAATTCGATTCGCTAGAGTATCTAGTCATGTATCCGACTTCAACACTCGTAATAAATTATTAACCATTAAACTTCTTAATCAGGGGTATCGGTATCATAAACTACGTAAAGCCTTTTCTAAGTGTTATAGACATCATTCTGATTTGGTTTTAAAATTCGATGTTGGACTTAAAACACTTCTGCAACATGGCCTATCGGAACCCAAATTCTATGGTAACTCAGTATATAAATTTAGAAAAATACATGCATGTAATGACTTTAGTACCCAATTTCGTAAAATCGTTCGTCGATATATGAAGATTGGGTACAACATAAATGTTATAAAACAGACTACATGCATGGTGGTTAACCCAATCACGGCTGGCAACTTTGCTTCCCTCTTTGATTGCACACCGGTGGGTCAGGCTTAAGAGTATATGACGGTTCCAGCGTAAAAGCATAAATGGAATTTTGTTTTATTTTAGTATTCTTTATGTTGCTTGGCGCCTGATGCTCCGTGTTTGGTCGGGCCCCTCGGAGTCTAACTGTTGGTTTTCTTTTGCTCCAGCAATACTGTTGTTGTATGCTGTCGAGTCCTCAACCTTGTTTCATCTCTGTAGTTTTTTATTTGTTTGTTCTCGGAGATGTTACACTGTTGTAACTCATTAGGAAGCCCTCATGCTGACTAAACAAAATTAGTGTATACCGCGACAGAAGTAAGGGCGAGGATTATGGCCATGTAAAATCGATTTAAGCCCCCCCCCCCCTGTGGAATTCTTTCCAACGACCGTTCCAAGGCGGTTTTTCTGTAGCGGTTTATTTATGTTGTTGTTTGTTACTTACTGTGTGTATCACTTGTGTCTTTTTATTTTGGATGGCCATTTTGGCCATTTTGTGGGAAAGTAACTGTCCTTATGGCCTTCGTTTGTTTAGGTTTCCATTATGGTCTGGTCGCTTCTTGTTTGTGTTTCTTTCCCTTTGGTGTCTTTGATGGGTGGAGTATGTTAATTGTATCGATTCCTGATCTTTGTTTTACTTCTACTTTGATGCCGGCCTCAGTAGCGCAGTCGGATGCGCGTCTGACTGGTGATCAGGAGGACGCGGATACGATACCTGCCGGGGTCGGCAACATTCTTTCGTGGATTTTGATCATGAAATATTTTCTACGGTCATTCTCTCCCTTCCGCTGATTCAAGAATGGCAGTTGTCAGTTTCTGGCGAAAGAATGTGCACTGTACTGGTTTACCGCTTAGGTATAACCTTTGCTTTTAGGGACAGTTTCATGCATGCACATAACATGTCATTTATCCCTTTGGAAGTTACGTCTGCCATATCAGACAAATTTAGTTAAAAGTTTGTATTTTTCTACCCTCTGAATGAGTCACAGCTCTGCTATTCGCTGCTGGTTGGCTTATGCAATATTCTATGCAGATGACGGGTCGAACATGCAAATCGTTTCTGTGAGCCTACGTTGTATGGCCATCGCATGATCGAATTACGTGGCCTGACAGATCCCTATATAAGTTACGGATCTTTCAACGTCGTGTGTGGGGCCGAAAATTTCCATTTGCGAGGTTGCAGGATCAAGCAAAGGCTGACAGCAACGGTCATATCGCCTACCGGCTTTACAGTCTACACCTCATGGGCCAGCGTTAGACGGCTATGTTACACCACACCTTAAAGGGTAGAGTGAATAAATTCCACTGAAATGTCAAATTAACGCCGTATACGCATGTGGCGTTCGTCAACAACAGACTAGATGCTACATGCCAATAATTTGGACCGTGAAGAAATTTATAATGCCCATCTGTGAAGATCTTCTATGCGATTAATGCTAAAAAGGGCTCCATAAGAGTCTAAGAAATTAGATGACGTCATATTTTTATGAACTATTTTGTATCGGTGTGAGAGTGTGTGTGTTTTGTTATTTGATATAATAGTTGTTCAAATATCGTTTTGTTGTAAATACATACATATTTCCTATACTTGGGCCTTGTACTTCCTTGCTTTGACCATCCTCGTCTATCTTGACGCACGCTGCCTTTGGGTGTGTGTTAAGCTGAACTTGGCTAAGTGCGAATTCAACTTCCCGCTCACCGGAAGTCACGTGACAGTTTCGCAGGCATATTTACAGTGCTGGCAGTACCAAAGCCTCGTAGACTTTTAGATGTGTGTCAAAATAGAAGTGAAGACAGTGATCAGGAATCGATGCAATTACCCCACAAGTCCCATCAAACACAGCAAAATGAACGAAGCACAAAATAACAAAACCCTAGTGAAAACATCAGAAGCTGAAAGCCAAAACGACAGTTACTTTAACACGAAATGGACAAACGGTTGTCCAAAAGCAAATGCTAAAAGCAATAAATGCATACAAAGACGAACTATAACAATAATAAACCACGACAAAAGAACCGCATTCGAACAGTCGCTCCAAAATAGAAGTGAAGGTTATGATCAGGAATCAATACAATTAACCCACAGCTCCCATCAGAGACACCAAATGGAAAGAAACACAAGCATGAAGCAACAATAGCAGAAAGCCAAAAGGACACTCTGTTCCCCACAATATGACCGATTGGCTATCAAATACAAAATAATATAAGCGATACACACACTCAAAGACAAACCATAACAAAAATAAACCTCAACGGAAGAACCGCCTTGGAACGGTCAGTGAAACGAATTCCACTGAAACAACGGCGAGGACTCGATAGCAAGAACCCACTGAAGCTCTTGAGCAAAAGAAAACCAACAATTAGACTCCGATGGGCTAGACCAGAGATTGAACATCAGACAGCAACCAGCATTACATAGAAATAAATTCTCTCTAATTTCTAGTAAGCCTTTTCGCTGGAACCGTCATAGAATCTGAGGGCTGATCCACCGGCATACAATTAAAGAGGGAAGCAAAGTTGTCCACCGTGATTGGGTTAACTACCACGCATGCAGTCTGTCATAACATTTATGTTATACGACATCTACAATAGACACGGCTGATAAACTCGTAAGGGGTAACCGTCGGTTATGCACTCAAAATCCTTACGGGAACTTCTGGATATGCCTTCCGAGACCACAAATATATCAACAAACAGGTGAGTGTTCCCGATATATGATTTTTAGTCATTTTTGCAAACATATTTTGAGAAATCGGGCAATGCTATTCTCAACAACTTTCATTTCTGCATCAGAAAAGATGGGTGTGGACATGAAAAGGCAAGCGGTCGATTTAAAATTTAATTTCTCCCCGAGGAAGGTAGTCAGATATTTCTGTTTTGATCTGTTTTCTAGTGTCGAATGAAGGCATTTTCAGCTACCCGGACGATGCGAAACTAATCCAACATGCCAAATAACACGTAATTCAAACCACTTTCATGTTGAAATACATAAGTTGCAAAATTTCCGCAGAATTTGTTCCAGGAGCTTTAATATTTGTGTCGATTATGACTTACGAGACCCATTACCCCTTACGGGAGCAATTAAAAATTGACCGCTTGCATTTTCATGTCAACACCCATCTTTTCTGATGCAGAAATGAAAGTTGTTGAGATATAGCATTGCCCGATTTCTCAAAATATGTTTACAAAAATGATTAAAAATCATATATCGGGAACACTCACCTGTTTGTTGACATATTTGTGGTCTCGGAAGGCATAACCAGAAGTTCCCGTAAGGATTTTGAGTGCATAAGCGACGGTTACCCCTTACGAGTTTACCAGCCGTGATAGACAGATGTAAATCCAAAAACGGGGCTTCGGTATCACAAGAATTTGCTTTAACTAATTGAAGTTCTGGGTTGTCTTTTCTGTGTTTCATTTGCTTTATTTAAATTTAATTCAAAATGCAATGTTGGACATACCATTAAAAATTACTGCCAGTTTCAAGGTGGTACTTTGTTGTGCTTTATTATTGTTATTGATTGTTTTTCTAGTGTAGTTTGTATTTTCCTGTCATTTGAGTAAAATACTAGTTAATAATATATTTCAGAACCGTCGCCATTGCGATTTTTTTGTCCCTTTACCTCCGGAAACACAATACGCCCGTGCCAATCTGGACCCCAAAGGTTGGCTTCCGGATTATCTGGTATCCACTTCATCAAGTATTCTCGGTATGTATATAAGAGATGAATTGATTCTAACGTGCATTGAATTATGAACAGCATCGAACTACAAGCAAAGATAGCATTAAAATACAGTGAACCACGAAGGGGTTCGCGTAAACTTTGCTTGTGACACGCTTGTGATGTTTTTGTTCCAATGATGTTAGATGAATTACCTTTGTAACTTGTTTTAGCATAGTGTTTCATTTATAAATGAAGACAATATTCAATAAAAAAAACAAAACTACAATTTACGTAGATTACGTCATAACGTTGAAATAGTTCAGTTTAATGTGCTACGTGTCAACAACCCGCGCCAGATCCATTACGAAAACACGTCTATACAAATACATTGTAAACTTTACCGCCGAAAACAAGAAGAACAAACTGTCACAAATGGTCATCAGAAAGTGTCATTTTAATCAAGTTGAAGTTTTTGCTCCCACCGGTCATGCGATTAATTTAATTGTTCTAAAACATCGCTTAACAAGGGAATACAAGCCACTCTGCGAGATAAATTATTAATAAAAACAGCCTTTGAATGAATGTATTGTGGGGGTCCTTACAATGATCACCTGTTAAACCCCACTTAATATAGAGAAATCTGGAGTTTCCTAAAATCATTCTTCGATATAAAAAGATTGGATTCAACATTAATGTTATACGACAGACAACATGCATGACAGTTAATGAAGGGACGGTTGATAACTTTGGTTACCTCTTTAATAGCACGCCGGTTGGTCAGGCCTCAGATTCTATGATGGTTCCAGTTTAAAGGCTTACTGAGAATTAGAATAGAATTGACTTTTATGTAAAGTTGCTTGGTGCCTGATGCTCTGTCTCTGGTTGGGCCCATCGGAGCCTATATGTTGGTTTTCTTTTGCTCCAGCATTTCAGTGGTTTCTTGCTGTCGAGTCCTCACCGTTGTTTCATCTCTGTGGTTGATTGATTTTTTTTTGTGTTCACGGAGATGTTGCACTGATGGGTTAGGAGGCCTTCATGCGGACTGAACAAATTATTTGTCTAAATTGCGACGGAAGTAATGGCGAGAATGTTTGCCACGTAAAATCGATTAAAGCTTCCCAGTGGAATTCGTTTCACTGGCCATTCCAAGGCGATTATTCTGTCGTGGTTTATTTTTGTTATGACTTGTCTTTGAGTGTGTGTGTCGCTTATATTATTTTGTTTTGGATAGCCAATTGGCCATTTTGTGGGAAAGTAACTGTCCTTTTTGCTTTCCGCTAGGGTCTAGTTGTTTCATGTTTGTGTTTCTTTCCTTGGTGCCTCTGATGGGAGCTGTGGGTTAATTGTATCGATTCCTGATCATTGCCTTTACTTCTATTTTGGATATATTTTGGGGGAAAATCGGTCCATAAAAGTGCAGCAAGCAAGAAGTATAGATCCGGATTAGTCACCGCTTATCGCGTACGTACATTACGTTAAGTAAGCAATACAATAAATAAATTTTCTAGATACCCCTAAAATAGCCAAGAAGGCTCTTAGTGTCATTTTTGCATATCACGTTAACAATGCCCTGACAATGAACACCCCCTTAAACCCCACTTAATATAGAGAAATCTTGAGTTTCCTAAAATCATTCTTCGATATAAAAAGATTGGATACAACATAAATATTATACGACAGACACCATGCATGGTAGTTAACCCAGTGACGGTTGACAACTTTGCTTCCCTCTTTAATAGAACGCCGGTTGGTCAGGCCAGCGTAATAAGAATAAAATTCAATTTTATGTAATGTTGGTTGGTGCCTGATGCTCTGCCTCTGGTCGGGTCCATCGGATCCTTACTGTTGGTTTTCTTTTGCTCCAGTATTTCAGTGGGTTCATGTTGTCGAGTCCTCACCGTTGTTTCATCTCTGTTCATCACGATAACAAGTCCGTGAAACGAAGACCCCCTAAACCCCACTTTATATAGAGAAAATTGGGGTTTACGGGGGTATACATTATCTGCATTGTTTTTGCTCAAATACATAGAGTGTGGGTATTCGTTAGAACCGCCTCAATGAGGCGGTTCTAACGAGCACCCACAATCTATGTTGCAAGCAGAAATAATAAAGATGCTTTATTTTTTACCTTATATTTATCATTTTATGACACCATGTTGGACGCCATTATTTCTTACGGACATGTTTTCCTAATGTGTTGCTTGTTTTTGTGTTCACGGAGATGTTGCACTTTTGAGCTAGGAGGCCTTCGGACTGAAAAATTTATTTGTCTAAATCGCGACGGAAGTAAAGGCGAGGATTGCAGCCGCGTAAAATCGATTTAAGCCAACCCCGCACCCCCCCCCCCCCCCCAACCCCAGCGGAATTCGTTTCACTGACCATTCCGAAGCGATTCTACTGTCGCTGTTTATTTTTGATATAGTATGTCTTTGGGTGTGTGTGTTGCTTATATTTTTTTTTTGATAGCCAATTGGCCATTTTGTGGGAAAGCAACTGTCCTTTTGGCTTTCCGCTATTGATGTTTCCATTAGGGTCTAGTTATTTCATGTTTGTGTTTCTGTCACTTTGGTGCCTCTTATGGGAGCTGTGGGTTAATTTTATCAATTCCTGATCATTGTCGCCACTTCTATTTTACAGGGGTATGCATTATTAGTCTTATATCTGCTCCAACACATACGCGGTTGATACTCGTTAGAACCGCCTCAACGAGGCGGTTCAAACAACCACCTACATGATTGTTGGTACTCGTTAGCTTAATATCACAATTTTTATTCACAAATTTACCGTTTTGGGGATATATAAGAATGCTCTTTGTCGTCGGAGTGTAGGAGAAATATTCTATTCTCTGGGATCATTGATTCCATTGTGAAATTTTGAATATAATTGACTGTCCTTGTAAGGCCTAAATGGCAGAAACTAGCTACTCTGGATCAAGATCTTCTGGACTCGACTATTATCAGTTTTGTTGTGCAAGGGATGTTTTATGGGCATACTAAACTAAACGTCGCAATAGCTGGTTTTAAGTGGGTGTGTCGCGGCCGTTAGAACACTCCATGTCCTTCATCACAATGTCATTACTATTTTCCTATCAATTGGGATCATCGATTCCATTGAGGAATTTTGAAAAAAATATTCGAGTGTCGCTGGTGAGACCTTATTGGTATAAACCAGCTATTCTTTGTCAGAAAACACCCGCACGCGTTACCATTATCAGTTATGATTTGGTGTCCATGCTTTCAAGGTATCTCATTTTAAAACCAACTGAAAATTAATACAGCGGTCACTGATGAGGCCTAGTTGGCGGAAACTGGCTAGACTGGTACAGAAATATTAATTCTGGCACACCAGATAAGGAAATCCACAGTTCTATCTTGGGATAGAAATTCTGTTTTAACCCTGGTGTTCTTACCCCAGATCGAATATTCCCGCGTGTTTGATAAATGCACTTGTTGAATACGACCTCATATTCGCCATCGTTAAGGTTGACGTCACAGCACGTTACATGATGTCACTAAACATTCCTGTAATTTCATCGCAATATGGCGGACGTTGGAAACCGAAGTGACTGCAGCATTAAAAATCCGCGTAAATAGATAGAATGTATGCAAGAAAAAGTATCATACATGGGTGTGAGGGATGGATGGAATAATCCGTCCATCGGGATCACCGCCCGGCATCACTCGGCAAGCCTCGTGATGTCGGACAGTGACCCTCGGGCGGATTTTTTCATCCACCCCTCACACCTATGTAAGATTCTTATTTTTTTTATTTTATTGTGTGCGTGTGAGTGCACCTCCTCGTGTTCGTGTGCGTTCTTTCGTTTATGTTTATGTCCGTAAAATGAAGACCCCCCTAAACCCCACTTTATATAGAGAAAACTGGGGTTTACGGGGGTATGCATTATTTTTCATATCCGTTCCAAGATATTGGTTGTGGGTACTCGTTAGAACCGCCTCACTGAGGCGGTTCTTACGAGCACCCGCAACCTATGTTTTGAGCATTTTTAGGAAAAAAATCAAGGATTTTCATCAGAAAAGTAGCCATTTTGGAGATGTGAAAAATTGCACTATGTCGCACGGGTGAGTTATCGTAATATATACATTTATATGTTTGTTACAGATTCTTATTGCGATCCTTATCAACTGGTTAATTTGTTACGTACTAACAGCAAGCGGTAACCTCACGGATGACCCCAATCATCCAGAATATAAGACACGAACAGATGCAAGGTCAGATGTGATCACAAATAGTCCGTGGTTCAATGTCCCGTACCCAGGTAAGATCCTTATCAACTGGTTAATTTGTTACGTACTAACAGCAAGCGGTTGCCTCACAGATGATCCAAGTCATCCAAAATATAAGACACGAACAGACGCAAGGTCAGATGTAATCACAAATAGTCCGTGGTTCAATGTCCCGTACCCAGGTAAGATCCTTATCAACTGGTTAATTTGTTACGTACTAACAGCAAGCGGTAACCTCACGGATGACCCCAATCATCCAGAATATAAGACACGAACAGATGCAAGGTCAGATGTGATCACAAATAGTCCGTGGTTCAAAGTCCCGTACCCAGGTAAGATCCTTATCAACTGGTTAATTTGTTACGTACTTACAGCAAGCGGTTACCTCACGGATGACCCCAATCATCCAGAATATAAGACACGAACAGATGCAAGGTCAGATGTGATCACAAATAGTCCGTGGTTCAATGTCCCGTACCCAGGTAAGATCCTTATCAACTGGTTAATTTGTTACGTACTAACAGCAAGCGGTTGCCTCACAGATGATCCAAGTCATCCAAAATATAAGACACGAACAAACGCAAGGTCAGATGTAATCACAAATAGTCCGTGGTTCAATGTCCCGTACCCAGGTGAGATCCTTATCAACTGGTTAATTTGTTACGTACTTACAGCAAGCGGTTACCTCACGGATGACCCCAATCATCCAGAATATAAGACACGAATAGACGCAAGGTCAGATGTAATCACAAATAGTCCGTGGTTCAATGTCCCGTACCCAGGTAAGATCCTTATCAACTGGTTAATTTGTTACGTACTAACAGCAAGCAGTAACCTCACGGATGACCCAAATCATCCAAAATATAAGACACGAACAGAGGCAAGGTCGGATGTAATCACAAATGGCCCATGAGAGCATCATCTTCCATAATTCTAGGATAATGATGCATTTGATGACTTGCAATTATTGTCGTCGTAGGTCTGTGTATTTATATGTATGTACTGTTCACGTAGTTCAAGTGACGTGTCGAAATAAATGTACTGTTTAAATTTCTTTGTATTAATGTTACAATGGGTCTTATGTACTGAGACAACTACATATACAGGAAAAAATCAATAACTCGAACACGGATGATTCGTTCACCATGGCTTATTCGAACGCATAGTTCGACCCAAAATGATATATATAAGCTCAACAACTCCTTATCGTAAGGACAGAAACAACCATGGTTCTCAATAAAACTTGTTGCTAACGGCGAGACAAGGTTTCTAACTCACAAGAGCCGAAGGCTCCTTGGAAGCTTATCGGATTTACAGTGGTCCATCGTGGTCGAGTGTTTGTAGATGTATATTTTGTATTAGCCTGTACAGATATGACAGAAAATATGGGCTTGTACAACTGTGCCAGAGCTCTGTCAGTGGGCCTCTTTGTTGTGTGGATGCATTATACCTTTTATGTGCTTCTTTGACTTGTACAAATGTGATAGCAATTCTGTGCTAGAGCTCAGCCCATGAGTCATTTTATTCTTTTTGCGAAAACTTATACTTGTTATGGGGCTCTTTGTTTTTCTGTTTAAGAAAGCATATGCTTGTTGCTGCATTATAAATATAAAGGTCAACCTACATTATGGGTAACTAATGGCTGTATAGTAGTCGCAGATAAGATTGACTAGGCGGAGCTATCGTTTGCACCTGCCTTAGGAATATTCCATTAACAAAAAGGTAAACCAAGTCACCCGACTGTGTGAATTCAACTGTAACACAAGCATAGCTGTGGCGTATATGGCCATTTCGTCCGCTTGTAGAAAGCGCGCGCGCGCGCGCGTGCGTGCGTGTGTGTGTGTGAATTCGGGTTTAACGTCGCTTTCAACAAATTTTCAGTCATATCACGACGGTGTCTGGTTGCGACAGGGAGCTCAATGCTCACTTTTATAGTGCTGCCTCACTGAAGTATCATGTCCTGATACCACACCCAGTCACCTTATCCTGACACTGGGTCGACCAGTCCTAGCTCTACCCCGTAAATCTGAGTGTCAAGCGAGGAGCAACTAGTACCATTTTGTAGAAAGCGTGCAAAGGGCATATATTGACAACACCTGAATAGCTCCGCCAAGTCAGTCTTATCTGCAACTGCTTTACTCCCGTGTTAAACCCAAATTTTATAGTGTGAATGCCCATGGGCGTAGACAAAAACTTAAAGTGCGGCTGTGCAGTCTGATCTGAGTCTTCGCTGGGTGCAAATGCTCAGAGACCCAATTTTTCCTGGTGCGGCATGTAATATATCCTCTTAAATGCATTCATTTTTCTATGAAATTCAGGCCAGTATGGAGCGTTCGGGTTTAGTATGGGACAAAACTTTATCAATCTGACAGCATATATTTACAGACGTCCTTGCTGTCGAACCCTCACCATTGTTTCATCTCTATGGTTGATTGATTTTTGTGTTCACGGAGATGTTGCACTGATGCGTTAGGAGGCCTTCATGCAGACTGAACAAATTATTGTCTAAATCGCGACGGAAGTAAACGGGCGAGGATTGTGGCCACATAAAATCGATTTAAGCCCCCCCCCCACCCCCCCCCCCCACAAAAAAAAAGTTGTTTGTTTGTTTGATTTGAGGTTAAACGTCCCCGTCAACACTGTAAAGGTCATTTTGGAGACGTTGCTTCCAATTTTGTGGGACATTTACCCGATATTGAGATGAAATGACATCTCAAGCCCTGTCGCCCAATGAAACCAATAGGGTTTATTAGCATGGACGGTTCGCCTCGCACCGCGGTTCCTGGACAGGCTTAGATCTTCTAAGCGGTTTACCACTACTAGTGTGCGGGCCGGATTCAGCTCTGCGTGGAACCATCCTGTAGCCCATATATTTCTTCAAGCCCCTATGGGCGGGGGCCGTAAGCCCCCCCCCCCCCCCCAAGTGGAATTCATTTCACTGACCGTTCCCAGACGCTTCTTCTGTCGTGGTTTATTTTTGTTGTGGCTTGTCTTTGAGTGTGTTATCGTTTGTAGCTTTCGATAGCCAATTGGCCATTTTGTGTGTGGGAAAGTAACGGTCCTTTTGGCTTTCCGCTAGTGATGTTTCCACTGGGTTCTGGTTGTTTCATGTTTGTGTTTCTTTTCCCTTGGTGTCTCTGATGGGAGCTGTGGGTTAATTGTATCGATTCCTGATCATTGCCTTCACTTCTATTTTGTATATATACGTTGAACGATGTTTTTAGTCCAGCTAACATTTTCGTAATATGGATATTATATATCAAGGCAGGAGATGTCGAATTAAACCCAGGCTCACCTAACGGTAGTCACTGCGTATCATTCTTACATTGCAATATTAGGAGTATTCGAAATAAACTGAGTTTCATTATCGAGAACTTAAGTGACTTTGATATTTTGTCTTTTACGGAAACACAACATGACCATAACTTGTCTACTGAAATACTGAAACTTCCAGAATTTGAAACCCCTATCGTAAGGACAGAAAAAAACAAAGGTGGGATATGGTTCTCAATAAAAATTGCTTCTGACGGCGAGACAAGTTTTCTAACTCGCCAGAGCCGACGGCTCCTGAGGAGCCTATCGGATAGACAGTGGTCCATCGTGGTCGAGAGTTTGTAGATGTATATTTTGTATTAGCATGTACAAATATGACAGCAAATATGGGCTTGTACAAATGTGATAGCGATTCTGTGTCAGAGCTTTCCCCGTGGGCCTATTTATTTTTTTTGTGTGAAAACTTATACTTGTTATTGGCCTCTTTGTTTTTCTTTTTTGAAAGCTTATACTTGTTGTTGCATTATAAATATGAAGATCAAACTGCATAATGGGTAACTATTGGCTGTACTTCCGTGTTAAACCCAAATTCTATAGTGTGTACGCCCATGGGCATAGACAAAACCTTTAACTGCGGATGTGCAGTCTGATCTGAGTCTTCGCTGGGCGCAAATGCTCAGGGACCCAATTTTACCTGGTGCGGCATGTAATATATCCTCATATGAAATTCAGGCCAGTATGGAGCGTTCGGATTTAGTATAGCTGCCTTCTTCTCCTGTTTCATCGCAACAATTATGTCAATCCTGGACTCCATCGGTGACTACTACGCATGCGCGCGTGTAAGCCGGGTTCCGCCTCCACCTGTCCATGCGGTTAATCGAGGGATCGTAATAGAGGGTTGTGGACATGCCACTTCTACAACGGGTGGCAATATTGGAGCGATAGGAATAACAAAGGTTAGATGTTTTTATTTATTTTTTTTCGAACAAACAACATACCCATGCGAATTTCTTGTGCACTTTTTATTTTTTTATTTTTTTATTTGTTTTCATGTATATGTATATATTTAGCTTGAACAGACTTGTAGGGAAAGGGACATACTTAACACTGGAAAAACATCTGGCAAAAACCAATTTGCTTTTCTGAAAGGTAATAATATACATCGTATTTATGTGAATGCGATAAACTCGTAAGAATCGCTTCGGTGAGGCTTCTGATCAGTTCCCACAACCTATGTTTTTCAGCAGAAATAAGGAAAAATCGTTTACCCCTCTAAACGACAGTTTACTATATAAAAGTGGGGTTTAAGGGGGTCAAAAGAATATACGCGTGTTTCGGGAATAAAGCGGATCAGTAAGTAATAATTATCATCAATCGCTTTAAAAATACTGTTGTGGGTGCTTGTTAGAAAAGCATAATAACTTATGGTGTGATTACAGTAAATTTCCTATATTAAGACCTCCTTTGGGACTGTTCAAAAGTGCTCTTTAGGATCACGTTTGAACAGTCCCGTCTATTCCAAGCGGACACTGGGTGTAGTAAAACACAAAGAAAGAATAAGCGAACCCTTTTAAATATGTTTTTAAGGAAGAATTAGCCTTAGTTTTTAGCTGGTCTTAATAGCGGAATTTTACTGTACGTGGTAGAATATCAAACGAGAGTTGGTTCTACCAAGTACCAACATTATGGTTGGTTTTTGAAGAAATGCGTTAAATAGGATTCCACTATTATCGGCACACCCCATCCACTCTAGGATCCAACCCCATCCCAAACCACACATCTCCAATCTGGAGCGTTGACTCATATTATTTTTCTTATTTCAGGTTGCAAGCCGACACGTATTTGCTTGCTGTGCAATTTTGTTTCTTCTGTTTGGAATTCTGGGGAAAATATCCGCTGTGTTTATTTCCATACCATATCCTGTTCTTGGAGGGGCATCGATAGCACTCTTTGGTTCTTATACCGGTGTTGCTCTGTCAAACTTACAGGTAAATATGACATACAGTCGAACTTCAATGGCTCAAACATCTTATGGGCCATTAAATTGTGTTCGAGACAGTGATAATTCGAGCCACTGAGGGCTCTTCATAGAGCCGGGTAAGAAGGATTTATGTATATCTTTTAGATATGAAGGTGCGTTGTGTGTACTTATTTTAGGCGATTCTTATGAGTGCACACAACATACTTTTCAGGATCAAATAATAAAAAAACGCCCCCATCTACCCCGACCTATTTGTTACCTATAGCTCTCAGCATCACGTGATCAAGTTCAGGAAATGGACAACCCACAACCCCACTTTATATAGAGAAAACTGAGGTTTACGGGGGGTATACATCATTTTTCCTATTTCTGCTCTGAGATATAGGTTGTGGGTACTCGTTCCCAGCAGGCACATGACGTCCTTTTGACGTCAGATTTTGGTTGGATTTTGGTCGCGACGTCATATAACCAAAAAATAACGTCGGTTCGACGTCATATCCTGACGTCAGTCAGACGTACTGATTAGACGTTGAACAGACGTCAGAGCAAACGTCAATTCAACGTCTAAACCTAAACGTCGTTTAACGTTTGTTTTTTTTTTCTTTTTTGCAACCTATGCGAGTTTGCATGCATGATATGTACCGACCGGGGTGACAGGCACTCTACCGCGTCAATATAATAACCAGCCCCTGCCGGAATGCCCAGTACACCTATTTTATACCTATCATCTCTACATGGTTGGTTTGTTGGTTTTGTTTGTTTGATTTGAGGATTAACGTCCCCGTCAACACTGTAAATGTCATTTTGGTGACTTAATTGCTTCCAATTTTGTGGGACTTTTACCCGACGTTAAGATGAAATGACAGCTCAAGCCCTGTCGCCCAATGAAACCAATAGGGCTTATAAGCATGGACGGGCCGACTCGCACCGCTTTGCCTGGGAAGGCTTAGATCCTCTAACTGGTTTACCAGCACTTGTGTACAGGTCGGTTTCAGCTCTGTGTGGAAGCATCATGCAGCCCATATATTTCTTCAAGCCCCGATGGGCGGGGGCCGACTACATTGTTGGTAAAGTAAAGAAAAAAATAGACATTTTGCAACTGAAAATAAATCAATGGTGTTTTAGTGTCCTAACACGCGAGTTCTAATTACAGATAGATTAAAAATCCTGTGTTCTAAGCGTAGGCTCAAGCTTTTTTAAAAAGCTAATTGTTGTGTATTTACACAAATTTGAAATCGAGCGCCATGATTTCGTGCGGGAGGTCAACATTGAAGAAATCTGCAACTTGAAAACGGGCGTATAATGTCACATTGTGAGTGTTTTAGTAATTATCACGCATCATAAAAACAGACAAAGTAATCTCAAAATCAACCAGCAGGTAATCTGTTTAATTGTTTGTCTTAAATGAATGGAAATTTTGCAGATTTACTCAATTGACATATGTTTTCGCGACCTATCTGACTATTCAAAATTCTGTCAGACACTAAAATTAACGTCGGAGCAACACCATGATATGTTTACTAGTCATTTGCATATTATATATCACATATATTTTACATATACTTGTTTTTTATTGTTTTCCCTTCCGAAAAGTGGGCTTTTTCTAAAAGGAAAGAATTTGCTCCTTGGGAGCAAATTCTTTTTTATTCAAATCAATGCAGAATAGAGTTTCGAAAATTAGTGTCCCTGCCCCTGAAAGTCTATAGTGTCAAAAATTTTCTTTCATCAGAACTAAACATAAATTAAAAAAAAAATAAATAGACAGATGGATAAAAATATTGCCTATTGGAGCATGAGCTCAGTGGTTAGTGCTCTTGCCTCTGATGCTAGAGGCCCCCCTGTTTGATCCCTGACAGCGGTGATTATTTCGGTGTGCAAATACGCTCCATTAGCATCATTTGCAGGGATGAATGTAAAAATGTACACTGTCATTCGGTTCGGAACATTAACTGGAGCCCCCCCCCCCGTGCAAAGAGAGTCATCCCTTGTGAAGGTTAACTAGACCTTGACCGTAATTACATAATCAATGTGTAGGCTTCCATCCTGCAAACCTGGTGTGTACACAAGCTATTTATGATCAAATATGACCGACCACAGCATAAGAAGATAGACAGATAGCATACCAATGTCCAACACTAAGAATCAAGACATACTCGTGTAACGGCTCATAGCTCGCTCCGTAGATTCTTTGCACGGCCCTGGGTTCAATTCCCGGTCGAGTCATGTTCTTTTGCCAACCCCTGTGACATTTGGTGGCCTAGTGTGGGTCCAGCACCGCGTCTGAGAGCATGAAATAGTATGAAGAATAAGTAGCGCAGCCGGATTGGATAGGACAGAGATTAGGGAAGAATCTCATTAGCCAGGTCGGCCATGTGGCTTGGTAGTTCAGTCTGTGGAGTGTTCTCATGGTATGCAAGAGGCCCTGGGTTCAAGTCCCAGTCAAGCCATGTTTTTTTTTTCCACCCTTGTACATGTAACTGTCACTCTGAAGAAGACTTGATATTTTTGTCCGACTTTATTCTACACGTAAATGAAATAAATGCTGGATAAGTTTAGCAATACCACACCCCTTTAGCCGACTGGTTGCCTGATCTTTTACTATTCTTATGTCAGAAACAGTCTTAAATATTCATTTGACCTGGTACGTGTACATTGCATGGCCTGATGAAACTGAAAGTATGTTATATTAGAGGTGCTTTATATATATGGACCTATTTAAGGATAATTTTGCGGCTTGTTTCTCACATTGAACCATTGTCCAGCTGAATAGATTAATTTGTACTCTCAAGATTCACCCACACATCTTTGGTACAAAAACCCTGTGAAAAAGCAAACCATTTCAGAATTAAACAGATAAGAAACAATAAACTAGGAGACATAGAATTTGAAATATTGAAAAAGATAGCTTTTTTCACAGTCAGAAGAGAAAATTTGGGCCTTGGAGGCATTAATAAAACTCTGCATTTTAGGCGTATCCACATGGAACCGGATAGTAATAACAGGACTGACCTGTACATACATACTGTATATATATATAATTTTCTTAATTTAATCTTTTTCAGCATGTCATAGCTGTGCATATGGTGTGATGCACTTGCTCTGTAGTAAAATTCATCTGCAGATCTGCAAAAACTCCAGATGCTGAAATATTCAACTGACAGCTTGTTCCAAGATAATTCAGATTCATCTGATAATTCTAACCATGCTAACTGGGATATTTGATATTAATACAGTTTGTTACCTGAAAACAAAAGCCATTATTTTTAATTTATGTTTTTGAAATCGACTGTTTTATTCGTCGTATTTCATTACATAAGTTGATTTGAAGGCAAGTTATACATCAGACAGTGTATGCTGTGTCTTTTCCAGTTGAGCTGGACTTCAATATCATCCAACTGCCCAGAAGACATATATAAAATAAAAACAACAACAAAAAGTGTTACAGTAGTGGTGTTCGAGTTGGGCTGCCATATTCTGCGAATGGAAGGGATGGGATGAAATGCGTGGAGAACAGAAACATTTTAGGGTTGCAAGATGTTACTATTAACAGTCATGCAGAACTTGCTTATCATAGATTAATCATGTTATACAACTATGATAACCAATTTAACCCTTTAGCTGCCAAGAAAAATTGCATCTTAAAACGTCGTCAGGCTTTGGACGAAGTACATGTCTGTCGCATCTACCATTCATTATCTCTCATGAATAGACTAAAAAAACAGAGTCTGCTGTTTTAAAACTTTGTTTTTTCCAAGGATCTCTTTTTACAGAAAAATTATACATGTAAAAATCAGCACCTAATATTGCCTGTTAGAACCCTAAAATTTCAACATGGAATAATAATAAATAATAATAAAATGGAAGGGTTCAGACAAAATGGCAAACGGTGAAGATCCAGTTCAGAAGCAGGCTAATTGAGTCTTCACTGTTTACCCAAGTGTATCCAAAAATTCAGGAACATTATTGTTAAATCTAAAATATATAGCACAGAAATTTAAACTTTTAATAAATGTGTATTCTGTCATCTTCTGGCCAGCTTGTTGTGGCAGAGTGAGTTCTCTGAACAATCTTAAAGCCTAACATTCGTGGTAGAGTGGTACAGATTTCATTTATTAAACAAACTGATATCATGATTCTGTCATCTTCTGACCAGCTTGTTGTGATGGAGTGAGTTCTCTGAACAATCTTAAAGCCCAACATTCATGGTGGAGTGGTACAGATTCCAAAACCCTTCAGATTGGTATTAAACAAAATGATATGATGCTGTCATCTTCTGGCCAACTTGTCGTGGCGGAGTGAGTTCTCTGAACAATCTTAAAGCCCAACATTCGTGGTGAAGTGGTACAGATTTCATATCATGATCATGTACATGTAGCATGATAAATTATGAACAAGCAGAACAATCCTTTGGAAGCAAGGAAAATTATACCAGACTCTGTTTTATTGAAACTTTTAATTGAGAGATACATACACACTTGCCTTATGTGTGGGGCCCTAAAACAGACATCATTGAAACGTCAAAAGACGACATAAAGATGTCCAAATGTTGTCAGCTGGAAAGAGTTATTCGACGTCTGAAACCCTAAGTTAAATCAACATTGGTTTTAGGATGTCAGATTTTTGACGTCTGTTTTCTGACGTCTGAAAAACTTTCAAAATCAACGTAAATCCAACGTCATTCTGACGTCAGAAACCCGACGTTAAATCAACGTTGGTTTTAAGACGTCAGATTGACGTCTGTTTTCTGACGTCAGATTGACGTCTGTTTTCTGACGTCTGAAAAACTTTCAAAATCAACGTCAATCCAACGTCATTCTGACGTTGGAGTCTGACGTCAATCTGACGTCTATTAGACGTCAAATGTCTGCTGGGTTAGAACCGCCTCTTAATCACCAATAAAAAGGGAACTGACTGAACTACCGTTACCAGCGGTTTTGCAAGGTAGGGCATGTTTTGTACATTATGTTTGCCGTCTTTGGATCGAAAGGTACCCACAACCTCTTTCGATTAAGACAAGACATTATGATAACACACCTGTGTATCATAGTGCATTCTTTCATATCTCCAAAATGGCTACTGTTCCAATGAAAATTTGTGATATTTTTTCTTATTTATAGGCCAAACATAGGTTGTGGGTATTCGTTAGAACCGCGAACATAGGTTGTGACTACTCGTTAGAACCGCCTCGTTGAGGCGGTTCTAACGAGTATCCACAACCTATGTCTTGGAGCAGAAATTAGAAAAATAATGTATACCCTCCTAAACCCCAGTTTTCTCTATATAAATTGGGGTTTAGGGGTTGTTAATTTCACGGACGTGTTCAGGTGATGATCTCTTTGATAAAGGATACAGAACATACAGTAAGAGTTTCTGCCCAGCAATAGTAATTATCCCTTTAATTGTTTTTCTCCATCACAGGTAGTCTCCATGTCCTCGTCGAGAAATATGGCGATTCTAGGAGTAGCTGTGATTCTCGGTTTAATGATACCAACGTATGTCAACAAACATGATAACCCCTTCAATTCAGGTATATCAACATTGCGGTCAACATATGAGAAAAGCGAATTTAGTATTCCCCAAGTTATACAGAATAGCAGGTCCGTGTCTTTTGATATCTAGGTTATCAGGCAAGGCTCCGAGAATGCTTGCAGAATCGCGAAGCTCGCCGACTCTACACGCGTTCTCGAAACCGATCCCGATAAACTTGTTATCAAATAACACGAATCTGGTTTTCTATTTAAGAAATAGACCAGCTCTAGCTGTGATTTGTTGAGTAATAAATCACATTGTAAAGTAGATCAAATCACGAGCGCGTAGCGCGTGTGATTTGTCTACTTACAACTGACCGACAAACTGTGATTTATTGCTCAACAAATCACACACTAGAGCTGATCTATTTCGATTCTAACAGGCTGAAAATCGGCAATAATGCTGTTGTTTCCTTCAAAATCTCACAACTTTTCGACTTTTTAGAAGAAATCCCGCAAAAATTATCGACTGAAACACATGCATTAACATTATCGATGCGAGAATATGACGTTACAAAAACTGTTATTTTCCATTGACAATATAGGCGCGCTGGGTTAGAATTATCATTTTATCCCCTTGTAAACTCTTTAAATTTGTGATTGGCGATCAGTTATCGATTGTTCTCAGTGCTTTCCAAGATTCCAGCGTGCGATAATCGGCCCATATATTTAGTATCGTCTGACCGAAATTCTTCCTATGATATTTTTTCATGTACTTTTTCCAGTAATAATAATAGTTTTGCCATTTTATTCAGGAATCCGTTTCATTCCAAACATTGTAATGTCACGTTGACTAGATAATGCTCACTTGTCACATCCCACTGTCAATATTTCGACGATTTTTTTTCGAACTTGCAAATTGTAAAACATATCAAGGGCTGTAACTCCTAAAGGCGTTAAGTCCCTTGGCCCTGATTCGGATATGCACAAAACATCTGTCCACGGTCCATGTGTGTACCAGGGTTTAATTATCTAGCTCTGATAGTTTAACAAACACTTTTCATTTGTGACCGTTTGTAAAACCTATCAAAGCATTTAACGTTTTAGCAACGGGTCTTTGATCCTCATTTCGGTAAACAACTGTATACATCACGAATGCACGCCTATATAATTTTGACCCCCTATAATCCCACTTTTAAATATTAAAACTGGGGTTTGCAGGGTATACATTATTTTCCTTATTCCTGCTCTAATGCATATGTTGTGGGTACTCGTTAGAACCGCCTCGGCGAGGCGGTTCTAACGCGTACCCACAACCTATGTTCCGAGCAGAAAAAAGACAAAAATCGCAAACTTTCATCAAAAAATTTTCATTTTTTGGAGGTAAAATTTTCAATATATATAGATAAACGTGTTTTCGTAATGATGGGTGTACCAGGTGCATTTGATTTACCTGAATCAGAATCAGAATTCAAAATCATGTTTCTATTTCAGCATTTTATTTGTGCGAAACAGAAACATGATACCGAATCTGGCGAATATCATAACCGGCTCACGTTTCAAACTGAATCAGTTCATCCAAATTAGCGAAATCCATTGCGCGAACACGCTTACACAAATACATTGTCACCTTTATCGCCGAAAAAATGAAAATTTTATGATAAAAAATTGTGATATTTTTCATATTTCTGCTCAAAATATAGATTGTAGGCACTCGTTAGAACCGCTTCATCGAGGCGATCCTAACGAGTACCCTAGGCACTCGTTAGAACCGCCTCATCGAGGCGGTTCTAACGAGTACCCACAATCTATATTTTAGAGCAGAAGTAAGAAAAATAAGGTATACTCCCGAAACCCCAGTTTTACTATATAAAAGTGGGGTTCAAGGGGGTCAAAATTATATAGGCGTGTTTTCGTGATGATACAGAATTATGTTTGTGATTTGAAATCATGATTTGGAATCCAGATTCTGATTCAACTAAATTAAACGCACCCCAGGTTTAAAATTTGTGACCCTTACAGCTCGTGGTATGATAAATCTTTTTATTTTATACATAGCAGTGAAATCAATCCATATCTGAAACAAATAAAAGTGATATTTTCTCAGTGTGAAAATATAAAAGATATATAAATGATATTTTCACAGTGTGAAAAATAACATGACCTTTTTATTTCACAGTATCAGCCCGGACTACTTTTCTCGCCAAAATTCATATATGTTACCTACAACATAATTCTGTAAAATACCTTGAAAAGCACTCTTTGTACTGTAGAAATGCTGTTTTCAAAATGGCGATCTGTTTATGTTTTGAAACTGACCGTTGTGACGTCATAGCCAAGTAAAAAATGTGACGTAAGATCCGATTGATCAATTACAGTAATTGTCCTAAATGTTATAAAATAAAAAGAAAATTTACTTTTTTTCGATAAATATCCAAAATATTTCATCTCGTGTGTTGAAAACATAAGAATTTTCAACACACTCCATGAAATATTTTTCATATTCATCTCAAAAAAGTAAATATCCTTTATCTATACCATTAGGCCAATTACAATGTATATTCAAAATTCACAGATTGTTGCTTCACTGGCCCTCTAGTGAATGAGCTAAAACGGTTCCACTCCAGATATGAAGATGACTGTCAGAGCTAACAAATGAAGAAAGAAATGCTTCTCCTCCTTTACCCTCAGCCAATTTCCTTTACACTTTACAGGATAATCTTCTACCAAAATAGCTTAAATTTCTCCACCTAAATAAACAAGAACTCCGACAGATCTAAAACTATAAACAAAACTTTAAAAGACACCTACACCCTTTTGCCAAGTTCATTCAAACTTCACTTGATTGTTGCCTAGGTGACCTACCAAAATAGCGTAACTGCTCCGCTACAGTGAATAAGATGTCCACCGGAACTAAAACAAAATATATTTAAGAATGACAACTCTTCCTTCACCATGTGGCCAATTTTATTCAGGCTTTACCAGAATGCCGCTTTGATGGTCGCCAGAGCGTAGATAGAAATAAGTTTTAGAAATAAGTTGGGAGGCGTTCATGCGGATTGAACACATTATTTGTCTAAATCGCGACTGAAGTAGGGGCGAGGATTGTGGCCACGTAAAATCGATTTAAGCCCCCCACCCCACCCCGACACCCAGTGGAATCGTTTCACTGACCATTCCAGGGCGGTTCTTCTGTCGAGGTTTATTTTTTTATGGCTTGTCTTTGAGTGTGTGTATCGCTTATATTATTTTGTTTTGGATAGCCAGTTTATCATTTTGTGGGAAAGTAACTGTCCTTTTGCCTTTCCGCTATTGATGTTTCCATTAGAGTCTAGTTGGTTTCATGTTTGTGTTTTCTTCCCTTTGGTGTCTCTGATGGGAGCTGTGGGTTAATTGTATCGATTTCTGGTCATTTTCCTCACTTCTGTTTTAAATGACAAGTGTTCCTAAGCCTTTTGGCTAATTGTATTCAAACTTAATTGAAATGTTGCTCAGGTGGCCCTCTACTTAAAGAGCTAAAATGATACTGTCTCAATGAACAAGATGACCAATAGAGATAAAACAGGAAATAGGAAAAAATCAAATGGCTACTCTTTATGTATCCTTGATCCAATTCCCTTCAAACTTTACAGGAATGCTGCCTAGGATACTCGCGCATAAAATAGCTAAAACTGTTTAATAGCTCCAGCGTACAAGATGGCTGCCAGAACTAAAACATTAAAACAAAGTATTTAAGATTGACAAATTCGCCTAAGCCATTGGGAAGATTTTATGCACGCTACTAGTCTCATTTTAGCGATCCAGATCCATCTTGGCCCTCTTGTCGTAACGAGTAATTAGATTCATCAACGTCTCATCATGTGTACCATGGATACACCACTTGATGTAGAAAAAAAGGAGATTTTACATTATTTTCAGGACATATAACGTGTTTGCACTAGTTGGAACCGCTTATTCGTAATCTCCTGTTTCAGGAAACGATACATTTGACAAAGTATTCGCTATGATATTGGGAAACCCAACTCTTAGTGGAACTGTTCTGGCCTTCTTCTTGGACAACACTGTCCCAGGTAAAGTGCTTTAAGGGGAGTGGGAAAGACTGGCAGATTTGTCCGCCATTTATCAAAGGGTGACAACTTTCTGGTCTTCCAGTTCGCTTTTCTATAAACTCTGTCCCACGGAAAAAGAGTCTACGCTTAAAGGAAAGAATTTGCTTCTCCGGAGCAAATTCTTGTCTTTCAGTGTTCCCTATTGACATGGGAGACAAATATACGTTTGCAGGAGTTGCCTCCCCTGAATGTGTATCCACTCCCCTTAAATCTAAAATCCGATCGACTACAACTACTACTGCTACCTCTGTTGTTACTACTACTACCACTACTACTACAACTACTACTGCATGATGCTTCCACGCAGAGCTAAATCCGGCCCGCACACGAGTCCTGGTAAACCGTTAAGAGGATCTAAGCCTGTCCAGGAACCGCGGTGCGAGGCGGACCGTCCATGCTAATAAACCCTATTGGTTTAAATGGGCGAGAGGGCTTGAGATGTCATTTCATCTCAGTGTCGGGTAAAAGTCCCACAAAACGTGAAGCAACGTCTCCAAAATGACCTTTACAGTGTTGACGGGGACGTTAAGCCTCAAATCAAACAAACAAACAAAACAACTACTACTACTTCTACAACTACTGCTACTACCTCTGTTGTTACTACTTGTTCTTTTGCAAATACTACTGCGACTACTACTGCTTCTACTACTACTACTACTACAACGACTACTACTACTACTACTACTACTATTTCTACTACTACTACTATTTCGACTACTACTACTTCTACTACTACTACTACTACTACTACTACTACTACTACTACTACTACTACTACTAGTTATAATATTAATTTTACATATCTGTTTATGGGCTAATAAAATGGAAGGCTCTTTCGTTTAACAAGAATAAGCCGGCTGATGAGAAAATGGTCATTTATTTATAGTCAAGCAGCACAGGCTCAGGCGAGCACTTTTATATAGTAAAACTGGGGTTTACAGGGGTATACGGTACTTTACTTATTTCTGCCCCAAAACATAGATTGTGGGTACTCGTTAGAACCGCCTCGGCGAGACGGTGCTAACGGGTGCCCAAAATCTATGTTTCGAACAGAATTATGAAAAATGACATATTTTATCAGAAAATGTTAATTTTTTGTTGTAAAATTTTCAATTTATTTAAACAGGTGAGTTTTCGTAATGGCTATCAACTTTTTGTGCATGCGCATTTGAATAATGTACCTTTTAATTCAAATATACAGACCACTTTTGAACAGTTCCAAAGGTTGGCTTTCACTAGAGGACACAGTACAGAGAATACCTGGAAATATTAAAATATGTTTTAAGGGGAATGGGAACACCTTGCATATTTTTCTACCATTTTTCAAAGGGAGACAACTTTCGGGATTTCCTGTTCGCATTTATATAACTCCAGTTCCATGGAGAAAGGGGTCAACTCTTAAAGGAAAGAATTTGCTCCTCAGGAGCAAATTCTTTCCTTCAAGAGTTGACCTCTATTGACATGGGAGACAAAATACTTTTGCAGGAGTTACCTCCCCTGAAGATGTATCCATTCCCCTCAAAAGCAGAAAAAATAACTTTATCTAGTCTTCATGGCGCATTTTTTTTCAGGAACAAAAGAAGAAAGAGGCATATCTGCCTGGCATTTGACAAAAGAGAAAATGTCAGCTGACCTTGATCCCGAATTATACGACGAGGGTTATAGCGTATACCAGCCATTGATACCTAGACGATTTCTGAGATTACCATTCGTCAAATATATACCATTCTTGCCGTATTCAAAATAATAATGAAAACAAAAATGGAAGTGTTCTTTTTGCTCGCGTTTACTTATCAAGGTTGGTAAAGTAGTCGCAGATAAAACTGACAGTGCAGTGGCCTTTAAGACTACTTTTGAACAGTCCAAACGGTGGTCTCTTAATGCAGGAAACTGGGTGTACAAAACACAAGGAAAACAGCCTCAAACTTGTTTTAAAAAGATGAGTTGCACTGATGAGTTAGAAGGCCTTCATACGGAATGAACAAATTATTTGTCTAAATCGCGACGGAAGTAAGTGCGAGGATTGCAGCTGCGTAAAATCGATTTCATTTCACTGACCGTTCCAAGGCGGTTCTTCTGTCGCGGTTTATTTTTGTTATGGTTTGTCTTTGAGTGTGTGTTTCGCTTATATTATTTTGTTTTGGATAGTCAGTTGGCCATTTTGTGGGAAAGTAACTGTCATTTTAGCTTTCCGCTATTGATGTTTCCGTTAGGATCTAGTTATTTCATGTTTGTGTTTCTTTCCCTTTGGTGTCACTGCTAGGAGCTGTGGGTTAATTGTATCGATTCCTCATCACGCAAACACGCTTTATAATTTTGACCCCCTTGAACCCCACTTTTATATAGTAAAACTGGGGTTTGCGGGGGTATACCTTATTTTTCTTATTTCTGCTCTAAAATATGGATTGTGGGTACTCGTTAGAACCGCCTCAATGAGGCGGTTCTAACGAGTGCCCACAATCTATTTTTGGAGCAGAAATAAGAAAAATATCACATTTTTTCATCATAAAATTTTCTTTTTTTCGGTGATAAGGTGGCAATGTATTTGTATAGGCGTGTTTTCGTAATGTGATCATTGCATTCACTTCTATTTTGTCATCATTTGAGCTGGTTTTAATTAAGGGAATGCACTGTTTTAAGACAAGATGCGGTACTCATCTTTATCGCACAGGAATCAGCGGCTTTAATAGTGATAGAACATGTTGTATATGTCACCTTCAAGCACCGTCATTATATTTCATTTAAGTAGGCATATAAGAATCTTATATGGGTGTGAGAGATGGGTGGAAAATCCGTCCCGAGTGTCACTGTCCGGCATCACGAGGCTTGCCGAGTGATGCCGGGCAGTGATCACGAGCAACGGATTTTTCTATCCACCCCTTACACCCATGTAAGATTTTTTTTCTTGCATACCTTCCATTTCTGAGCGTGGATTTTACATACTGCAGTCACTTCGGTTGCCGACGTCCGCCATATTGTGATGACACTACAGTGATGTTTAGTGACGTCACGTAACGTGCTGTGACGTCAACCTTAACGACCGCACCTATTAGGCCTTATTCAACCATATCATTTATCAAACACGCGAAAATATTCGATTTTGGGTAAGAACACCAGGGTAAGAACAGAATTTCTATCCCAGTCTAAAACTACAGTTTTCCTTATATGGTGTGAAAGAATTTATCATCTTACCTTTCCTGCTTTTGACCTATTAAGAAGAAAACGAACATGCGCCAAATAAGGGTGTCGAGAGGTGGTGTTGAAATGCACTGAAATTAGGACAGTATACATTTGTATGCGAAATATGCCACACAAAGCTTTGCAAGTGTCTTTGTACGTATGCTGACAATGAAAACTCAAATCTTCCTGCGCATCCATTTAGGCTGGTGCAGCCTTCTTTGTCTGTGATTATAAGCATCGATTCAGTGAATGTCCGTTTAGCGTACATATCACATTGCCAAGTCCGTGTAATGAATACCCCTACCCCAACTTATATAAAGCAAACTCGAGTTACAGGGGTATACATTATCTTTATTTTAAGACATAGGTTGTGGGTACTCGTTAGAACCGCCTCAACGAGGCGGTTCTAACGAGTACCAAAAACCTATGTTTGGATTAAAAGTAAGTAAAATATCAAAATTTTGATCAGAAAAAATGCCTTTTTGGAGATATGAATGAATGCACTATTTCACACGGGTGTGTTAATACGATGAGCGGAAACGCAGGCTGATCTGAAGCATTTTAACTTTATGTGCTTCAAATAAAATTTCTCGGTAACCTTGATAATTTTCTTATTGTTGAAATTTTAATAACACACAAGCTAAATGTCTGTTTTATTGGCACCTGTGTCATAGACCCGACCGGTCGGAAAGCCAGTGTAATTAATACCCAAATACAACTGAATATACACATCACGAAAACACGCGTTTATAATTTTGAACCCCACGTTTATAGAGTAAAACTGGGGTTTGCAGGGGTAAAGCTTATTTTTCTTATTTCTGCTCTGAAATATACATTGTGAGTACTCGTTAGAACCGCCTACATGAGGCGGCTCTAACTAGTACCCACAATCTATATTTTGAGCAGAAATAAGAAAAAATCACAATTGTTCATTTCAGAATTTTAGTTTTTTCGGCGGTAAAGTTTACAATGTATTTGTATAGGCGTATATTCGTAATCTTAACATATGGCTTGAGATGGCTGATTGTGGTATTCATGACTTTTTCTGAGTATGTTTCTTTTCAATCAGTATATTCTTTCCTATTGCTACTCAAAAAACATGGATTGCGGTATTCATAGAAAACAAACAACATCAGCTTAACGGCCACACGCCACTATCAATATTTGGAAAAGAAATAATGGATATAATACACAAGATTTTCATATATAAACCGAAATAAATTCTGAAATTATATTTTGTTTGTTTTGTTTGTTTTTACTTCCACGGTCACAAATACGATTATATCATAACCGCACTTGTTCTGAGCAGGTTTATACAGTGTGGTGGCCGTAAAATGTCTCCGCCCTACATCATAGTGTACTTTCTATTTTCGTGTCCTTTGGGATCATAGATTCCATTGCGGAATGTCTAAATACTTGAGGGTCACTGATGAGGCCTAACTGGCCCAAACTAGCTAGTCTGGCCCAGAAAACATGCGCACTTCATATTTTCCAGTTCTGTGGTTGTACTCCTTGCTTCCAAAGGATAACCCCGTTATTAAAATATATTTATACATAAGCTATAAACCAGTTCAGTGCATTTCTGCCACCAGAACCTCAAAGCTGCCCTTCTTGAATCAACGGAAAGAAGAGAGTGTCCGTCGAAAAGATTTTATGATCAATCTCTACGAAAGAATATTGCCGACCCCGGTAGATATTGAAGCCGCGACCTCTTGAATATCAGACGGACGTGGATCCCCGCCGGCCCTCGGAATTCATCTAAAGATAATATAATTATCTATATAAGATTGCAATTAACAAGACAAGGCATCTTTTAGTTTATACTAATTTATTTTAGTTCGATTGCGATGAAAGCTTCAAGCTTATTGAATCGCTCTCGAACACTCATTCCGGGTGTTTTCACGCGCGCGCGAGAGAGAGAGGCAATGGCTTTTACACCACTGCTACCCATTTACACCTGGGTGGAGTGGGGCAGTGTCATTACGTGTCTAGCCCAAGGACACACCTCGATACCGGTGGCGGATTCGAACGCACAACCTTTCGATCATAAGTCGAACGCGCTAACCACTGCGCTATCGAGGCTGACAAGGCATCTTTTCGTGTGATTTAATCTTTTGTGAGACGGCAAACAGTATGTTCACAAGCCCATACATTTTGCTGGGCAAGTATTGGACACCTTTAAGAAAGCAACAACGAAATAACGTGCCGTCCTTTACGGCCTCCTTTTTGTTGGTCGTCCGTCATTCATCGTGCGTGCGTGCGTGCGTGCGTAAACGTTTCTTGTGAACATTCTAGAGGCCACAGTGTTGACCCAATCAACATCAAACTTGGTCAGAATAATCATCATGACAATATCTCAGCCAATAATGAATATGGGTCATGTCGGGTCAGAAAGTAGGTCAAATCATAGAAAAAACCTTGTGAACACACTAGAGGCCATAGTTTTGGTCTAATAATCATCCAACTTGGTCAGAATGCTCATCTTGACAATATCTCGATCAAGTTCGAATATGGATCATGTCGGGTCAAATGTAGGTCAGTAGGTAAAACATAGAAAAACCTTGTGAACACACTAGAGGCCACAGTTTTGGTCCGATCACCATCAAACTTGCTCAATGTGATCATTTTGACAATAGCTCGGTCAAATTCGAATATGGGTTATGTCGGTCAGAGAGTAAGTCAGTAGGTCAAATCATAGAAAAACATTGTGAACCCACTAGAGGCCATAGTTTTGGTCCGATCATCATCAAACTTACTCAGAATGGTCATCATGACAATATCCCGGTCAAGTTGGAATATGGGGCATGTCGGATCAGAAAGTAGGTCAGTAGGTAAAAACATAGAACAATCTTGTGAACACACTACAGGCCGCAGTTTGATCATCTTGACAATATCTAGGTCAAGTTCGAATATGGGTCATGTCCGGTCCAAAAGTAAGTCAGCAGGTCAAATCATAGAAAAACGTTGTGAACACACTGTAGGCCATAGTTTTGGTCCGATCATTATCAAACGTGCTCAGAATGATAATCTTGACAATATTTCGATCAAGTTCGAATATTTGTCATGACGGGATAAAAAGTAGGTCAATAGGTCAAATTATAGAAAAATCTTGTGAACACACTGGAAGCCATCGTTTTAGTCCGATCATCATCGAACACGCTTAAATTGATCATCTTGATAATATCTCAGTCAAATTCGAATATGGATCAGGTCGGGTCAAAACGTAGGTCAACAGGTTAAATCATTGAAAAACGTTGTGAACACACTGGAGGCCACAGTTTTGGTCCGATCACCATCAAACTTGATCAGATTGATTATCTTGACAATATCTGGGTCAAATTTGAATATGGGTCAATTCGGGTCAAAAAGTAGGTCAGTAGGTCAAATCATAGAAAAACCTTGTGAACACTCTAGAGGCCACAGTTTTGGTCCGATTCTATAATAAGGATCAGGTGAGCGTTCCAGAGCCACTATGGCCCTCTTGTTTAATAAGCTTGCAATTTGAAGAAATCTAAAATTAACTTTAACTCTTTGTTAAAAAATTTTGTTTTTGTTTCAAATTAGCATGCCTAGGCCATTTAATTGTTGGAATAAACTAGATACTGTACGAGGTACACCAAAAAAATAGATATAGCCTTGGTTAATTGCCATACAAACTTCCTTGGTTCATCTTCAATAAATTTGTATGTCTGTAAAAATGTGTGACGCCATTATGCACTCATTTAGCATCATGGCTAATCATTTGCCTGTCTTAGCCCCCGCCCATTGTTGCTTGAAGAAATAGATGGACTGCATGATTCTTCCACGCAGAGATGAAACCGACCTGCACACGAGTACTGGTAAACCGCTTAGAGAATCTAAGCCTGCCCTGGCAATGCGGTGCGAGTCGGCACGTCCATGTTTAAAAACTCTATTGGTTTCATTGGGCGGCAGGGCTTGAGATGTCATTTCATCTCAATGTCGGGTAAAAGTCCCACAAAATTGGAAGCAACGTCTCCAAAATGACCTTTTTAGTGTTGACGGGGACATTAAACTTCAAACCTAACAAACAAACATTACCTGTCGGTAATTGATGAATGTCTATGAGTAGAAAATGAAAATTTTAAGCAAACTACATATTTAATGAATTAAAACACGCCAAGAATAGTAGCGGTGATATTTTGTGACCGCTGGTTGGTAAATTGACATAGGGTTGCTGTATCAGCCCAGTCATTTTTTTTTAAAAATAGCTTAAATGGGCGGCAGACGTTTTACATCTTCTCTAAAAATGAAAATTCTGTGTGGGTGCCTGTCTTCAAAGAGATTCATTTCTTAAATTAGCGCCCAAATTGCACAATGTTGGCGCAAATGTTCTTAAAAGTCACAACTTGATAAAGGTATCACAGAATATTGATGTTTCATTTCCATTTCTGTCTTTTGTTCAGAAAGAAAAATCAAGTTCGTTGCAGAAAATAAAAATTGCAAAATAGTTCTTTTGAACAAACTAAGAAACAATCTGTGATATATTATTGTAGAGCATGTACTTGTGATGCCTATCCAAGGAAAATGGCCCTGTAAAAATGATTCCAAAAAATTAAAAGCTATCTTTAGCTCCCCTTACCGAAGGCCATGGTGAGCTTTTGTGACCGTGAGATGTCCGGCGCCATCGTTCGTAGTCCGTCGTGCGTCGTCCGTGCGTAAACTTTTCTTGTGAACACACTAGGGGCCACAGTTATGGCCCAGTCATCGTCAAACTTGCTCAGCATGATTATCATGACAATATCTCGGTCATGTTCGAATATGGGCCAAGTCGAGTCACTAGAGGCCAAAGTGTTGGTCCGATCATCATCAAACTTACTCTGAATGGTCATCATGACAATATATCGGTCAAGTTGGAATATGGGTCATGTCGGATCAGAAAGTAGGTCAGTAGGTAAAACATAGAAAAACCTTGTGAACACACTTAAGGCCGCAGTTTGATTATCTTGACAATATCTTGGTCAAGTTCGAATATGGGTCATGTCCGGTTAAAATGTAAGTCAGCAGGTCAAATCATAGAAAAACATTGTGAACACACTAGAGGCCACAGTTTCGATCCGATCGTCATCAAACTTGCTCAGAATGATCATCATAAAATATCTCGGTCAGATTCGAGTATGGGTCATGTCTGATCAAAAAGTAGATCAGTAGATCAAATCCTAGAAAAACATTGTGAAAACACTAGAGGCCACAGTTTTGGTTCGATCATCACCAAACTTACCCAGAATGATTATCTGGACATTATCTCGGCCAAATTTGAATATGGGTCATGTCAGGTCAAAAAGTAGGTCAGTAGCTCAAATCATAGAAAAACCTTGTGAACACACTAGCGACCACAGTTTTGGTCCAACCATCATCCAACTTGCTTAGAATGATCATCTTGACAATAACTCGGTCAAATTCTAATATGGGTTATGTCGGGCAAAAAGTAGGTCAGTAGGTCAAATCATAGAAAAACCTTCTGAACATACTAGAGGCCACAATTTTGGTCCGTTCATTATCAATCTTGCCCAAAATGATCATCGTGACAATATCTCGGTCAGGTTCGAATATGGGTCATGTCGGATCAAAAATAGGTCAGTAGGTGAAATCATAGACAAACCTAGTGAATACACTAGAGGCCACAGTTTTGGTCCGACCATCACCCAACTCGCTCAGAATGATCATCTTGACAAACACTCGGTCATATGCGAATATGGTTCATGTCGGGTCAAAAAGTAGGTCAGTTGGTCAAACCATATAAAACATGGTGAATCACTAGCGGCCACAGTTTTGATCCGATCGGAATCAAATTTGCTCAGAATCATCATCTTGAAAATATCTCGGCCAGATTCGAATATGGGTTGTGTCGGGTAAAAAAGTAGGTCAGTAGGTCAAATAATAGAAAATATTGGGAACACACTAGACGCCACAGTTTTGGTCCAATCATCATCAATCTTACCCAGAATGATCATCTTGACAATATCTCAATCAAGCTAGAATATGGGTCATGTCGGGTCAAAAAGTAGGTCAGTAGGTCAAACCATAGGAAAACATTTTGAACACTCTAGAGGCCACAGTTTTGATCCGATCGTCATCAGCCTTGCTCAGAATGATAGTCTTGAAAATATCTCGGTCAGCTTCGAATGTGGGTCATGTCTGGTCAAAAAGTAGGTCAGTAGGTCAAATCATAGAAAAACCTTATGAACACACTAGAGGCTAAAGTTTTGGTCCAATCATCATCAATCTCGCCCAGAATGATCATCTTGACAATCTCATATATGTTCGAATATGGGTCATGTCAGGTCAAAAAGTAGGTCAGTAGGTCAAATAATAGAAAAGCATTGTTAACACAGTAGAGGCCACAGTTTTGGTCAAATTATCATCAACCTTGCCCAAAATGATCATCTTGACAATATCTCGGTTAGGTTCGAATATGGGTCATGTCGGTCAAAAAGTAGATCAGTAGGTCAAATCATAGAAAAACCTTGTGAACAATCTAGAGGCGACAGGTTTGGTTCGATCATCACCAAACCTGACCAAAATGATTATCTTGACAATATCTCAGCCAATTTTGAATATGGGTCATGTCGGTCAAAATGTAGGACAATAGGTCAAACCATAGAAAAACCTTGTGAACACACTAGCGGCCACAGTTTTTGTCCGACCATCATCAAACTTGCTTAGAATGATCATCTTGACAATAACTCGGCCAAGTTAGAATATGGGTTATGTCGGGCAAAAAGTAGGTCAGAAGGTCAAATCATAGAAAAACCTTCTGAACACACTAGAGGCCACAGTTTTGGTCCGTACATCATCGGTCTTGCCCAGAATGATCATCTTGACAATATCTCGGTCAAGTACGAATGGGTTATGTCTGGTCAAAAAGTAGGTCAGTGGGTCAAATCATTGAAAAACCTTGTGAACACACTAGAGGCCACAGTTTTGGTCCGATCGTAATCAAACTTGCTCAGAATGATCATCTTGACACAACGTCGGTCAAATTCGAATATGGTTCATGTCGCATCAAAAAGTAGGTCAGTAGGTAAAGTCATAGAAAAACCTGGTGAACACCCTAGAGGCCACAGTTTTGGTCCGATCGTCATAAAACTTGCTCAGACTGATCATTTGACAATACCTCTGGTAATTTCGAATATGGGTCATGTCTGGCCAATAAGAAGGTCAGTAGGTCAGATCATATAAAAACCCTTTGAAGACACTAGAGACCCCAGTTTTGGTCCGATCGTCATCAAACTTTCTCAGAATGATCATCTTGACATCTGAGTCAAGTTTGAATATGGGTCATGTTTGGTAAAATAGTAGGTCAGAAGATCAAAGCATAGAAAAACGCTGCGCGCCCCCTAAGAGGCCACAGCTTTTGTCCAGTCATCATGTAACTTGCTCAGAATCATAATCTGGACAATACCTCAGTTACTTTCGAATATATGGGTCATGTCAAATCAAAAAGTAGATCAGTGGGTTATTTTGTCAGAACTTTTGAACCGTTTGAGATAGAGCCTTCACAGTTGGCATGTAGGTTCCTTGTGACGAGGGCTTCCCATTCATATAACACAATTGACCTGTGAATTAGAAGCCTCCGCGGTGTAGTGGTTACGCTACTCGCCTTGTAAACCAGTGGTCGCAGGATCGATCCCGGGCTTCCCCAGACTTTCGGATCAGTCTTTAAACCGAGGTCCCATCTCCGTATGGCCTTAGCTGTTGGTGGAACGTAAAACTCAAACACTCACTCTTTCTCATAACTTTTGAACCATTTTAGATAGAGCCTTCATATTTGGCTTGAAGGTTGCTTGTGACAATGGCTTCCCACCCATGTAAAATATTTTACCCGTGACCTTGACCTTTGATCGTTTTTGTCATAAGTTTTGAACAATTTTAGGTAGAGCCTTCATATTTGGCATCTATGTTCCTTGTTAGAGTTTCTTCCCACCCATGCAAAAATTTTTGACCTGTGACCTTGACCTTGGTCTGTGACCTACTTAATCATAACTTTGGAACCATTTGAGATAGAGCCTTCATATTTGGCATGTATATTCTTTGTGACAATTGCTTCACAACATACAAAATGTTTGACCTGTGACCTCGACTTTTGACCTACTTTATCATAACTCTTGGACCATTTGTAATAGTGCCTTCATATCTGGCATGTATTTTCCTTCTGACAAGGCACCAAACTATATTACCTACCATTTCATTTCCACAATGTGGATCAGGTGAGCGATCCAGGGCCATCATGGCCCTCTTGTTGTTTCTTTTTTGTTTTACTTTTCCGTCAACAACATCAATACAATCTTATTTCACTATATATATATATATATATATATATATATATATATATATATATATATATATATATATATATATATATATATATATATATTAAATTTCAACTTCTTAGCTTTCATTTGATGTATAACATAATAGGAATGTGCCTTGTTAACCCTTGTCCTGCTTAATATTTAAATATGTCCCACCCTCTACCGATTATCAACCAATCAGATTACTTGATGCAAACAATTGCAACAAATTCCAAAATCTGGATGACAAAAATGTAGATCCTGATCAGATGGCTTCTTCAGAAGCCATCTGATCTGGATCTACATTGCTTGAAAGATAAAGCATATCCGGGCTCAGTAGGACCAGGGTTAATTAAGGTTGAGAAAGAATCGTTTAAAGATGACCACTGTCCCAATGTGTCGTCTATCCTTAAGTTATCTGTTGATACGATAACAGCCACGTACGAATCAAACAGGACCAACCCTGAAACAACCCTGCAGTAACCGGCCACCTAGGATGAACAGCCTTTGAACGGTCGGAAGCGTGCCCATGAAATGAACATCCTTGTAAAAACGAACAAAAACATCACACAAACACACCTATATAATTTTGACCCCCTTAAACCCCACACTCGCCTATTCAAATACAGTGTAACCTTTATCGCCGTAAATATGAAACTTTTATGACGAAAAATTGTGATATTTTTCGTATTTCTTCTCAAAATATAGATTGTGAACCGCCTCGCCGAAAAATAAGGTATATTCGCGAAATCCCAGTTTTACTGTATAAAAGTGGGGTTCAAGGGGGTCAAAATTATAAAGGCGTGTTTTCGTGATGTTAGCGACACACTTACCTTACACATGTTGTTGGCTAAAGCAATGCCATTGGCCTAAGCCCGACTTCATACACGGAACGTGTTTACTTTATTCTCTTGCTCCAAACAATGATAATCGTGATTAGTTAGGACCACCTCAGTGTGACGTTTCTTACATTCTATATATGGTTTTGGCCCCCCTTAAACCCCACTTTTATATGGATACACTGGGGGTTTAAAGGGGTATACATGTTTATTTTTCTTATTTCTGCTCATAAATACCGGCCCCGATAGCTCAGTTGGTAGAGTGTCCGCTCCGGGGAACGGGAGGTCTCGGGTTCGATCCCGGGCCGCGACATACCAAAGTCGTTAAAAATGGTACTAGCTGCTCCTCGTATGGCACTCAGATTTACGGGGTAGAGCTAGGACTGGTCGATCCAGTGTCAGGATAATGTGACTGGGTGTGGTATCATGTAATGTGTCTGGGACATGATACTTCAGTGAGACAGCACTATAAACGTGAGCATTGAGCTCCCTGTCGCAACCAGACACCGTCGTGATATGACTGAAAAATTGTTGAACGCGACGTTAAACCCGAATTCACACACACACACACACACACTGCTCATAAACATAAATTGTGGTTACTCGAGGCGGTTCTAACGAGTACCGACAATTCACTTTTTGTCCATATATATGAAAATATCAGTTTTACTTTGTCTGATTTTTTTTTACAATTTTAGTGGTAAAATTTTCAAATATATTTGAAAAGGCGCGTTTTCGTTTTTACTCTGCGCGTGTCCGAAGAAGCATTATCCCTTGTCGCGGCCCACGAAATAGGAAACGCTGCTATTCACTCTTCTACGGAACCCGGGAAGGGACATGAATTTTTTGATAAGTTGTGCGCACAAGATATTAAGTTCTTGTTCGCACAAGATCAGTTTGACATGTATTCTGTACACAAGGGTCATATATGTCCTACATTTGTTCATTTGTTCTTCAATGGTATTTGCAATTTTCTTTCGGCGGAACTGGTTACCCGAATGGGACGTCTACCTTGCCACGAAATAAAAACAGCAAACTTAATCATCTTGACATGACCTGAATGATATCGTTATATGTAAAGAATCTTACACGAGTGGTCATTTCATATGAAATTTATGAAACGAGCCTTTGACGAGTTTCATAAATTTCATATGAAATGACCACTCGTGTAAGATTCTGTTTATCATATGACCACTTTAAATTGGATTTCATCGCCTTTGAATTTGACAAATTTCCCACAAAAATGCATGGTTGACATGGACGTCGTCATGACGTTGCTTAATCCCGCGAAAGTGTTATTACACGTGTGGTCATACGAGTTTTATTACACGACGTTATCCACTGCTTGTCAACGACGTCATATGATAAATTACTTTCAATATTATGGCTGAAAAACATATATTTTGTATTCTAGTTAGAACCACTGCGTTTAGGCGTTTAGGTAGGAGATAAGGACAAATAAAAAAAAATCATATAAAACGTTTTAAGATGTAATCCCTTAGAAGCTTGGGAAACAAAACAGATATTAACCCTTCTCTTGCTGAATATTCATTTTATTCACACCTATCTCTGACTTTAAACCGATCAGATTACTTGACGTAATTTATTCCTACAAATTCATATACTGAATGTCAAACAGTGTATATCCTGATCAGATGGGTTCTTCAGAAGCCATCTGATCTGGATCTACACTGTTTGCAAAGATGGTGGTTTTCCTGAACAGCACGATAAGGGTTAATATTGAAGAGTGTATGAGTTTGTCTGAGCCAGACTTAGGTAGCTTTGTCAAATTACGCCTTGCCATTGACCCTCGGACATTTTCATAATCCAAAAGAATCAATGATCAATGATCCCAGAGGACACGAACAAATACAATATTGACTATAATGAGTACTTTGGTGCCAGATTTAGATATACAGAAGGCGTCATAGCACGTGTTTGTGTTAGGTTAATATGTTTGATTATTTGTTTAACTTAATTACTCAATATTACTCAATAGTATGCGGCCCCCGCACATCGGGGCTTGAAGAAATAGATGGGCTGCATGATGCTTCAATGCAGAGTTGAAACCGACCCGCACACGAGTACTGGTAAACCGCTTAGAGGATCTAAGCCTACCCAGGTAAAGTTGTGCGAGTCGGTCCGTCCATGCTATTAAACCCTATTGGTTTTATTGGATGACAGGGCTTGAAATGTCATTTCATCTCAAGGTCGGGTAAAAGTCCCACAAAATTGGAAGCAACGTCTCCAAAATGACCTTTACAGTGTTGGTGAGGACGTTAAACCTCAAATCAAACAAACAAACTCAATATTATGTTTTTCTTTGTAAGATCATCCCCAGTAAAACAACAAATATCTGCCAATTAAGTGATGGCTGACATCCATTTCTGGGTCTCTTCATGTGTGTTTATTTATTTATCTATTTATATATATATATGAAAACTAACAAAAATGTCCCGACAGGAAAATATATATGAAAACTAACAAAAATGTCCCGACAGGAAAATATATATGAAAACTAACAAAAATGTCCCGAACAGGAAAATATATATGGAAACTAACAAAAATGTCCCGACAGGAAAATATATATGAAAACTAACAAAAATGTCCCGACAGGAAAATATATATGAAAACCAACAAAAATGTCCCGAACAGGAAAATATATATGAAAACTAACAAAAATGTCCTGAACAGGAAAATATATATGAAAACTAACAAAAATGTCCCGACAGGAAAATATATATGAAAACTAACAAAAATGTCCCGAACAGGAAAATATATATGAAAACTAACAAAAATGTCCCGACATTTTTGTTAGTTTTCATATATATTTTCCTGTTGTTTACTTATTACATATATATGTGTATATATGAAAATCAAAGTAAAGCACGATACAGGCAATGAAATAGACAAATGGATTGGTGTACAAAAATCGTTCGCACCGCAACGGGGACTCGAACCTCGGATCTCCTACATTCCGGGCAGACGTGCTAACCATTACAACACCACCGATGAAATACGTTCGGCATGAATTATGATGAATTTTTATTTCAGAACATTTTAATTATATGTAACTTCACGTTATGCAAATAAGCTTTGTACATGGTAACACGAACTGTTTTAAGTATGATTTTTTATTATCTCGTAACTGACTTTGTCTTACGGCCTGGTGCCATTGACCTTAAGAAAAACTAACACTAATAATAATTATAAAAATAAATGGAGTCTAACTGTGGCGAAAACAAAATCAAAGAAACAATTTTAGATGACAGAAACAATATTAGAAAGAAAGTGGAAATAGATGACAAGAAAATTACTGTTGCAGTTGTTCAAATAGGTTGTGAAGTCAAAGTCGCAAAGAAACTTGAAATAGGAGACAAACAATCTATTGATACATGCGTGAAAATAGAAGACGCGGGAAAGAAACAACTTATATATGGAGTCTCGGATTCACCACCAATTCATATCACTATCATCTGTGGATTGCAGGTAATTACAGAAGCATATCTATGGTTAAAAGACCGAAGGCCCGTTCACCAGTGTTGATTCGAGCTCGCCATTGAATCCGTGGGAAATTTTCTGATAACTCTCGTTACCATTATTAGGAAGATCTACCTTATTATTTCCCGCCACATATACCGTCCGAATGTTTCGTGTCCATCCTTCAGCGCGCTATTATTCGTGCCCGCTTCATAACTTATATATAGTTTGGGATATTTTCATTCGTGTCCACTGTGTTAGTTGCAAACCGTTTTAGATGCATAAAATGTAAAGCATTATAAGACAATGTTCCGAATACAAGAAGCCTTACTCTAGTTCATATGGCCCAGTAAAATAAAAGGTAGTGATTTCCATGTTATATTTGTTAGAGAGAGAGAGAGAGAGAGAGAGAGAGAGAGAGAGAGAGAGAGAGAGAGAGAGAGAGAGGGGGGGAAATAAACTAATCCGATGTCCAAAAACACTATAATTGATTTGCTTCTACCGCGGTTTAACTGCTTTGCAGATTTTTAAGAAGACATTGAGTAACCTAGAAACGAACGTCACGCCATAAGTAATGTTTCCTCCTGATGTTAATAACGTTTCCGGTAGTTGAATAACATAAATGAGATTCAATGTATAACCATATATCTGCCCGTGTATATATGAACATACATTGTTTTGTTTTTATTTTTTGTGTAATTATATCTTTAGAAACTGTTTTAACTTCAAGCTGCGATTTCAAAATGCGTGTATAACCAAATTTAAATGCATACAAAATTGAATACCCTGCTTGCATTATATCTATCTAAATTATCAAATTCCTTTACATACTAACTAGCCCTGTTTAATTTGGGTTTTAAGCTGTTGATGAATGCGTTTTCCTTAGCCCGTCGTAGTGTTGTACTTTCTGAGTACATCTTATAAAAGGGGAAGATGTAATATTTAGGGTTCAAGTCGCCGGCGCATTCATCGATGTGCCCACTGACTTGCAGCATTTTGGTACGGGGTTCTCTAATCTGCTGGTTATGGATAGTGACTCGCGTACGCAGAAAATTGCCTGTTTCCCCAATGTATTCCTACCCACAGCCCCTGCACTTCATCACGCAGATAACGTTTTTGACTTCGCAGGTCATGTTTTCATGCACCGTGAAGTCAATTCCACAGTTAAATTTGAATGAACTTCCTTCCACAAGATGAATGCAGAGGCCGCAGTTTGTTCTGGAACATTTTCTTACTTCGCACGTGTTATTCGAGATAAATTTCGCTTTAGTTAATAAGCGTTTGAGATTATACGGTTGACGTTTACTTTTTATAATTTTGTAATTTGATAAAAAAAATTACGCATTTTCTCGTCCTCTTGCAGAATTGGCAAGTTGTCCCTGATTACCCGGAACATTTCAGGATCTCTGGGATTAAATTTCGATACGTATGGGACGATTTTATCATTATTTTTTGTTGTTAACGTGCGATGTATGTTCTTGTCTAGCGACATCGCCTTTTGCAAACCATGTTCAACAATAGGTGTCGAATAGTTTTGTTTAATGAGATATGTTTTTAGTTCTTGCATACGTGTTTGTAACATTTGTTCTTCCGACACAATAGTTCTAAGGCGGCGCGCCAGGTTATAAGGGATGTTTATCTTTGTATGTCTAGGGTGACACGAGTAAAATAGCAAATACTGTTTACTGTCTGTGTTCTTATAAAAGATGTCTGTTTCTATTTTCTCGTCTTGATTTTTAACCAAAACATCAAAGAATGGTTGTTCAGTGTAACTAAACTGTAGAGTAAACCTAATATCCGTATGCAAATTGTTTAGAATATCGTGTAATGATTCTAAGTCGTTTATAGTTTGTGTCCAGGGGACGAAGCAGTCATCGAGGAACCGTTCCAGTTTGTAATAAAATAATTTCCGAACTCGTGTCCGAACACCTAAGTGACTTTTTCATTAAGTTTTACCTCTAGGTACCCGATTGTTAGTGTGGCATAGGCCGGCGCAAATTTGGTACCCATGGCAGTTCTCTTTATCTGTTAAAACAAAATGTGTTTATTTCTAGAATTAGTTTTATTGCTTCTAGTATGAAATTGTCTGAAAATTTTCGTTCTTTTATTTTTGGATATTTTTATAACCAATCTTTCACCGCTTCTAATCCTAAGTCATGAGGGATATTAGAGTAAAGAGCTTCAATATCGAAAGAAGCTAAAATGGTATCCGGTGGTTCTTGGTCCGGAAGATTATTAAGAAAGTCGGTTCCGTCCCTTAAGTTACTTCTTACATGTTCTGTGTATGGCTTTAAGAGAACGTCTAACAAATTACTCAGTCTATGAGTCAGACATGACGGGCCGGCTACAATCGGCCTTTATTTCAAACCGTTTACATCGTTGACTCCCACGTATGACGACTCAGCGTTTTTGCATTTCTCAGATATTGTCTTACTTTTATGTATTTTCGGGAGACCGTAAAATTGACTTCATTTTACTTCAAAGTTTTGGAGGTAATCAAATTATTTTTCTGTTAATGAGTCACGATGTTTTTTTTTAGGAATTTATTGTATTTTTGTCCTATGCTTTTATGTGGGTCCCCTGGTAGTTTATAATAATATTCATTGTCATTTATAGAAGTAAGTACCATTTCATGGTAATGGTCCTTATCCATTATTACTGTTGTCCCCCCTTGCAAGAACAATAATTCTGAATTGCCTGCTTTAGGAGTTACCACCATTCGAATATTATAAATATTGATCCCAGTCGTATACGTTTGCTCCTTCTATAACTTGAAAAGGGTTTCAGAGATTTTTAAAGCCTTGCAAAAATTGTAAAGCAACATTAGATGACATGTAGATCATACGAACTGCAACTCTAGATTTCATTTTTGACATAGTTATGGCTCTCGTTTGGTGTAGGTGCAGTGGCGGGGCACGGTAAAATGCATGCATCACATTGATATTATCTCGAAAGTGCGTGTTGTTTGTACTCAATAATTGCCTCGAAAACCGCGGCGAACCTGGTCAGATAACAGCAGCGTCTGATCAGTGCTTTTGCTGTTTGTTAATGGCCTGTTTTGGTTAGATGAGTGGGGCTCGTTAAGCAGTCAAATCATGGATGGAAATCAATCTAAGTGGAATTCACATAATAAGATCAAAAATCAATATTGAAGAATAAGAAGGTTTTCACTCTTGTTAAAAAGTCTTAAACAATAAGATGGTTTTTTGTCTCCCCGTGCTTCTCAAAATCGATTTAAGCTCCCACCCCATCCCCGTTCCAAGTTGGTTTTTCTATCGCGGTTTATTTTTATGGTTTGTCCTTGAGTGTGTGTATCGCTTACATAATTTTGTTTTGGATAGCCGATTGGCCATTTTGTGGGAAAGTAACTGTCCTTTTGGCTTTCTGCTATAGATGTTTCCATTAGGGTCCCATTGTTCCATGTTTGTGCTTCTTTCACTTTGGTGTCTTTGACGGGAGCTGTGGGTTAATTGTATCGATTCCTGATCATTGTCTTCACTTCTATTTTTCATCATAGTGCAGATTATAGGGATCATCGAGCCTGTTCCGGTTACTTTGGAAATCAAATATCGCCAAAGCCGATGCTATGAGACGTATGTAGCCTTGCGAACTATATTGCTGTGTATGAAGAGACTCAATATAACCGAGTCTCCTATTTTCGTTCTTTTATATGATTTTTGTTTCCATAGGCAACATTTTAGCTTTTTATTTACCATAGCTGATATAATTCTTGCATACCAGATAAGGAAATCCGTGGTTTTAGCCTGCGATAGAAATTCTGTTCTTACCCTGCTGTTCTTACCCGGACAAACTACATAAGTACTTGTATAATGCGCGAAAAATGAAAGCTAAATAAAGTAAAATGAAAATTTTCGGCGCTTTTGTGGCCGGCATCGGATGCGCGTCTGACTGCAGATCAGGAGGACGCGGGTTCGATACCTTCCGGGGTCGTCAACATTCTTTCGTGGAAACTGATCATGAAATTTTTCCCTTCCGCTGATTCAAGAAGGGTAGTTGTCAGTTTCCGGCGAAAGAATGTGCACTTTACTGGTTAACCGCTTACGTATAAGCATGACGGCAATGATCAGGAATCGATACAATTAACCCACAACTCCCATCAGAGACCCCAAAGGGAAAGAAACACAAATATGAAGCAACAGACCCTAGTGGAAAACATCAATAGCGGAAAGCCAAAAGGACAGTTACTTTCCCACAAAATGGCCAATTGGCTATCCAAAACAAAATGCTCGGAAAATAATGTGTTTTCTGAAATGAAATGCATTTTCCATCTTAAACATTAAAATGAATTTCTATCTTGAAATTGACTGTCTAGTGTGGATAATTACCCATTGACACACTAAGCAATAGGGACCACTCCCACAGGTTCCAGCCTTCTTAAAACGATTTAGGAGTCAGATATCAAGTATAAATTGATAAACAACAGCACATGTTGTCTGTCGCATAACTGTTTTGTTATATCCAATCTTTCTGTACATGGCAATACTTTTCCGGAACTGTTTACGAACAATCTGATGTCCAAAGATAATTTGGTATTTCCTCGTTACAGGTCCGAGGTCTGCAGTAGTGGTCCGAGGCCAAATGTTGGCCGATGACCTGTAAGGGGTCAATTGGAAATCGCTGATATTTTCAGACGAACTTGCGATACATTTTTGGGCCGAGGTCTTTTGAGTTCCAAAGTTTGTTTCAAGTTTACCAAACAAAAATCAACTTGTCGTCCACCATTGTTGTCGGAAATTCGACAAGCTGTCGAATACCTCCATCGAATTGCAAGATTATGACATTGATCGCAGGTTCTCGATATCAACACGGGTTTAACCGTTTCATGCGGGAGCAAGATGAATAAACTGCTGGTCGAAGTACGTACGAGAGAAAAAACAACAACGCCGCACATATTTCGTGGACCGACTTCTCTATATCATACGACTTACATACGCATGTGGCATATTACTTCACCTATTTGCTCCTAGAGTTATCTAACTGTGTTAAATAAATAATGACACCTTTGTGTGGAGCAAACTTTTTTTGTACTTATGCTACAAACTAGATGAAGCTTCATACCCAATAGCAAAGACCTGAGCCTTGCAGTTTCAGAGAAGAAGATTTTTAAAGATTTTCCCTATATAAGCCCATGTAAAACCAAAGGGCCCCGGGGCGGGGGCATTTTTGGCCCCAGCACTATAATTTGAACAATCTTGGTAGGGGTCTACTAGATGAAGCTTCATACCAAATACTAGAGCTATCACTAAAGGTGATGAATACCCCCACAAAAACTGCCTTGATAGTACAACAGCGGCATTTTGCATTTTTTTCACTTAAAAGGGGCCATAACTATGTCGAAAATTGACGAATTGTAGTGGAAATCGAACTTGACCTGTATTTTATGATGTTACATCAGTGTACCAAAAATTATAAAAATCGGTGAAGCGCTTTTTGAGTTATCGTCTTGAAACCAAGTCAACAGACCGACCGACCGACCGACATACAGACCGACAAGCTCACTCCTATACACCCCCCCAAATTTCATTTGTGGGGGTATAAACAGAAGTGAAGGCAATGTCCAAGAATCGATAACATTAGCCCACAGCTCCCATCAGAGACACTAAAAGAACAGAAACACAAACATGAAACATGAAATAACTAGACCCTTAAGGAAACATCAATAGCGGAAAGCCATAAGGACAGTTACTTTCCACTCAAAATGGCCAATTGGCTATCCAAACCAAAATATATAAGCAATAAACACATTCAAAGACGATGTATAACAAAATAAACAGGGACAGAAGAACCGCCTTGGATCGGTACATGAAAAGTAGTTCATTGGGGAGCTGAGATCGATTTTACGCGGCCGCGGTCGGCGCGATTTGGACACATAATTTGTTCAGTCCGCATGAAGGGTCATCAGTGCAAAATCGCGGAGAACACAAAAAAATCAAACAACCACAGAGATGGATCAACGGTGAGGAATCGACAGCAAGTAATGAATGAAATGCTGGATCATAAGAAAACCAAAGGTTAGACTCCGATGGGACCTATCAGAGACATTAGTTCATTGGGGAGCTGAGATCGATTTTACGCGGCCGCGGTCGGCGCGATTTGGACACATAATTTGTTCAGTCCGCATGAAGTGTCATCAGTGCAAAATCTCGGAGAACACAAACATCAAACCACAGAGATGGATCAACGGTGGGAATCGACAGCAAGTAATGAATGAAATGCTGGATCAAAGGAAAACCAAAAGATAGACTCCGATCGGACCTATCAGAGACTGAGCAGTAGGTACCAACCAAAATAACATAAACTTACATTTCAATTCTAAGTAAAATAGAAGTGAAAGCGATGATCAGGAATCGATACAATTCACCAACAGCTCCCATCAGAGACACCAAAATGAAAGCCAAAATTACTTTCCCACAAAATGACAAATTGACTATCCAAAACAAAACAATATAAGCGATACAAACACCCAAAGCCTTTACGCTGGAATCGTGATATAATCTTAGGCCTGACCCATCGGTGTGCATTTGCAGAGGGAAGCAAAGTTACCAACCGTGATTGGGTTAACGTCCTTGCATGTGTCATAGGGTATAGGTATATAGCACACTTGTACTGCCTTGCGTTACAAGCCGGCTTTTATAGCGACGCGGTAGAGTGTTGGCCTGTCACTCCGGCGGATCCCCGGTCGGGTAAAGGTGATAGGATTTTTTCACCCGCTCTGTGATGCTTCTTTCCTCTTGTTGGGCATCATCGTCCCACAATTCTATCTTTGTTGGATCTGGAGTGTTGATTCCTGAAATGTTTTTCTCAACGGTTGCATAATCTCCAAAGTAGCTTCCATTCATAGGATCAGGATCCCGCAGCTTAGAGATTTCACTCTCTTCACATTTACTATCCGTATTCTTTATGAGGTAGGGAGTGAGACTCAGGTAATCTTTATCTGCACTAACACCTGTTGATGCACGCGGTCCACTATTAAATGCTGTACTGTGTAATACACTCCTCAGCCTTTCACATTTCTCCTTCTGTTCCTCTCTGGATTTTGCTAACGCACGTGTGCGTTCTAACGATGCTGTTAAAGATTTGGTCAGCCTCTTACATCTTTCGCTAATATCCAAATCTGCTATATCTATTGTATGTCTGTCTCCGATACTCGTATGCTTTCCAACGCTTCCGAACGAAGTAGCATTCTTCAATCTTTCGTATCTTTCCTCTAAATCCTGAGCAAAAGCGGGATCATAAGCACTCAATTATTTTGGCCTAGTAACATGTTCTGTATTTTATCATGATCATGGGAGCCTTCTGTTGTATCTAGTACTTTCCAATCGGTTGGAGTAGATCGTGAAGACTCCGTTCTTTTAGTTGTATTCTGTCTTTCTGTTTCAACTGTAGCTCCTCCTATCGCTAATGAGCTTCCCAAATGACAATTTTCAGTACAGTTGTCCCCTAAATAATTCATTAGGAAGATACGCCCATTGAAACATATTGAAAATCTGACCACCAAAAATGAAAATACTAAGATAAAAGTCTGATGTTTTAATATTTCTGCTCAAAACATAGATTGAGATACTTGTTAGAACCGCCTCACCATTGTGGGAATTCGTTAGAACCGCCTTGGTGAAGCGGCACTAACGAGTACCACAATCTATGTTTTGAGCAGAAATAAGCTAAATAATGTATACCTCTGTAAAATAGGTAATGATAAAATTAAATTTAAACCCAGGATTACTATATACTGTATAGACTCGTAAAAGTCGGGACTAAGGGAGTCAAAATTATATAGTCGTGTTTTCGAGATGTATTGACAATGATTGACCAGAACAGAAGCATCTTCTTCAGTTCATGGGGTGCGTTTGGGTGGGTGGGTGGGGGGGGGGGGGCTTAAATAGACTTTACCTGGCCGCAACCCTCGTTCTTAGTAGAAGCTATAAGTACAGAAAGCAGTATCATGTATTTGTTCAGTAATTTTATTTATGTACCATCACGTTCTTTTATGCGTACAACTCGTGTTGTATAAAGTATGATAAGTGATATTAAAATTGACCGGACTTAAACGCAAAAAATGGATTCTAAACATCAAACTGAAATTAATGTAAACGGAAAAATCACTGACAATGACAATAGAGTTGAAGAGGAAATAGCCCTAACCACGAGAGAGGGTGTTGATAAAACAGTTATAATAGAGGATAGCGCACGAAAACAACTAATTTATGGTATTTCAGAATCTCCTCCAATACATATCACCATTATTTGTGGATTACAGGTATACATCAGGAAAACACACCTATATACTTTTGACCCCCTTGAACCCCACTTTTATACAGTAAAACTTGGGTTTACAGGGGTAAGTCTTATTTTTCTTATTTCTGCTCTAAAATATAGATTGTGGGTACTCGTTAGAACCGCATCGACGAGGCGGTTCTAACGCGTACCCACAATATATATTTTGAGCAGAAATAAGAAAAATATCACAATTTTTCATCTTAAAATTTTCCTTTTTCGGCGGCAAAAATTTACATGGTATTTGTATAGGCGTGTTTTCGTAATGAATGCGATCAAAATGCAGCAATATCTTTGATAGCAAAATAGAAGTGAAGACAATGATCAGGACGCTATTTGTCGAACCGCTTCTCCATTACGTGAGCGAGTCCGTAAAATGAACATCCCCTGAACCCCACTTTATATAGAGAAAACTGGGGTTTACGGGGTATAACTTTTTTCTTATTTCGGATTCAAGACATTGGACGTCGGTATTTGTTAGAACCGTCTCATTGCGGCGATTCTAACGAGCGCCCACAACCTATATGGGCAGTATAAATAATGAAAACATCACGCATTTTCATTTATAAAAGATGTCATTTGGCAACGTGAAAAATTGCACTATGTACCGGTGTATTTTCGTACATGTAAACAGATTTTGTTAAGATATGGCATTTTTTATCATTGAAGTATGAACAACACTGGGTCACGAGCAAAGTAAGTAAACTTTGCTCGTGACCCAGTGTTGTTCATATATAAGTAAACTTTGCTCGTGACCCAGTGTTGTTCATATATAAGTAAACTTTGCTCGTGACCCAGTGTTGTTCATATATAAGTAAACTTTGCTCGTGACCCAGTGTTGTTCATATATAAGTAAACTTTGCTCGTGACCCAGTGTTGTTCATATATAAGTAAACTTTGCTCGTGACCCAGTGTTGTTCATACTGCAATGAACGTTAAAAATTACCATCACGAAAACACGCCTATATAATTCCAGGGGTAAACCTTATTTTTCATCAAGGCGGTACAAACGAGTACCCACAATCTATATTTTGAGCAGAAATAAGAAAAATATCGAAGTTTTTCACCTTAAAATGTTCTTTTTTTCGGCGGTAAAATTTACTTTGCACGCTAAAATGGCGTCTTTCTTAAATCTAGAACTAGAATGTGGACGTTTGTTTTTGTTTTCGTTTTTTTTTTTTTTTTTTTTTTTAAATGATTCACGAGAGGACAGGATCAGCAGTAATATAAACTCGTATATATATGAACATACATTACGTCGTCGAACTTACGTCATCCTCGAAGTTGCATGTTTTGAACTTCTTTAAAATAGAGGCAAGTTGTATGCACAAATTAAAACCAAATCCTTATCACGAAAATAAGCCTATATAATTTTGACCCCCTTGAACTCCACTTTTATAAATAAAAATTGGAGTCTACAGGGTAAACCTTATTTTTCTTATATATGCTCTAAAATATAGATTGAGCAGACATAAGAAAAATATTACATTTATTTTCAGCTTAAAATTATCGCTTGTTTGGCGGTAAACTTTACAATCTGTTTGTAAATGTGTGTTTTCGAAATGTTGCGCCAATTCTATTTTTGCGCCCCGCGCATCGGGCCTTAAAGAAATAGATTAGGTTGCATGATATTTCCAGGCAGAGCTGAAACCGACAGCACACGAGTACCGGTAAGAGGTTTGACGTCCCCGTCAACACTGTATATGCTTTGGTTTGTATTGGTGTGTAACGGCCCAGTCAACACTATTTTAGGTCATTTTTGAGCCGGTCAGTTTACCTATCCACACTAATTCTGGGTGGGCTTATACCTAAGTGGTTAACCAGTACATTTCACATTCTTTCGCCAGAAACTGACAACTGCCATTCTTGAATTAGTGGAAGGGAGGGAATGACCGTAGAATTGATTTCATGAACTATCTCAACGAAATAATGTTGCGGACCCCTGCAGGTATCGAACCCGCGTCCTCCTGATCATCAGGCAGACGCGCATCCGACTGAGCTACCGAGGCCGGCAACACTGTTTATGTCATTTTGGAGACATTGCGACTTTTACCCGACATTGAAATGGAATTTAACCTCAAGCCTTGTCGCCCCATGAAACCAATATGGTTTGTATGCGTGGGCGGCCCGACCCGCACCGCTCTGCCTGAGCAGGCTTAGATCCTCTAAGCGGTTTACCAGTACTTTTGTGCAGCCGTTTTCAGCTTTGCGTGGAAGCATCATGCAGCTCATCTATTTCTTCAAGCCCCAATGGGCGGGACCGCTCAGCCAATCATGTTCGAACAATTGACTTTTTATTGTAGAATATTTTGCCTGGCGGCAATGAAAAAACTTGTAATAATTTTGTTTTATTCCAGCAAGCTCTTCTATCTTTGGCCCCTCAGCTTGTCGTGTCTCTGCTGGTGGCTGACGCTGTCTGTGCCAGGGACAATGATGCCTTCAAAGTGAGACTACTGAGCTCAACCAACTTTATGAATGGTGTTACAACTCTAGCTATGGTCACTCTCGGAACCAGGTTGGTATTATTTTAATTAAGAAATAGATCAGCCCTAGCTGTGATTTGTTGAGTAATAAATCACAGTTTGGAGGTCAGTTGTAAAGTAGATCAAACAACGAGCGCGTAGAGCGCGTGATTTGTCTACTTACAACTGATCGTATTTTAATAATCACTTAATCAATTTTAAGATAAAATTTGATAGAAAAAAAATCATTTGTTTCTTTATTAATAAATCATTTATCAATTTTAATACTTAATTCATTTTATTGATTAATTGATTGATTTGTTTATTTAATTTTGTTTCTTTCATCTTTTTTATTTGTACGACCCTTACATGATAATTTACTTATTTCATGCCGATCGTTAGAAGCGTGGGCAAAAACCGGTGGAGAGAGAGAGAGAGAGAGAGAGAGAGAGAGAGAGAGAGAGAGAGAGAGAGAGAGAGAGAGAGAGACCAAGTAACTTGCAAAACTTGTCATCTCTAATGTGACTTGAGCGAAGCAAATTTATCCCCCAGAACTTCAAATGCAAATTCTTCTGAAACCAATGCCTCGTTTTGGGGATCTATCTATCGTAGATGGGTTTGTTGCCTGCAAAATGTATGATAAACGCGATGATTTTGATTTTGAGATTGTAAATCTTCCTTTCTTGGAAGATGATGTTCCTCGCGCGGCATCCTATTGCGTTTATATTTCACGATATAAACCTGCTGAGATTTACAAAGCAGGAGGTACTCCAGTTGCAAAGAAGTTGACAGAGTTATTTCACATTATGTGGAGAAAAGAAACCATCCCCCAAGAATTCAAGGATGCATCCATTATCCACCTATTCAAACGGAAATGGAACCCTCAGATCTGTGACAATCACCGTGGCATCTCTTTATTGTCAACTGCTGGGAAAGTCCTTGCAAGAGCACTTCTTAACCGACTAAATGAACATCTTGAACATTCAGGGTTTCTACCAGAAAGCCAGTGTGAGTTTAGGAAGGACAGAGGAACAATTGACATGATCCTCACAGCAAGGCAGCTGCAAGAGAAATGCCAGGAACAGAACATGGACCTATACATGACCTTTGTTGACCTCACCAAAGCAATTGACACAGTCAGTCGTGAGGGCCTTTGGAAGATCATGGTGAAGTATGGATGTCCAACCAAGTTCATAGCAATGGTGAGACAGTTCCACGATTGTATGCTTGCACGGGTCCAAAATGATGATGAGTTTTCAGATCCATACCCTGTGACAAACGGAGTCAAGCAAGGCTGTGTGTTAGCCCCAACACTGTTTAGCATGATGTTTTCTGCCCTGCTCATAGATGTTTTCCAGGATGGTGACAATGGCATCGTTTTGATGGGAAGCTTTCAATCTCAGAAGGTTGCAAGCCAAATCCAAGGTGCAGACAGAGGTGTTAGATGCGTTCCTCTTTGCTGATGACATGGCAAAAGGTGCTCCTAAAGAAGAGAAGATGCAAAAAAGGTATAGATCAAGTATCCGACTCCTGTGATAGCTCTGATCTCACAATCAGCATCAAAGAGACTGAAGTATCTATCAGCCAGCACCTTGTAAGCCTTACAAAGAGCCAACCATCACAGTGAACGGTCAAAGATTGCAAGCGGTAGACAAGTTCACCTAACTTTGGAGCACACTGTCAAGAGCCGTGCACATTCATGATGAAGTCAATGCCAGGATTGCCACAGCTAGTGCAGCATTTGGCCGACTACGTGGTAGTGTCTGGGATTGAAGTGGAAGCAGGCTTGACACAAAACTGAAAGTCTACAGAGCTGTAGTGCTGCCAACACTATTGTATACATGTGAAACACGGACAGTTTACCAACAGCACGCCAAAAGACTGAATCACTTGCATACTAGCTGTCTTAGAACACTCTTACAGATTACGTGGCAAGACAAGATTCCAGACACGAAGTCCTGAACAGAGCAGTGATGCAACGTGTATATACTCTTCTGAATATAGCACATTTAAGATGGACAGGTCATGTTACCAGAATGCCTGAGGAACGTTTGCCGAAGAAAATTCTCTATGGAGAACTACTAATGGGCAAACGCTCCCAAGGCGGTCAGAAGAAGAGCTACAAGGACACCCTCAAAGCCTCCCTCAGGGACTTCAACATACCAACAGAGTCGTGGGAACAAATTGCACAGGACAGAGCAAAGTGGCGAGGTCTCATCAAAAGGGGTGCCAATGAATATGAGGCAGAAAGAATTAGTGAATCTGAGCTGAAACGTGCACAGCGCAAAGCCAGAGCTAAGGCATCACCAACAGAGCTGTCTTCCTCTAGCCTCTGTTGCTCTATTTGCAACAGACAGTTCAGAGCTAGAGTCGGTCTCATCAGCCATCCTAGAACACACAAATAGAAACATTTCTCTAATATTATTACGATTGGTCATTGTCAGTAATGGCAGACGAACTATTATATTTCACAATTAATTCGATTTGCCAGGGTTTCTTGTCATGTAACTGACTTCAACAGTCGTAATAAATTGTTAACTCCTAAACTTCTTAATCAGGGTTCCAAGGCGTTTGAATGCGGTTCTTCTGTCGCGGTTTATTTTTGTTGTGGTTTGTCTTTGGGTGTTTGTGTCGCTTATATTATTTTATTTTGGATAGCCTATTGGCCATTTTGTGGGAATGTAACTGTCCTTTTGGCTTTCCGCTATTGATCTTTCCATTAGGGTCTGTTGTTTCATGCTTGTGTTTCTTTCCCTTTGGTGTCTCTGATGGGAGCTGTGGGTTAATTGAACGAGTCCTAATCATTGCCTCCACTTCTATTTTTGTTTTCCTGCAAAAAGTATGATAAACGCGATGATTTTGATTTTCAAATGTAAATTTTTGGATGGTGATGTTCCTTGTGCGGCACCCAATAGCGTTTGTATGTCACATTTAATTCGATTTGCCAGGGTGTCTACGTAGTCATGTAACTGACTTCAGCAGTCGTAATAAACCGTTAACTCCTAAACGTCTTAATCAGGGTTATCGGTATCATAAACTACGCTGATTCCTGATCATTGCTTTTAAATTTATTTTGTTTGTACATGTATAAAGGTAATTGCAGTTGATAGCATATAGGATATAATATAATAAATACAGTTATGTAAAAATGAAATACATTTTATGTTGTATTTAGGCAAGTATAATGCATAATTTCAGGCTGCCATTATTCCAAGGTGCAGCAGCTAGTTATGTTTTACCATTGCTAATTATTGCCTCTGCTGACAGCGGCTTCTGTTCGAATAAAGCTTATCAGTCCGGAGAAGCTGGTAAGTACTGTTTTCTACATGGGCGAAATGAAGTATATCGGCAAAGCTATAAATGATCAAAATAGAAGGAAAGAAATGATCCGAAATCGGTACAATTTCCTTACAATGTAACTGAAATGCCGAAGACCTTACGACACAGACCATCAGGCACATTGACTTGTAATAGAAGTAGGGGCAATGATCAGGAATCGATACAATTAACCCACAGCTCCCATCAGAGCGTCCTTGTCATGTTTTTTTTTCATCCTTTCCAATGTTCATCATATCATCCACCTACTATCCGTTTATTATTATGCTCATATGTCTTGATAATGACGTGATCGCTATTATTTGCTTAATGCTCTGTTTGTGTGTTGTAGGGGAAGGGCCGTAACTAATGTTGAGATAACTTGTGACCCGACCCCTTGCTTGCAAATATAAGCAATAAATATGTTTAATCTATCAGAGACACCAAAGGGAAAGAAACAAACAAGAAGCAACAGACCCAAAGGAAACACCAACAGCGGAAAGCGAAAAGGACAGTTACTTTCCCCCAAAATGGCCAAAAGGCTATCCAGAATAAAATAATATAAGCGACGCAAACCCCTAAAGACAAACCATACTAAAAATAAACTGCGACAGAATAACCGCCTTAGAACGGTCAGCGAAAAGAATTCCGTCGGAAGGGGGGGGGGGGGCTTAAATCGATTTTACGTGGCCACAATCCTCGCCCCTATTTCCGTCGTGATTAAGACAAATAATTGTTTAGTCCGCATAAAAGGAGTTATCAACCATGATGGTTGCATGCCATGTGTCGTGCTCGCTCCCTGTGAGTGGTTTTTCTTTACTCCTGTCTATAACAAAAATAAACCGCAACAGAAGAACCGCCTTGGAACGGACGGTGAAAAGGGGTGGGGTCGGGGCTTAAGGTTAAGTGGAGATTGGAGAAATAGATTGGGCTGCAAGATGCTTCCACGCAGAGCTGAAACCGACTACACATGAGTATTGGCAAAACGTTTAAAGCATCTAAATATGTTCTATAAAAGGGTTATCCTTTGGAAGCAAGGAATACACCACAGAAGTAAAAAATATGGAGTGTACATGTTTTCTGGGCCGGACTAGCTAGTTTTGGCCAATTAGGCCTCATCAGTGACCCTAAGATATTTTCATAATTCCACAATGGAATCAATGATCCCAAAGGACAAGAAAATATAATCTACACTTTGATGTAAGGCAGGGAGACCAGGCAAGGTGACGTGAGTCGGACCGTCTATGCATATAAACCCTTTTGGTTTCATTGGGCGCCAGGGATTGAGATGTCATTTCATCTCAATGTCGGATAAAAGTCCCACAAACTTTGGAAGCAACGTCTCCGAAATGAACTAAATAGTGTTGTCGGGGACTTTAAATCTCAAATCAAACAAACAAATAAACCACCCGATTAAAGTAGAAGTAAAACAAAGATCAGGAATCGATACAATTAACTTACTCCAGCCATCAAAGACACCAAAGGGAAAGAAACACAAACATGAAGCGGCCAGACCATAATGGAAACCTAAACAAAGGAAGGCCATAAGGACAGTGACTTTCCCACAAAATGGCCAAATGGCCATCCAAAATAAAAAGACACAAGTGATACACACAGTAAGTAACTAACAACAACATAAATAAACCGTAACAGAAGAACCGCATTTGGACGGTCAGTGGAAAGATTCCACTGGGGGGCTTAAATCGATTTTACATGGCCATAATCCTCGCCCTTACCTCTGTCGCGGTATACACTATTTTTGCTGCTCCGCATGAAGGCTTCCAAACTCATCAGTGTAACATCTCCGAGAACGTATAAATAAAAAAACTACAGAGATGAAACAAGGTTGAGGACTCGACAGCATACAACAACAGAATTGCTGGAGCAAAAGAAAACCAACAGTTAGACTCCGAGGGGCCCGACCAAAGACGGAACATCAGGCGCCAACCAACATAAAGAATACTAAAATAAAATAAAATTCCACTTATGTTTTTACGCTGGAACCGTCATATAATCTTAAGCCCGACCCCCCGGTGTGCAATCAAAGAGGGAAGCAAAGTTGCCAACCGTGATTGGGTTAACCACCATGCATGCAGTCTGTTTTATAACATTTATGTTGTACCCAATCAAAGTTCAATGTATTGAATTCTGGAGGCAGACCCCTTTTCGAAGGGTTGGTGGAGCTTTTCCTCTTCAACATTCTCGCTGGACATGCTGATCAAAAATGAATAAAAACGCGACAAACAAAAGATTAAAACACACAAAACAAACTTTAAAATAGAAGTGAAAGCAATGATCACGAATCGATACAATTAACCCACAGCTCCCATCAGAGACACCAAATCGAAAGAAACACAAACATGAAACAACTAGACCCTAATGGAAACATCAATAGCGGAAAGCCAAAAGGACAGTTACTTTCCCACAAAATGGCAAATTGGCTATCCAAAAGAAAAAATACAAGCGATGCATACACTCAAATACAAACCATAAAAAATAAACCGTGACAGAAGATCCTTTGTATAGTCAGCGTGAGGGGTATCTCACTTGACAATTAAACAATCTTCGGGACCATAATAATCGAACCAATGTAGTAACAAAACAACGATGAGGACTCGACAGCCTGAAATAAATGAAATATTGGACCAAGAGAAAAACTAACATTTGGACTTCGGTAGGTCCGACCGGAGTCAGAGCGACTTTACTTAAACAGTAAGTCTTTAGGTCGTTGCCGGCGTGCAATTAAAGATCAAATCAAAGTTATTAACCGTTTTTGGGTAAACTACCATGCATGCAGTATATCGTATAAAATGTATGTTGTACCTTATCGTTGTACATCGAAGAATTACCCCACCAATTCGGGCACCAAACCATTTAAATCACATGTTTCCTCAAACCCATATACCAAGCCACCACAAAACCCATGCTTCGACAGGCCTTGCCACAGGAGAAGCCAAAATCCAACCCCGAAACCAAACCTAATTACTCTGACACAGAAAGCTTGATTCCTGATTTTGATCTGTGCGCATGCGTGTGTGTGTTGTTTTCAAAGGAAACATTTTAGAGCTGTGTTTTTAATACCTTTGCAGGTAGCGTACTCTGCAGCAACTCGACGACAAATCAAACAGACTGTATGGAAGATGAAATGGAACGCATTATAAGAAACGTCAGAGCGGTAAGCAGTAAAGTAGAAGTAAAACAAAGATCAGGAATCGATACAATTAACTTACTCCACCCATCAAAGACACCAAAGACAAAGAAACACAAACATTAAGCGACCAGACCATAATGGAAACCTAAACAAAGGAAGGCCATAAGGTCTTAGATTTGTTGGACCACTAACAATTTTGTCCTGTATGATATTGGCTAGTGTCTACCTCGCTAAAGTCAACATGCCGCTCGCACAAGTTCACTGGGGCATTGCATTATCGTAAGAGTTTAATTTTAAATGCTGTTTAATACATTCTTAGATTTGTTGAATCAATAACAATTGTGTCCTGTATGATATTGGCTAGTGTCTACCTCGCTAAAGTAATCCTGCCGCTCGCATAAGTTCACTGGGGCATTGCATTATCGTAAGAGTTTAATTTTAAATACTGTTTAATACATTCATTAGTAAATACTTCGTTGAACATTGCAATAATTTAATCAGTCGAAATGTTTCTGAAAATTTCATCAAATACAAAATACAGTGAAATTGCGCTATTAAGACCACCTAAAATTAGGACTAATTCTGCTATAAAAAGCTATCTTTTGAAGGGTACAATTACCTTTTCTCTGTTTTTATCTGCCTATAATGTCCTTTGGCTAGGGACCACCTTGGGGACCGTTCAAAAGTGGTCTTTAAGACCACTTTTTAACAGCCCCAAAGGTGTTTTTAATATAGTTATTTTACTATATCTGTTGTTATCTTTCTAAATGCCTTCATTTCATGTCAGCTTTCAGGCTCATTAATGGTGTGCGGGGTCATACACGCCATGCTCGGATTTTCTGGTGTCATCGGGTTGATTCTTAGATTTGTTGGACCACTAACAATTGTGTCTTGTATGATATTGGCTAGTGTCTACCTCGCTAAAGTCATCCTACCGCTCGCACAAGTTCACTGGGGCATTGCATTATCGTAAGAGTTTCATTTTAAATCACACTTTAGCACGTCCGTGAAACAAACCCTACTTTATATAGAGAAAACTGGGGTTTACGTGGGTAAACATTATTTTCCTTATTTCTGCACCAAGACATAGGTTATGAGTACTCGTTAGAACAGTGCTGCATCAAGACATGGATTGTGGGTACTCGTTAGAACTGCCTCAATGAGGCAATTCCAACGAGTACACATAACCTATGTTTGGAGTATAAATAAGAGAACTGTCACACATTTTCATCAGAACAATTACCGTTTTGGAGGTATGAAAGAATGCGGATGTGTTGACGTAATGTAATTTTAAATGAAGCCAGCTCATGCCAAAAGATACATTTTCGTATAGGCGACAAAGTAGTTTAAGTCGTAGTACCAAAGCGTTAATCCAAAATCATTAATCCATAGACAAATGGCAAATATCAATGTTCAGATCAAAAGACATGGACTCCAGAAGAGTGTAATCAGGCGTCCTAGGCGACAAACTTAGGCTCAAGATATTGAGATACTAATAGTTTCATGCAAAAGAGCAACCGTCTAGACCTATAATTTGGCTGCGCACGCATATTTGAAGAAAATTGAAAACGCTAATACATTGTTTGCATATATCGACTGAATGAATAATACACCTCGAAGGGCCACACATGATATAATGTTAATAATACAGCGCGCCTATATAGGCAAAAGAAAATAACTGTGTTTTATTCCGCAACCAATCACAGCTCGGAAGCGCGTGACGAGTGACGTCATTAAAAACTGCCAATTTATGACCTCACTAGTCTGATTACTTGACGTTGGACGGTGTAAGGTCATTTTCTCGCAAGGGTTTCAGTCGATAATTTTAGCGGGATTTCTTCTACCAATGGCGAAAAGTTTTGAGATTTTGACGGAAACAACAACATTATTGCCGATTTTCAGCGTGCTGCGCGCCTGTGATTTGATCTACTTTACAACTGACCTCCAAACTGTGATTCATTTCTCAACAAAACACAGTCAGAGTTGATCTATTTCTTATACAAAATCATTTTATATGTCATTTGGCATTCAAATTATGTATACTTAGATGCAATGAAAACGCACCAGATTTAGAATTTTGGTTTCTTTAGTTTAAGGTAAAAATGATTGACTTTTTCAACTGATAAATACGGTATTGTAAAGTTGTCACCGAAGCATGAGTTTGTTTGACACAAATACTGCCTGATTTTCATGATGTGCATGTGTAAAATGCCCAAAAATGCAAACTTTTCGTAATCACGATATTTTTGGCACTTTCTTTACTGTCATTATAAGGTCCGCATTCTTTACGTTAAAAAGCAAGCAAAACATTTCATAAAAACAAGCCAGTGGAACGTCTAAGTTACTTCGATCCTCACCGTGCCTTCGGTAAGGTTGGAGGTGGGCTTTCATACCGCCATGTTGCAGAACCTATGGGTTGTTCGCGTACTACGATTGCTCGATTGGTTGAAAGGCACAACGCCACAGGGTCTGTGGACGATAGACAACGCCCTGAACTTAGATGTGTTACTACACGTCAGCAGGTCCGGTACCTTGTTTTGAGTCATTTACGCAAACGATTCAGGATGTGTTACAACACGTCAGCAGGTCCGGTACCTTGTTTTGAGTCATTTACGCAAACGATTCAGGACACTGCCCAAAAGACAGTGGGGACATATAACCTACGCGTAAGTGCCTTAACTGTACGGCGGCGTCTCCAGGAACGCGGTATTTCTAGCCATAATACGTATATGGGGAACGTTTTGACGGCGAAACGTCGAATCAGTCGCTTTAATTGGTGTCGACAGCGTATCCGGTGGACACAAAATAGAAGTGGAGGCAATGATCAGGAATCGATACAATCAGCCCACAGCTCCCATCAGAGACACCAAAGGGAAAGACACACAAACATGAAACAACAGACCCTAATGGAAACACCAACAGCGGAAAGCCCAAAGGACAGTTACTTTCCCCAAAATGGCCAATAGGCTATCCAATATAAAATAACATAAGCGACACAAACACCCAGACAAACCATAACAAAAAATAAACCGCGACAGAAGTACGCCTTGGAACGGTCTGCGAAAACGTACTGTTCACGGACGAGTCGCGTGTCTGTGTTAAAATGTTTGATAGGCGGCGAAAAGTATGGCGTCGACGTGGGGAGCGATTCCAAGACTGTTGTATTAAAAAGATGTCACGTTGGAGTGGTGGTAGCGTAATGACGTGGGGAAGGATCTCATGGCGCCAAAAAACACAACTTATCGTTGCGTATGGTAAATGGACGGCACTTCGGTACATCGATGAAGTCTTAGAGCCTGCGATTGTACCGTTTCTACGCAATACTGGCGACCTTACGCTTTTCCAACAGCACAATGCACGTGGTCATTCTGCGAGGCTAACCATATACTGTTTCAACCAAGTTCTTCCTTGGCCTGCTTTTTCGCCGGATTTATACCCAAATGAGCACCTTTGGGACCAGCTCGGAAAACGTGTGTATAGCCGACGTCATCCGCCAATCAACCGTAAGCAGCTTGCCATGGCGCTACAGGAAGAATGGGACAGCATCACATAAGACCAGATACACCACCGTTCAATTCCAAGCATGAGGCGTCGATGACAAGCAACACTTGATGCTAATGTTGGACATAATTATACCCGGTATTAGGATATGTGATTTTGTTTTTATACCCCCACAAATGAAATTTGGGGGGGGGGGGGGTTATATAGGAGTGAGCTTGTCGGTCTGTCGGTCGGTCGGTCGGTCTGTTGACTTGGTTTCCAGACGATAACTCAAAAAGCGCTTCACCGATTTTTATAATTTTTGGTACACTGATGTAACATCATAAAATACAGATCAAGTTCGATTTCCACTACAATTCGTCAATTTTCGACATAGTTATGGCCCCTTTTAAGTGAAAAAATTGCAAAATGCCGCTGTTGTACTATCAAGGCAGTTTTTTCGGGGGTATTCATCAACTTTAGTGATAGCTCTAGTTTCGGGTGTGTGGACTTTGTCGAGTCTCCGTATCTCAGCATCGAATGAAATGATGTAACTCTGTAGTGAGTTTGTGGATTAGTTAATTATAATTCATTAAACGTGATCAAATGCTGGAAAAATTGTGAATCAATTAAAATTTGAGGTATACTACTAGTGGCGTGTTTTCATTGAATCTGGGTAAGCTTAACTCAGCTTACGTCGAGGTTCCGCTCAGCACGGTTATCGCGGGGGTTGGAAACGCCCATCTACAGGTAATCCCGAGGGTTGAAAGCGCCCATCTACAACAGTGGGGTTCTGTTGTAGATGGGCAACAGAACTCCATATAAGATTCTTTTTCGTGTTAAACACCACCGCAAATTTTCATTTTACTTTATTTAACGTTTTATGTTTCACGCGTTATACTTCTGTAGTTTGCCTGTGTAAAGAACACTGGGTTAGGAACAGAATTTCTATCCCAGGCTATAACCAGTGTACAAGAAAATACTTTCCACATTCTTTATATACGCGGGGTTTTGGAAAAATACGTAGCATGAGCTAATAACATAATTATTTCTAAATATGCACGCATGGTTTTTTATATGCACGGATACTTTGGTCTTTGCGCTAGCGGCTGATTTATAGTTTTCACTTGCATCATGTGTTTCGTGGGTTGTAACGATCATTTGTGTTTGTTTGTTTGATTTGAGATTTAACGTCCCCGTGAAAACTATATGGGTCATTGTGGAGACGTTTCTTCAAATTTTGTGGGACTTTTACCCGACATTAGGTGAAATGACGTCTCAAGCTTTGCCGCACAATGACACCAGTAAGGTTTAAATGCATGGACGGCCCGACTGGCACCACTTTGCCTGGGCAAGCTTAGGTACCAGTACTCATGTGCGGTCGGTTTTAGCTCTGCTAATTTTTCCAGGCCCCGGTGGAGGGGGCCCAACGCTCATTTTAATGGTGCAGTATTTGACATGGCAGAGAAAGGCAACGGTGTAATTTAAGAGCAAAGGGTAAACTGAAAACATACGCCTGCGACATATTTGTGACAAAAAGAGACCATGCTTTGCGCTTTATTAATGTCCTCGTACGTTTGAGACGAACATGTAACCGCATATCCTGCTTATGTTTGTAGGACAGCCGGCATTGCTATCATCCTCTCGCTGTACCTGCAGAAGCATAATACACCAGTTCCAGTATGGACACCTAAAGTTGGCTTCCGGATCATCTGGTATCCGCTTCATCAGGTCTTCTCGGTAGGTTTTCTCTGTCCTATTGGATATGTTCGTGTTATGAACACATCATGTGAACAAGTCCATGAAATGAACGCCCCCTAAACCCCACTTTATAAAGAGAAAACAGGGGTTTAGGGGGTGTAAAATATTTTTCTTATTTCTACCCCAAAACATAGGTTGTGGGTACTCGTTAGAACCGCCTCATTGAGGCGGTTCTAACGAGCACCCGCAACCTATGTTTGCAGTATAAATAAGAAAGATATCATGAATTTACATCCGAAAAGTAGCCATTTTGGAGATGTGAAAAATGCACTATGTCTTACGGGTGTGTTATTGTAATGACAAGAGCAGCTTTTGACTGTTTTGTGAGTGAGTGAGTGAGTGAGTGAGTGAGTGAGTGAGTGAGTCAATGTAAGCAAAACATGCTAACCGGACACTAACTGTTCGTTTCCTTTTGCTCAAGCATTTCAGTTATTTCATGCTGTTGAGTCCCCATCCTTCTTTCATCTTTCTATTCCTTTGTGTTTTTTTATGTTTTGGAGATGTTGCACTGATGAGGTAGAAACAATGATGCGGACTCGGCATGAAATAACTGAAATGCTGGAGCAAATGAAAACCAATAGTTGGACTCCGGTGGACCAGACCAGAGACAGGGCATCAGGCCCCAACCGACCTACCATACATGCAGTTTGTCGAATAACATTTATGTGGTACCCGATCCTTCTATATCGAAGATTGATTTTACAAAACGGTGTACTGAAATCATTGAAAGCATGCATTTTTTTCTGAATTTAAATACTAAGTCACCATGAAGTTCAGGTTTTGATACGCCTTATTGCAGAAGAGATTTAAGACCAACATTGAATTTTGAAACCAAAATCGTAATGCCGTCTATAAACATAGAAAAAAGTTTATGGTACAGATAATGAATTAGTTCCAGCAGTCATTAGCCATGGGGCTATCGCCTGTGAAAGTTTAGAAAATAGAAGTGAAGGCAATGATCAGGAATCGATACAATAAACCCACAGCTCCCATCAGAGACACAAAAGGGAAGGTTAGAGATTCTAGCTTAAATGATCTAGGATCAATAGTGAGACATTACAGACAGACGAACGGACGGATGGTATGGCATTATCCCCGCTTTTCTTCCAAAACCGCGGGGCTAAGAATCTAAACTATTGCCTAACATACATCTCATCTTTAATAATAAGTGAAGGTAATTTTCTAAAAAGTCCTTTTCCATTAAAATTGCAATCTTCTTATTACTTTTCTTATTGTCTGTTGCTAACAGCTCGCTCATCTAATTCATGTTTGTTCTTTTCGAGTAATACTCAGTTACATATTGTAAATGATTACACATGTGAAAATAATATCTTCAACTTTATTACAATAAAACATTTTCCTTCATCAACAGATGTTCTATTTGGTTTTGACCACCTGCCAACCTTTATTTCCAGACGATGTGATGGTACCAGCAATCTTGATTTTTGTGACTTTAATAGTTTACAACGGTGTTCAAACCTTGGAAATAGGGGGTGGGGAATACAAACTATCTCTATTAGACTCACTAACTCTCCTTTTCCAACTCTGCACGTATTTATTTATGTATGTATTTATTTTTCTTTTTTTTCTCTTAGGAGAAAATTTTTATGATGACGTGGTTCTAACTAACATCAAAATCTATTTTATATCAGAGCTTTGATAAGATAAATTGTAATGCACTTGCCTTTGTAACGCCACATCTGATTGGATAAGGTGAACAATGTGCAAACCCGACTTGAATGTAGCTTATATTTTCTTGTTCTTTGGGATCATTGATTCCATTGTGGAATGTTGAAAATATTTGAGGGTCACTGATGAGGCCTAATTGGCCGAAACTAGCTAGTCTGGCCCAGAAAACATGTACACTTCATATTTATCAGCTCTGTGGTGTAGTCCTTGCTTCCAAAGGATAACCCTTTAATAGAACATATTTGACCATTTTGCCAGTTGGCCATTTTGTGGGAAAGTAACTGTCCTTTTGGCTTTCGGCTGTTGATATTTCCATTAGGGTCTGTTGTTTCATGTTTGTGTTTCTTTCCCTTGGTGTCTCTGAGTGGAGCTGTGGGATTATTGTATCGATTCCCTGATCATTGCGTCACTTCTATTTTTCATCATAGATTTCAAAGCTTTGATAAGATAAATTCTAATGCAATAGCCTTTATAACGCCACATCTGATTGGATAAGGTCAAACATTTGCTGGTAGCTCACAGCACTTTCCGCTGGAGCAAAATCATGCCATTTTTAACAAAACAACTGAATAAATGAATTAGAATGGGAATAGCTGTATTGAAAAATTTTAGATTTGGAGGTAAATCGTCGGTTTTACGGACACAACTCACGTTTTACGGCTCCATTAACGCATGGCCGTAAAACAAGATTCACCAATTAACCTCTCCAAATGACAATTTTGAGTACACTTAACATCTAAACAATGCTTGTAATGACGGGTCACATAGAATGAAGTCTACAAGAACCACACGTATGCATCAATGCATTCAAAACTGCAATACAAGAATGCACTTAAGACTGCAATAAATAAGAAATTCCTTTTGGCGTAAAAAATAGCTGTGTTTCCGCTAACTTGCTAAAGATTTTGGTCGGTAGGTAGGAGAAACAATTTTTATTATTTTATTTTTTCTCCCCCCCCCCCCACAAAAAAAAAAAACAGAGTCCGATCTCTATTTTTTGTATGTTTTTGTTTTTGTACATGTTTTTTGATAATATAATTGTCATGGTGAGACTTGCACTACAAATCATAATTCATTCTAGATGCTCAAAAGGTCAGCTCTGTATTTTGGAAGGTACTAAGTAAAAAAAAAAACTACAAAAAATATACTTAAAATAGAAGTGAAGGCAATGATCAGGAATGGATACAATTAACCCACAGCTCCCATCAGAGACACCAAAGGGGAAAAAACACAAACATGAAACAACAGACCCTAATGGAAACATCAATAGCGGAAAGACAAAAGGACAGTTACTGTCCCACAAAATGGCCAATTGGCTATCCAAAACAAAATAATATATAAAAGACAAACCATAACAAAAATAAAATAGATGTGAAGGCAATGATCAGGAATCGATACAATTAACCCACAGCTCCCACCAGAGACACCAAAGGGAAAGAAACACAAACATGAAACAGCAAACCCTAATGGAAACATCAATAGCCAAAAGCGGAAAGCCAAAAGGACAGTTACTTTCCCACAAAATGGCCAATTGGCTATCCGAAACCAAATAATGTAAACGATACAAACACCCAAAGACAAACCAGTACAAAAATCAGCCGCGATAGAAGAAACGCCTTGGAACTGTCAGTGAAACAAATTCCTCCCGGGGGTTTTACGTGGCCACAATCCTCGCCCTTACGTCCGTCGCGATTTAGACAAATAATTTTGTTCAGTCCGCATAAACCGCGACAGAATAACCGCCTTGGATTGGTCAGTGAAACCAATTCCACTTCAAATTAAAACCCGAAATTACTATGCGAAAACGCAAAGACGACACTGGGTAGGGTCGGAAATTGAAAATGGTAGGGTCGGTGTTTTTGAATTTTAATTTCGTTCTTTTATTGTTAAAAATAGTAGAGTCGGTGGGGGGGGGGGGGGGGGGGGTCTGAAGCAGGGGCGGTCGGGTTGTCGGAAACACGGCCTTATTAGGCCTTACCTTAATTCTGCAACACAAGAATGCACTTAAGACTGCAATGCACAAAAATGCACTTACCTTAAATCTACAACGCAAGAATGCATTTAAAATTACAACACAAGAATGCAGATCACGAAAACACGCCTATATAATTTTGACCCCTTTGAATCCCACTTTTATTTAGTAAAACTGGGTTTTACAGGGGTAAACCTTCTTTTTCTAATTTTTGCTCTAACATATATAGATTGTGGGTACTCGTTAGAACCGCCTCATCGAAGCGGTTCTAACGAGCACCCACAATCTATATTTTAGATTGTGTGTACTCGTTAGAACCGCCTCATCGAGGCGGTTCTAATGAGCACCCACAATCTATATTTTGAGCAGAAATAAGAAAAATATCACAATTTTTCATTTTAACATTTTCTTTGTTCCGTCGGTAAGTTTTGCAATGTATTTGTATAGGCGTGTTTTCGTAATGCCTTGAAACTGTATTCATATATATGCTAGCCTTCTATCTCTGTTTTAGATTTTGATAGCAATTCTTGTAAACTGGCTACTTTGTGGCATCCTAACTGCAGCTGGTGTTCTTACCAATGACCCCGATCACCCGGCATATAAGACTCGGACAGACGCACGATCAGCTGTTATAGCCGATAGTCCTTGGTTCAATGTACCATATCCAGGTAAGACAGCGTATACATGTGCGAAATATCTTATAAGAATCCTAAATTTCCAGGAGAAGATAGAAAGTCAGTCCTCAGGGTACCTATCCGACCTATGATCCTGAGAGACGGATTTTTCTGTCTACTCCTCACATCAGCTCGCATACGTGATCTACGTGTTTGAGTCTGGAGAACGATACGAGGACTGCATGATTGTGGAAACAGGCTGATATGGAAGGGGGTCAGTGATTGTATGGGGTGGAATTTTTTATGAAGGCCTAACAGATTTGTACGTGGTAAACAGAGGTACATTGACTGCATTACAGTATCATGTAGAGATTCTAGATCCTATTGTGAGGCCTTTCGCTGGGGCCATCGGTGACAATTTCCTTCTGATGCGGGAATAATGCGCGCCGCCATACTGCTAGAGTGTGCATGGATTACCTTAATCGTGAGGCTATTGAAGTAATGGACTGGCCGGCAGGTTCGCCTGACTTAAACCCAATAGAACATGTGTGGGGCATTCTTTGCAGACGTATCTCACAGGGCGATCACCCACCAATGACTATTCAAGAATTCACAAACATCCTTAGACATGAGTGGGAAACACTAGCTTTACAAACTGTTCAAAATAAGGTTCGTAGCATCCCTCGGCAATGCCAGGAGTGTTGTGCTGCTCGGGGTGGTCATACACATTACAATTTACACATTACATTTGAAATAATCTGACGTAAAGATTGCGATTTCTCAAACATTTATGCATATTCTTACATAACAGGTTACAGGCCGTGATTTGTGAAACTGGTTGCCAATATTTGCCATTAACATGCTGCAGATAAAGTTATTCATCTTTCTGAATTGTTGTTTTATCAGCATTATCCAACATCTTTATACTATGAGGAAATATTTGTTTGCTCCTTTAATTTTTTTTAGCAGTGTAGATTGCGGGTACCTCAGATCTTTTTAGAGCAAAAATAAGGAAACTAATGAATAACCCCTTAAACTCCACCTTTCTCTATATACATATTATGTGCGTGTTGACCTGGTGTTTTCAGATGAATGGTGCACCTTTTAACGTGTGCTTCAAACATACGACTGTCAATTTTGACAATACAAAAATGTAAAATACCAGGTGCAAAAGTACGGAACCCCGGGAAGGAAAAAACAAATTTGTTTTTTTAAATGTTGTGCGAACAAGACATTAAGGTGTGCGAACAACATATTATCTGGTTCGCATAATATGTTGTGCGCACAAGATATTATCTTGTGTGGACAACATAATATATCTTGTGCGGACAACATAATATCCTGTGCGCACAAGGTATTATATTGTGCCCACAAGATAATTTTTTGTTCGCACAACTTAATATTTGCGCACAAGTCTTGTTTGCAAAACATAGATTTTGTGCGCACAATATAATATCTTATGCATCTGATTAAATTGTGCTAACAAGATACTAAGTTGTGTAAACAAGTTATTAAGTTGTGCGAACAAGATATTATCTTGTGCGCACAAGATATTATCTAGTGCACAGAAGATATTATGTAGTCCGCACAAGACATTAAGTTGTGCGAACAAGATAATACCTTCTGCGCATAAGATATTATGTTGTCTGCACAAGATCTTTGTTATGCAAACAAGATGATATGTTGTGCTAACAAGATAAAGAAAAAAGATAATAACTTGTGCGCACATGATGATAGCTTGTGCGCACAAAATATTATGTTGTACGAACAAGAAAACAAGTTGTGTGCACAAGATATGTTGTTCGCACAAGATATTATGTTGTTCGCGCAAGATCTATGTTGTGCGCACAAGATAATATTTTGTGCGCACGAGATATTAAGTTGTGCGAACAAGATATTATCTCGTGCGCAGAAGATAACAACTTGTGTGCACAAGTTATTATGTTGTTTGCAAAAGATTTCACAAGAAATTATCTTGTGCGCACATGTTGAAATAAATTGCATGTCCCTTCCAGGGTTCCGTACACAAGATATTTGAAAGTACTTTAATTTCGACAGCATTATAGACTGTTCATGGAATAAGCAGTCTAGTGTCTTTATTTATTTATTTATTTTTTAGAAAAGTGACATGTATGCACTTATCTAAACCCCACTTTATACAACGAAAAGGGTATGCTTTATTTTTATTATTTCTGCTCAAAGCCACCGAATGTGGGTACTCGTTAGAACCGCACCATTGCTGCGGTTCTAACGACTATCTACAACTAATGTTTTGGGTAAAAATAAGAATAATATCACAAATCTTTATCTGAAAATAAACCATTTTGAAGGTAGTGAAGATTGCACTGTGGCGCAGGGATGTTTTATCATAACGTAATGTCGTCATATATCGGGATTCTGGAAATCTACCATTTAATGCGTTTTCCAAGGGAAATTCAAGTTTTCCATATTTGAAACAGGCATGTATGTATGAGCTTTAAACCATGGCATTTTTATAACTGTAAGACATTCGTCGTTGGTAAAATTTCAGCCCGTGACACTAAATATAAGTTTGGCTTCTTGCAAACTGGATATAATTACATGCGTTGTCTGCGAAGTGCGTAGTAATACCTCATTACGATAACACACCCTTGCGACATAGTGCATTTCTAACATCTCCAAAATGGCTACTTTTTCTGGTTAAAATACGTGATATTTTCCTTATTTATACTGCAACCATAGGTTGTGGGTGCTCGTAAGAACCGCCTCAATGAGGCGGTTCTAATGAGTACCGACAACCTTTGTCTTTGAGTAAAAATAAGAAAAATAATGTTTACCCCCGTAAACCTCAATTTTCTCTATACAAAGTGGGGTGTAAGGGGGTGTTTATTTCACGGACTTGTTCACGTGATGTGTCCTGTGAAGGATAGTGAGAGGTTAATCTTCGAAGGATGTGACATGCGCAGACAATGATCGTAATGTGTATGTTTCGCAGAGCCGTCTCCTTGAGCACAAAACATCTTTTATTTTGCAAAAATAAAACATCGCACATTTCAGAGCGAGGTTATCATATTACACAATAATTTAATTTCTACCATTATTCAGGACAGTATGGAATGGTCAGCTTCAGCGTTGCTGCATTTTTTGCATGTTTCATTGCCACCATTATGTCAGTTTTGGATTCAATTGGTGACTATTACGCATGCGCGCGGGTAAGCCGGGTACCACCACCACCAGCTCATGCTGTGAACAGAGGAATATTAATAGAAGGCACCTGCAGTTTCTTATCCGGAGCTGTTGGATGTGGACACGCTACAACGACGTATGGAGGCAATATTGGAGCTATAGGTGTAACCAAGGTAACACAACAATATAGCAGATAAGAAGTAAGGTGAATGAATAAATCTTCTTCCGCGACGGCATTTCTCGCAGTTATGTGCTAAATAGAAGTGAAGTCAATGATCAGGAATCGATACAATTAACCCACAGCTCCCATCAGAGACACCAAAAGGAAATAAACACAAACATAAAACAACTAAACCCTAATAGAAACATCAATAGCGGAAAGCCAAAAGGACAGAAACTTATCCACATAATGGCCTATTGTAAGCCTTTAAACTAAGTGTGTGAGTCAAGGTCATTTTTGCGATGATCAATTGTAAGCAGTTATATAACAAGTTCTAGAAAAACTTTTGGTAAGCATTTTATGTACGTTGTTCCCATCATTCCATTCGCAATTATAGAAAAAAAATCATGAAACATAAGGCTCTCAAACTGAGATTTGTATTTTCTGGTGAACCGTGTGATGTTTTTTTTAAGTTCTGCTGTAAGACAAATATTGCGGATGCCCATTAGAACCGCCTCAAAGCGCAGACTGTGTGTGCTCGTAAGGACTGCCTCAATGAGGCTGTTCTCACGTGCATCCACACCTTTTATCTTAGAGCACATCACGTTAACAAATCAGAAGTGATGACTTTGATCAGGAATCGATACAATTAACCCACACATCTCACCAGAGACAAGTCGGTAATGAACACCCCGTAAACCCCACTTTTATAGAGAAAACTTGGGTTTGTAGGGTATACATTATTTTTCTGATTTCTGCTCCAAGATATAGGTTGTTGGTACTCGATAGGACTGCCTCAATGAGGGGTTCTAACGAGCACCTTAAACCTGTGTTATGGGTACATGTAGAGAATAATATGTTTTAACAGGAATCGATACAATTAACCCACAGCTCCCATCAGAGACACCAAAGGGACAGAAACATAAACATGAAATAACTAGACCCCAACGAAAAGACAAAAGGGCAGTTACTTTCCGACAAAATGGACAATTGGCTATCCAAAACCAAAAAAAAAAAAAAAAAAAAAAAAAAAAAACATATATATATACATGCGATAAACACGCTGCAAGACATGCAATTACAAACATAACACGCGATAGAAGAACTGTATTGGAACGGTCATTGAAACGAATTCCACTTGGGGGTGGGGGGACTTAAATCGATTTTACGCGGCCGCAATCCTCACCCTTCATTACGATAACACACCCGTGTGGCATAATGCATTTTTCTTACCTCCAAAATGGCTCCTTTTCTGGTGAAAATCCGTTATATTTTTCTTATTTATACTGCATATATAGGTTGTGGGTGCTCGTTAGAACCGCCTCATTGAGGCGGTTCTAACTAGTACCCACAACCTATGTTTTGGAGCAGAAATAAGGAAAAGGATGTTTATCCCCGTAAACCCCATTTTTCTCTATACAATGTGGGGTTAAGGGGGGGGGGTCTTTATTTCACGGACTTGTTCACGTGATGTTACTTCCGTCGCAATTTAGACAATTTGTTCAGCCCGCATGAAGGCCTCCTAACTCATCAGTTCAACATCTCCGAGAATACAAAAATCAAACATCCACGTAGATGAAACAACGGTGAGGACTCGGCAGCAAGAAACTACTGAAATGCTTGAGCAAAAGAAAACCAACAATTAGACTCCGAGGGGCCCGACAAGATACAGAGCATCTAGCCCTGTCAAAAAAGTAGTGAAGGCAATGATCAGGAATCAATACAATTAACCCACAGCTCCCATCAGAAAAAAACAAAGGGAAAGAAGCACAAACATGAAACAACTAGACCCTAAAGGAAACATCAATAGCGGAAAGCCAAAAGGATAGTTAATTTCCCACAACATGGCCAATTGGCTATCCAAACAAAACAATATAAGCGATACACACCCCCAGAGAAAAACCTTAAGAAAAATAAACTGCGACAGAAGAACCGGCTTGGAACGGTCAGTGAATCGAATTCCACTGGGGGTGGGGGCTTAAATCGATTTTATTTTACATGGCAACAATCCTCGCCCTTATTTCCGTCGAGATGTAGACGATCATCAATATACAATTTTTACACGTATAACTTTTTTTCTTTCTTTATTGTGTAATTAACATAAATCAGAGCCACGATTAAAGGGGATTTCAAATAATGTTGCCAAAGAGAATTACCGGTACCCTTTAAGTATTGTACCATTTGCTTGACTGTATAGTTCAATACTTTGAGTGTTTCAGTCTAAATCATACCACGTAATGGATCGCCGGTGGAAAATGACGAAGCAAAACAAACACCACGAACACACGCTTAATAATGTAATTTTGACTTATCATTTAAAAGTTTAACCCAATTTGTTTTTATAGTAAAACTATGGTTTACAGATGTACACATTATTTTTCTTATTTCTGCTTAATTACATATATTGTTGGTACTCGTTAGAACCACCTCGACGAGGTGGTTCTTACGAGTCCGCACAAACTATGTTTTTAAAAAGAAATCAGAAAAATATGAGAAAATTTCTCATTTTTGGTGGCAAAATTTTCAATATATTTGAATAGGCGTGATATCGTATTGTCTTATTTCAAAAGCTTGAACATCTTGGAATTTAGTCTAGGCAGAGGTAGTTCAAATCACTGCCATAGCATTCGGACTATAAAGCAGGTATTATTGTACAATGTCCTTTTAATCGTCTGTAATGTAATACATGTTTTGCCATTACGATAACACACCCATGCGAAATACCGCATGTTTTCATATCTCAAAAATGGATACTTTTCTAATGAAAATCTGTGATATTTTCTTATTTATACTGCAAACATACGTTTTGGGTGCTCGTTGGAACCGCAATATTGAGACGATACTAATGAGTACTCACAAGGTATGTATTGAAGCAGACATATGAAGACAAATGCCCCTGTAAACCCCATCTTTTCTCTATATAACATGGGGCTAAGAGGGATGATCATTACACGGCCATGTTAACCTGATGGATTTCACAGCCGACAAACATGTTGTTAAAAAATAATTAAAATTACTTACTTATTTACTTACTTACTTAGTTACTTGCTTACCTACTCCTTACTTACTAACTGACTAACTTAAATACTTACTTACACACTCACTCTAAATTTATTGGTGTTACAACTTTAACTTGTTTGTCTGTTTTGCTTTTATTTATAACATGCAAATTCATGTTCACAGGTGGCGAGTCGACACACGTTTGTTTGTTGTGCGATAATCTTTATATTGTTCGGGATTCTTGGCAAGTTATCAGCATTGTTTATCACCATACCCTACCCGGTTCTAGGCGGAGCGTCCATAGCTATGTTCAGTTCATTCACAGGTGTTGCTATATCAAACTTACAGGTACGTATGATAAATATCCAATCGAGCAAAAATTGTGTTATTAGGCATTTATGTACAGAGATGGCTCAAAGCATCACGTGAACAAGTCCGTAAAAGGAACATCCCCTAAACCCCACTTTATATAGAGAAAACTGGGGTTTAAGTGGGTATAGAATATTGTGTTTATTTCTGCTCAAGCACATATGTTGTGGGTACTCGTTAGAACCGCCTCAATGAGGCGGTTCTAGCGAGCACGCACAACCTACATTTGCAGTATAAATAAGAAAAATAATACGGATTTTCCTAAGCAAAGTAGCCATTTTAGAGATGTGAAAAATGCACTATATTGCACGGGTGTGTTATCATAATGCAACTTGCATATCCACCATCAAGGGAACACGCCTATAAAATATGACCCCCTTAAACACCACTGTCATACAGCAAAACTGGGGTTTACAGGGACATATACTAATTGTCGTATTTCTGCTCGAAAACATTGATTGTGGGTGCTCTTTGGGACCTTTCTACTTGGCAATATTTACAAAATTATATATGCAAATTCTGGGAATTCCGATTGGAATGAATGCGCTTCTCTTTCATTCTTGTTATATGAGCCAGCGCAAGACAAAACCTATAATAAGACATGTGCGCCCAGCGAAGACTCAGATCAGCCTGCGCATCCCCGCAGTCTGATCAGAGTCTTCGCTGTACGCTTTAAGGACAGTTAAGGGCCCAGTGCTCCTCCATGCAGCAACAGAAGTCTCAGGTTAGACCATATGGATGCGCAAGCTGATCTGATTCTTCGCTGGACGCACTTGTCTTATTGTAGGTTTCGTCGTGCGCTGGCTCATATAATAAAAGAGAATTCATGATGTCCTCTGTAGAAAAGCAATCTGAAGTTATTGAAGCTTTCAACTCTACGTCGGATTATTTTGGTGATTTATTGAATATTGAATATACCCACCGGTGTCGCTAGTTTGATCAGACACTTTTACCCTTCAGACCTTCAATTAAATAAAGCAAATTCTTCTGACATTCTTTAAGAGCAATGAAAACATTCATAAGAAAGAAGATGGGTCATACTACGTAGTTTCGGCTATTAAAGCCTCATCAGTGACCCTGTAATGATCCGGCAAAGAAAGCCAGATGAAACATACTGCAATTTTGCGAATTTCGAATAGGCAGTCGATTCAAAGACTGATATAAATCAAAATGGGGTCCAAATAATTAAAAACCTGTCTAGAATATGAGTCTAAACCAATAATATATTTCCGATTTCTCAGAATATTCACGCTGATCTCAAAGGACCAAAAGTAAAATATAAACTGCACTATGGTTGATGTACGGGGAGACGTTTTACGGCCGCCACAAGCCTTCATGCGGACTGAACAAATTATTTGTCTAAATCGCGACGGAAGTAAGCGCAATGATTGCGGCCACTTAAAAACTAAGCCCCCCCCCCCCCCCCACACACACACACACAAGTGGAATTCGTTTCACTTACCGTTCCAAGGCGGTTCTTATGTCGGGGTTTATTTTTGTTATGGTTTGTCTTTTAGTGTGTGTATCGCTTATATTGTTTTGTTTTGGATAGCCAGTTGGCCATTTTGTGGGAAAGTAAGTGTCCTTTTGGCTTTCCGCTGTTGCTGCTTCCCGGGTCATTGGGGTTTGGTTGTTTAGTGTTTGTTTGTCTTTCCCTTTGGTGTCTCTGATGGGTGCTGTGAGTTAATTGGATCGATTCCTGATCATTGCCATTCACTTCTATTTTTTTTTTTTTTTTTTTTTTTTTTGCAAAATTTACGATGAACACGGTGATTATGATTTGAGATTGTAAATTTTCCTCTCTTGGATGGGGATGTTCCTCGTGTTGCATCCTGCGGTGTTTATAAATAAAAATTAATTCGGTTCGCCAAAATGTCTAGTTTGTTTATATATATTCTTGTCTTTCAAAGCATCCGTCAATGTTATTTATCAGTCACCACCTATATTAATTGCATTGTAGCACACTGACCTGATAAAGATATGCTATCTCAGGACAAGTGAGCTTTATCAGGTAAACGTGACATTGCACTTTTATTAATGAATGGAACTACTAGAAAAATTGACAAAATGTTAATATTACTGGAAAATAATGAAGAAATGACTTCTTAAATATCACAGGAAAAAAATGAAGTCAGCTGATACTAAATATATTGACCGCCGTGATCAATAAATGATCATAAATTACTAATTTAAGAGTGTACAAGGGGATAAACTGATAAATAGAATACCAGATTCGTGTCATTTGATATCAATTTTATCAGGCTCGGCTTCGAGAACGCATGTAGAATCGCTCGGCAAGCCTCGCGATTCTACAAGCGTTCTCAAATCCTTGTCTGATAAACTTGATATCAAAGTATTCTCTATTTATATTACCGACAGCAGAAAGCAATTATAGGCATAGTCTTCGATTAATCTTTGTTTTATTTATAATTTCTAAAAAAATAAATAAATAAACAATCACATTATCCAACTCGTTTCATCAGTCTGTGATTATAAAATAAAAACGTATAATTTCAGGTAGTTTCCTTATCCTCCTCGAGAAATATGGCAACATTAGGGGTAGCCGTCATGCTTGGTTTGATGATACCGACATACGTGAATAACAGTGATCAACCTTTCAATTCAGGTACACATTTAAGATTTAAACTTATTTTCATCCTCTCCATGTAGAAGAATATGATATTTTCCGGGTAGCCGTCGCGCTTGGTATGGTGATTCCAACATTCGTGAATAAAAATGACCAACCTTCAATTCAGGTTGACAATATTTCAATCCAGGTACAAAAAGCTTCAAACATTTTTATTAGATAACTTGTGCCGCAGAAGTGATATAAAATAGATGTGAAGGCAATGATCAGGAATAGATACAATTAACCCACAGCTCCCACCGGAGACACAAAAAGGAAAGAACCACAAACATGAAATAACTAGACCCTAATGGAAACATCAATAGCGGAAAGCCCAAACGACAGTCACTTTCCCACAAAATGGCCAATTGGCTATCCAAAACAAAACCAAAAAAAAAAAAAAAAAGTAATAATAATAATAAAAATTAAAAAAAAAAAATAAGCGATACACACTTAGAGGATCTTACACGAGTGGTCATTTCATATGAAATTTTTGAAACGAGCCTTCGGCGAGTTCATAAATTTCATATGAAATGACCACAAGTGTAAGATTCTTTTTATCATATGACTACTTTAAATTGGTTTAAACGCCTTTTAATTTGACAAGTTTTCTACGAAAAATGCATTGTTGACATGGACGTCGTCATGACGTTACTTAATCCCGCCAAAGTGTTATTACACGTGTGGTCATATGATTTTTATTACACGACGTTATCCACTGCTTATCAACGACGTCATATGATAAACTCAAATACAAACCATAATAAAGTTTCCTTTTAAAAGGAAGGCTTCCCTAGTTTGCAAAGTTGAAAATCTGCTCGCCTTTCGAAAGTAAGGGGGGGGGGGGTATTGCCATTTCCCCGGCGTCCGGCGTCGGCGTTAGCATCGGTGTCCGCATTTGGTTGAAGATTACCTGCAAGCAATCATTTGTGCTGTTTTACAAATTTATTTTCAAGTAGAGTTATCAGTTGGTAAAAAAAACAATATTTTTCCCATTCTTTTTCACTTGATTTCCCAGGTTTTGGGGCTTAAAAAGTTAATCATTACTTCTGTATTACCTCCCTTATGATCATACATTTTGTCAAATGCATGTGCGTAGCCAACTAAAACGCATCTTCTCTTCTACATATCCGAGAGCAGCAAAGGCTCTAGTAAAGCTGCGCGTACTTGCAGGCTCGCCTGAGTCAGTGCCGGTCGCCTTTGTGAAAAAGACCCATGTCATGCCCATGCCAACGTCTCGACGTTGCATCGATGTCGCTCTAAATAAGCACGATTTGCCTGGTAAGGCTTTTACGGAAACTGTTTCAGTGTTAGCTGTCCGTCTTGAACCATTGAAAGGAGGACAATTTACGTATAAACATATTCACGGACCCGGCGAGGAGAAAAACCGCAACGTCGGTGCGCGTCTAAGTGTAATGGTTATATGAACAGAGAAGGCTGAATGTTGCAAGCTGCTCACTCGCACAAGTTTTATGCTGGTGGAAAATTTGTCCATGTACATGTTAAGCTTTTAAATTGCTCGTTTGAAATGCGATGAACAATGGCATGTTTTGTAAAATTGACCATGTTGGTAGGAGATGAGGTCTCTTTCTGCCTGAGTTCGAAGCACGATCGAGAAAAGTTCTGCAATGGTTTAAAACTGTTTTTTTTTTTCTCTTCAGCCACCGCTTATAAAGAAGCGGCTAATAATGTTCCTAAATATATGAAGATAAAATGACATATCACTTTCATAGAGACCACCCTACAACAAGCACACTTGATTGATTTACTTCGGATTTTTTTTACACAAGTTAGACTATCTGCCTGTAATTGGACTCTGCAAAACTATTTTTACTGATTTCAACTGTCAAATTTTCTTCGTAAACTCGTCCTGGAAATTCTGAGTGACCATGAAAAGTTTGAGACTCTGAGAGAAGTGTGACACAGTGACAGAATTAACTTTTGTAATCTATCGGCATTTTTTTTACAAATCCTTAAGAAAAGAAAAGCATTACATCAACAAGTCCGTGTACTGAACAACGATTATCTTGTTTTTAAGGTAACCAGGCACTAGAAGCACATTGAGGCTACCGCATAAGTACTGAACAACCCTATAAACCCAACTTTATGTACAGGAAGTTGAGTGTACAGGGGTACATTATTTTCCCTTTTTACGGGGGGGGGGGGGGTTCAGAACACCGTGCACCGACAATCTATATTTGGACTAGAAAAAAAGATTTTTTTTTTTCACATCATGAAAACACACCTGCCTAATTTTGACCCCTAGACAGTGGTTAGTCGTTAGAACCTCTTCATCGAGGCGGTTCTAAGCGGTACCCACAATCTATATTTTTTAGAGCAGAAAGATGAAAAAATCTGATTTTTTTATCGGACAATTTTCATTTGGGTGGCAAAATTGCACGACCCGCAGAAAAAGCGACCGACTGAAGTCGGTTGATTTTCTAAGGTGCCCTAAAATCACCGTGTCATTCTGTCATTTGGTCATTCGGTCATTCTGTCAGTCTGTCAGTCCGTAACCCGTTTGTGAAAATTGGTGATAGTGACTTAACCGCTTGGAATATTTAAACAATTTTGGCATACTGATAGATATCAATGAGATCTAACCAATGAACTTGCGAAATATTATATTACATTTAGTATAGCCTCGCCGAGGCGAAAAAAGTGAAAATTTTCGAACTGCTTCTCCTCGGAAACCGTTGGGCCGGTTGAAGTCAAATTTCATATGCAGCCTCTATGGGATGAAGGAAACCAAAATTTGCTCATGGGGTCTAGGTCACATGACCAAAATGGCCGCCAAGCCATATATGGTCTGTCTGTCTGTCCGTCCGTAACCCGTTTGTGAAAGTTGGTGATAGTGACTTAACTGCTTGGAATATTTAAACAATTTTTGGCATACTGATAGATATCAATGAGATCTAACCAATGAACTTGCGAATATTACATTCCATTTAGTATAGCCTCGCCGAGGCGAAAAATGTGAAAATTTTCGAACTGCTTCTCCTCGGAAACCGTTGGGCCGATTGAAGTCAAATTTCATATGGAGCCTCTATGGGATGGGGGAAACCAAAATTTGCTCATAGGGTCCAGGTCACATGACCAAAATGGCCGCTAAGCCATATATGGTAAAAACCCTTCAAAAATAGTCTTCTCCAGAACCACTGGGCAGATTTCAACGAAACTTGATAATTAGCATCTGAGACGTAGGCCCATCATAAATTGCTAAAATGGTGACCCTGGGTTGACCTTGACCTTCTTTGTGCCTAGGTCAAACTTTGACACATATGCTTTTGTATTGGAAAAGTGAGAATGCATTTTATCCTGCAAACGATTCAGAATACAGTACTAAAGTATAAGATATATTTTTGCTCCTTACGATAAGGCGCATTTATTGGGGGAACCGTTTTAGGTCCAGGTCACATGACCAAAATGGCCGCCATACCCATATATGGTAACACTCATAAAGCTAAAAGCATCCGGCGGGTCGTGCACTTCAGCTGAAGCGCTGGTTCTGTATATATTTGAATAGGCGTGTTTTCGTAATGAACTGAAAATGCTAGTTCATGAGATTTTAGCACATACATGTAGACGTTTTATAATGATCCCGGTTATACAGACCATAGAGTTAGTTTCGAGTCACAACAAGTACGCTTATTACGTCGAATACGGCAGTTAATATAATTTCACCATGCATGGGGTAGGCCTACAGGGAAAAATGGGAAACTGGAATCAAGTTACATTGCTTCAATTATTGGAATACACCCATATATGCCTAGCGGCCCTTTTTGAGACATTGGCAAATAGTGCAGTCCCAGATCAGACGCCGCATCTGATCAAGATCTAAACTGTTTTCTCAACATACATGCATTTTTGTAAAACTTACCACAAAAAATGGCACCCCTATGCTTAGAAATTGACCACTCCAGACTTATAAAGGTGGAAATGGGTTAACTCTTATCTTGCTGTTCACGGACCACCCCTATCTTTGCAAACAGTATAGATCCAGATCAGATGGCTTCTGTAGAAGCCATCTGATCAGGATCTACACTGTTTGGCATTCATTTTATAAATTTGTAGCAATAAATTACATTAAGTAATTTGATTGGTTGATAGACAGAAATGGGTGTGGCTTAAATGAATATTCAGCAAGATAAGGGTTAATTATGAGGTTACATGAAAAGGACGAAACTGAAAGTAGGACCTGTTTCTACTGTAACTTTTTTTCTTTGGTTTGACTTCTTGGAAACGCTTTATAAATAAATATCTGGAAACGCTTTATAAATAGACAGCGACGGGCGCTGCATTCCTGTTTATTCCGAACGCGTTTTCACTGCGTAAATATGTGGAGAGCAGTCTTATCTGTAGGGCTTTCCTAGTTACGTCATAAGACGGTTAGAAATAAACTGGGGTATCACCAATCCAATCTAAATGGCTTCCAATCGAAATTGGAAGCCAAAAAATATTAAACCGCGACAGAAGAACGCATTGGAACGGTCATTGTCAAGAATTTCAGTATGGTGGTGTTGTGATTGTGTAGGTGTGTGTGTGTGTGGGGGGGGGTGCTAAATCGATTTTACGCGGTCGCAGTCCTCGCCCTTACTTCCGTCGCGATGTGGACAAATAGTTTGTTCAGACCGCAAGAAGGCCTCCTAACTCATCAGTGCTATGCATTCTTTTCGGTAATCTACTAGTGGATTAAATAGCCAAATAAAAGCTACCTCACTGTATTACTACGCACTGTAAAAGATCAAATGACACCCAAAACAGTCTTGAGATTTTGTAACAATCGACGGCAAATGTCGCGAATAGGTCATTGAATGGGTATTTCGAGGGTTTTGAATTTAGATAGCGTTCGTCCAGCATAAGGGAATGTCTAGAATTTTGCACTCCTCTGAAAAATTATGTTTGTTTTTATGTTGAAGTCATTGAAGGAGGCTTTGAAGGGTCTTCTTCTAATCACCATTGGAACGATTGCCTATTTCTAGTTCTGCATAGAGTATTTTCTTTTGCAAGTATTCTTCAGGCATCCTCGTAACATGGCCTGTCCATCTTAACTGTGCCAGTTTCAGAATCGGGTCACAAGTAAAGTTTAAATGAATCCCTTACCCCGTGACCCGATGTTGTTCATACTTCGATAGACGTTAAATAAATTACATTCATTTCTTCATAAGCGACGACGAATCTTTCTATGCACAAACAATGTCCGACTCCCGAGTAATAGTCATCAGAAGAAAACTACTTCTTGAACATGAAAGTAAACATTGATTTAAACGACGGTTATAGCAAATTATCTTGATAGCATTCCAAGCTGTATACTGCTGCCTGTGATGGAAAAAGCCCTGAAAGGAACATACCGGTTGTTTTTATAGATTTTTATAGGTTTTGTTGTTTGTTGCTTACTGTGTGTATCACTTTTGTCTTTTTATTTTGGATGGCCATATGGCCATTTTGTGGGAAAGTAACTGTCCTTATGGCCTTCCTTTGTTTAGGTTTCCATTATGGTCTTGTCGCTTAATGTTTGTATTTCTTTCCCTTTGGTGTCTTTTATGGGTGGAGTAAGTTAATTGTATCAATTCCTGATCTTTGTTTTACTTCTACTTTCCAAAAAAAAGATAATATATCTTGCTCGCAAAAGATGATATCTTGACTGTTTTATTCGAACATATTATCTTGTCAACACAAATATCTTATCCTCACAACTTATTGTCTTCGTAAGTCCGGTCTAAGTGAGGCCGGTCTAAGGAAGACGATCAGGAGGCCGCTGGTTCAATCCCCAGCTGGCCCGGCAAAATTCCGTTTTGGATATTGGTCATGAAATATTTTCTAAGGCCATTCTCTGTCTTCTGCTAATTCAAGAAAAGTGACGTAAGTCTGTGTACTGTACTGTTTCAAAGCTTGTATATAAAAAAATAGAAGTGAAGGCAATGATCAGGAATCGAAACAATTAACCAACAGCTGCCATCAGAGACACCAAGGGGAAACGAACACAAACATGAAACAACAGACCCTAATGGAAACATCAATAGCGGAAAGCCAAAGGACAGTTGCTTTCCCACAAAATGGCCACTTGGCTATCGAAAACAAAATAATATAAGCGGTATAAATATGTTCTAGAAAGGGTTCTCCTTTGGGAGCAACTAATACACCACAGAACTTGAAAATATGGAGTGTACATGTTTTCTGGGCCAGACTATGTAGTTTCGGCCATTTAGGCCTCATCCATGACCCTCGAATATTTTCAAAATTCCACAATGGAATCAATGATCCCAAAGGACAAGAAAATATAAACTACACTATAATGTAGGACACGGAGACTTTTAACGGCCGCCACACATTCCCAGACACCAGCTGTAGTGACGTCAAATATGTTCTAGAAAGTTTTCTCAAAGACAGACGATAACAAAAATGAACAGTGAAACGAATTCCATGGGGGGTTTAAATCGATTTTACGAGGGCCACAATCCCCGCCCTTACTTCCGTCGCGATTTAGACAAATAATTTGTTCAGTCCGCGTTAAGACCTTCTAACTCATCAGTGCAACATCTCCGTGAACACAAAAATCAAACAACCACAGAAATGAAACAACTGTGAGGACTCGACAGCAAGAAACCACTGAAATGCTGGAGCAAAAGAAAACCAACAGTTAGACTCCGATGGGTCCGACCAGAGACAGAGCATCAGCCACCAACCAACATTACCTTGAATTAGATCTCTCTTATTCTCAGTAAGCCTTTACGCGGTTAATAAGTTATGAATAGTAAGATCCTTTGGAAGAAAAGGATACACCAAATAAACGAAACTAGGAGGCTCGGTTTTATTGAGTCTGTTCGTGGCCAGTAGTGAAATGTGCAACACTGGCCACGCCCTCTAGCACCGGCTTAAGCAGAACTGTATTTTCAGAATGATTGTAAATAAAGTCAATGATCCCAAAGGACCAAAAAATATAATATGCACTATCATGATGTACGGGGAGACATTTTACAGCCGCCACACCGCACAACACCAGCTGCAGTAGAGATAAACAAGTTCTGAATTGTTAGATCCTTTGGAAGCAAAGAATTCACAAAATAAACAAAAACTAGCAGACACTAAATATGTTCTATGAAAGGGTTATCCTTTGGAAGCAAGGAATACACCACAAAACTAGAAAATATAAAGTGACTTTTTTCTGGGCGAGACTAGCTAGTTTCGGCCAATTAGGCCTCATCAAGGACCCTCAAATATTTTCAAAATAACAGAATGGAATCAATGATCCCAAAGGACAAGAAAATATTAACTACACTTTGATGAAGGGCAGGGAGACGTTTTACGGCCGCCACACTAAGTAGAAGTAAAACAAAGATCAGGAATCGATACAATTAACTTACTTCACCCACCAAAGACACCAAAGGGAAAGAAACACAAACATGAAGCGACCAGACCATAATGGAAACCTAAACAAAGGATGACCATAAGGACAGTTACTTTCCCACAAAATGGCCAAATGGCCATCCAAAATAAAAAGACACAAGTGATACACACAGTAAGTAGTAACAAACAACAACATAAATAAACCGCCACAGAAGAACCGCCTTGGAACGGTCAGTGGAAAGAATTCCACGTGGGGGCTTAAATCGATTTTATATGGCCATAATCCTCGCCCTTACCTCTGTCGCGGTATACACTAATTTTGTTTAGTCCGCATAAAGGCTTCATAACTCATCAGTGTAACATCTCCGAGAACATACAAATAAAAAACTACAGAGATGAAACAATGTTGAGGACTCGACAGCATACAACAACAGAATTGCTGGAGCAAAAGAAAACCAACAGTTAGACTCCGAGGGGCCCGATCAAAGACGGAGCATCAGGCGCCTAAGCCTGCCAAGAAAAAAAGCGTAGCGTTAACTTACTTTTTTGTCGGCTCCTCCTCCCCTTCCGACCCCATATACATATCGTACAAAGAATAATACAAAACTGAATGGATGATCAGTTATAAATTTACGCATACGCATGACGTGTGCTATGTATGTATGTATGCATATATGTATGTATGTATGTATGTATGTAATTGTCTGAAATGAGATTTTGCCTCCCGTCACCACTATTTAGACCACCATGGAGACATGACTACCATCTTGGCGGGGACTCTATCCGACACCGAGACGAAACTACGCCCGAATCCCTGTCACCCAAACAAACCAAAAGTGTTAATATGCAGGGACGCTACGACCAACACCACCCTACATGGGCAGGCCAAGGTCTCTTAGCGACCCGCCGGTACTCATATGTGGTGGGTCCAAGCCCCGCGCAGAAGCACCATGAAGCCAAATCTATTTCTTCAAGCCCCGTTAGTTGGGGCGAGTATGTATGTATGTATGTATGGATGGATGGATGGATGGATGGATGGATGGATGGATGGATGGATGGATGGATGGATGGATGGATGGATGGATGGATGGGTGGATGGATGGATGGATGGATGGATGGATGGATGGATGGATGTTATATGTATGTATGTATGTATGTATGTATGTATGTATGTATGTATGTATGTATGTATGTATGTATGTATGTATGTATGTATGTATGTATGTATGTATGTATATATTTGGGATACTACCCCCCACCTCCTTATATATATAGGGATTCCCTATTCCTGCCCCGAAGAACAGAAAGTATGTATCCGCCAGGACCGTCTCGATGAGGCGGCTATAACGAGTACACAAAGTCCACACTCCGTGCAGAAACAAGTAAAAAAAAATAAAAACACCATTTCTCGTCCTATAACCGTCGTTGTCTCGGCGAAAAAAATCACAATGTTCTTGTGCGGAAGGGTCCTCGCAATGTATGTATGTATGCATGTGTGTGTGTGTGTGTGTGTGTGTGTGTGTGTGTGTGTGTGTGTGTGTGTGTGTTTTGTTTGATTTGAGGTTTAACGTCGCCGTCAACTCTGTAAACGTCATTTTGGAGACGCTGCTTCCAAATTTTGTGGGACTTTAACCCGACATTAAGATGAAATGACGTCCCAAGCCCTGCCGCCAAATGGAACCAATATGGTTTACAAGCATTGACTCGCACCGCTTTGCCTGGGCAGGCTTAGATATTCTGAGCTGTTTACCAGTACTCTTGTGCGGGTAGGCTTCGGCTCCGCGTTAACTAACATGATTTTCATTTATATTTTGCAGGAAATGAGACCTTCGACAGAGTGCTAACTATGATATTGGGAAATCCAACTCTAGCCGGAACTGTTATTGCTTTCTTTCTGGATAATACTGTCCCAGGTATTGAATACTTTACACAATACACCCGGGCCTGTATGGATGATTTGTTTCTGGAAATTACATCACGAAAACACGCCTCTATAATTATGACCCCACAGTATACATTATTTTTCTTATTTCGGCTCAAAAACATAGCTTGTGGGCACTTGCAAGAAACGCCTCGCCGAGGAAGTTCTAACAAGTGCTTACTATGTTTTGAGCAGAAATATAAAAAAAGGATTTTTACCTGAAAAAAATCACTTTTTGGTGGAAAAATGCTCAATATATTTTCGTAATGAATACGGACATGCTACCTAAGCAAAGCAAGAATCAAACATTACCTCATGTTAAGCACAATAAAAGAAAGAAAATGAATACGAAAATGTTATACATGAAAAGCCACAATCAGACATAGCAGCCTGTCAAGGGCTCTGAGAGTCAGAAGGAATTAGAATAGAAATGTAACTCAAGAAAAGTCGGCCTCGGTAGCTCAGTAGGGGCGCGTCTGACTGGTGATCATGAGGACGCGGGTTCGATAACTACCGGGGTCGGCAACATTCTTTAGTGGTGATCGATAATGAAATCTTTTCTACGGTCATTTTCTCCCTTCCGCTGATTCAAGAAGGGCAGGTGTCGGTTTCTGGCGAAAGATTGTGCACTGTACTGGTTAACGGCTTAAGCATAAGCCTGCCCGGGAAAAATGTGGACAGGCAAACTGACCGGCCCAAAAATGACCTAAAATAGTGTTGACTGAGTCGTTAACTTAATACAAACAAACAAAACTCAAGAAAAGCCACAATCAGATATTGCAGCCTGCCAAGCGTACTACAAGATAGAGGAAACACAACAAAAGAAACACCACATTAGAAGTAGAAGTAAAACAAAGATCAGGAATCGATACAATTAACTTACTCCACCCATCAAAGACACCAAAGGGAAAGAAACACAAACATTAAGCCATAAGGAAAGTTACTTTCCCACAAAATGGCCATATGACCATCCAAAATAAAAAGACACGACTGATACACCCAGTAAGTAACAAACAACAACATAAAAATCCGCCACAGATGAACCACAGATGAATGGTAACAAACAACAACATAAATAAATCGCTACAGATGAACCGACTTGATTTCTGTGTTCACGGAGATGTTGCACTGATGAGTTAGGAGCCCTTCATGCGGACTGAACAAATTATTTGTCTAAATCGCGACGGAAGTAAGGGCGAGGATTGTGGCCACGTAAAATCGATTTAAGCCCCCCCCCCCAGTGGAAATCTTCCACTGACCGTTCCAAGGCGGCTCTTCTGTGGCGATTTATTTATGTTGTTGTTTGTTACTTACTGTGTGTATCACTTGTGTCTTTTAATTTTGGATGGCCATATGGCCATTTTGTGGGAAAGTAACTGTCCATATGGCCTTCCTTTGTTTAGGTTTCCATTATAGTCTGGTCGCTTAATGTTTGTATTTCTTTCCCTTTGGTGTCTTTTATGGATGGAGTAAGTTAATTGTATCAATTCCTGATCTTTGTTTTACTTCTACTTTGGAACGGTCAGTGGAAAGATTTCCACTGGGGTGCTTAAATCGATTTTACGTGGCCACAATCCTCGCCCTTACCTCCGTCGCGATTTAGACAAATAATTTGATCAGTCCGCATGAAGGCCTCCTAACTCATCAGTGCAACATCTCCGTGAACATAAATAATCAAAGAGCTACAGAGGTGAGACAACGGTGAGGACTCGACAGCAAGAAACCACTGAAATGCTGGAGCAAAAGAAACATCGGGCACCAACCAACATTACCTTGCATTAGATCTCTCTAATTCTCAATAAGCCATTACGTTGGAACCGTCATAGAATCTGAGACCTGACCCACCGGCGTGCCATTAAAGAGGGAAGCAAAGTTGCCAACCGTGATTGGGTTAACTACCATGCATGCAGTCTGTCGTATAACATTCATGTTGTACCTAATCTTTTTATATCGAAGAATGATTTTACGAAATTGGGTACTGAAGTCATTGCGGTTATATATTTTTCTGAATTTATATTCTAAGTCACCATAAAATTCGGGTTCTGAGTCTGCCAGTGCACTACAAGTAAAGCCTACAGGCACGAAAACATTGCTAAAGGAACCACTAATACTTGTTAAGGTTTGTCGAAGGCACTACGAGAAAGAACAAAGGAGCAGTCTCTATAAGGCTGTTTTCATGGCCACAACCGATTTCCTTTAAACTTTGTAGCTTCAAATTGATACATATTGACTGTCTAATGGTGAATTTTTAGACTCTTTGGTTCACTGGTTTCTGCCGTATACACTTTTAAAGTGGGTGGGGTAATGTCACCCCATCAAGGGTATACCAACAAAAATGCTATTATTTTTGTTCAAAGTGCATGCCTGAAGGCGATGTTTGCCGTATGCTTACCACCCTTTTAGGCATAACAGCCGGTGATAACAGTCTTATAAATATCAAACAAGAGAAGAGTTTATACGCGCTTGTAAGTTGTACCCAAATATCAGTAATTTTTATTCCCCAACTTTACGAAAAACCAAAACACCTTAACAGTTTTCAACTTATTTCAAAGATCTTTCATAAATATAATATTGATGTAATAGTCATTCTAGGTATATGTCAGAATTATTGTTAGTTCATAAAACTTAAGAGTTACCTGCCCCTGAAATTGGATTTTACCCAATTTTTTTAAATCGGAGTGCATTTATCCGTTTGTAGTACTCACAACTTCATTTGAAAGTGAATAAACCGATTCCATGCAAATATTATTAAATAGATGTGGACAAGGAAGTCATTTGATTTAAAAGTGCTTGCTAGTATTTCCTTTTTTTTTTTTTTTTTTTTTTGGTTATATATGAAAAGTAGAAGTAAAACAAAGATCAGGAATTGATACAATTAACTTACTCCAGGTGCAAATGGAACATTTGTCAACTGTAAAACATTTTTGACCACCAAAGCAGGCTTTGCTCATGTTGTGGAACCTCATTTTAGACTGATACTGTGCTTAAATATAAACCTGTATGGTCTCACAACATGTTTAAGAATTTGTTAATTTACTGATCTTCCTCTGAATCGCTAGATGTACTCCATGTGTCAACAGCAGCATCATAAACAGAATCAATATGTTCCCGGCTTGGTTTTGCTTCACTATTTTCTGTTATGTTCCGGTAATATCCCAAATACCAGAGAACAGAAGCCACATGTGCGCAACATCCCACGGTACGAGCTCCACTTCTGCACCCACAATACCATCCAGTGATTGGGTTCAGTCCTTTTGTACATTCAACCCACATGTTATATGTTTTATGAGACGTGTTGCAAGAACTTATCTGTGCTTTGAGAACACCATCTTCTTCTTTGTGTGCCATTATCTCATATGATACATTGTCGTCAAAATGTTCATCTGTGTAGGATTTGGCTTGTTTCAGCTGGTAAATACCAAGTTTCAAATCCCTGGGTTCATCCTCAGTCATCTCTGGGAAATTCTCAACTTTCTCATCATCGATCTTTATCCAAATAACCCGTTTTTTATCCCAGCCATTTTTTGTCGCGCCTGCTATTAGCATGGTGCGATATAGGCGCCCGGTTTTCCGTCCGTTCGTTCGTTCGTCCGTTCGTCAAGGCTTCAACATTTGCGACGACCCTAGCGTTCACCTTAATGGTCAAGTTTATTTCTCAAGAACTATAAGAGCTTCATTAATGATACTTGGTACAAACTTGTATCTGGGGATGACAACTTACATGCAAGCATCCATATTTGACCTTGACCTACATTTCATGGTTCACTGACTTTGTAAAATATTGCGACCACCCTAGCGTTCACCCTAATGGTCAAGTTTATTTCTCAAGAACTATAAGAGCTTTATTAATGGTATGTGGTACAGACTTGTATCTGTGGATGGCAACTTGAATGCAAGCATCCATATTTTACCTTGACCTACATTTCATGGTTCACTGACTTTGTAAAATATTGCGACCACCCTAGCGTTCACCCTAATGGTCAAGTTTATTTCTGAAGATTTATAAGAGCTTCATTAATGATATTTGGTGCAAACTTGAATCTGGGGATGACAACTTAAATGCAAGCATCCATATTTGACCTTGACCTAAATTTCATGGTTCACTGACTTTGTAAAATATTGTAGCGCTCACCCTAATGGTTAAGTTAATTTCTCAAGAATTATTAGAGCTTCATTAATGATACTTAGTACAAGCTTGCATTTGAGAATGGGATCTTTTGAGCAAGCATCTATGTTTGACCTTGACCTACATATCATGGTTCGATGACTTTGCGCGCCACATGCGCGACATAGCCTTCGGCGGAATTCTTGTTACGACCTTATCCGGCAGCTTATTTGGAGCTATTGCTAGGGCCATCATTATTCTAGCAATTACTTTGCCTGAATCTTTGCTTCTTACCAAAGGAAGTCTAAATGCATTGCACAATGAGCAAAAAATCCTTACATAGTCGCCAACATATGGTATTTGACTTTTGGGCATTGTGTTGCTAAGGGCTTTCTTTTTTTAGGTTTTTTTTTTCTTTCCTTTGTTTAGGTTTCCATTATGGTCTGGTCGCTTAATGTTTGTATTTCTTTCCCTTTGGTGTCTTTATGGATGGAGTAAGTTAATTGTATCAATTCCTGATCTTTGTTTTACTTCTACTTTCCACTTTTTAATTCTCCCATTAGCTGATTCGACAACCCATCTCACCTTTGTAACTAGCCTTGACTCATTCGCCTCTTCAGTCGTATGTTGCTTTTGAGATTTGTTTAGGAAGTAAGGCATATGAGAATTGATTCCAAAATCCTTTAGTATATCTTTTAGCATCCCTGAAGCCGCGGTCTACAACGAGAACATCATCTTTTTCAAACCAGTCAGTAATATTTTCTGCATTAGTCTTTAACATGTGTTCGATAATCTTAGCATCTGTGTTTTTCCATTCTGCAAGATACGGTCCCATCACAGTCAAAATGTAACCATCAGTGGCCACAAGCATCATAGGTTTCAGCAAAGGCTGTCCTTTACATACGGAATAAGATCTTCTCTGAAATGAGTAGTTTCCACTCATCTCAATATATATGTATGTTCCATCAGCCACTGCGATTGCAACATCAGAATTTGAATCCTCAAATAGGACATTTGCAAAAGTTGATGTATGATTCAGGGATGTTAGAGAAATACTAAAGGTTTAGAATGATTCAAGGCTAGGTACAAAGTGAGATGGGTTGTCGAATCAGCTAATGGGAGAATTACAAAGTGGAAGGCTTAGCAACAAAATATCCAATAGTAAAATACCATATGTTGGCGACTATGTAAGAATTATTTGTTCGTTTTGCAATGTGTTTAGACCACAAGGACTGAACCCAATCACTGGTTGGTACTGTTGGTGAAGAAGTGGCGCTCGTACCGTGGGATGTTGTGCTCATGTGCTTGCTAGCATGCACTATTAAATCAAATTACATCTTTGTCCACATCTATTTAATTATATTTGCATGGAATCGGTTTATTCACTCCCAAATTAAGTTGTGAGTACTACAAACGGATAAATGCACTCTGATTTAAAAAATGGGTAAAATTCAATTTCAGGGGCAAGTAACTCTTAAGTTTTATGAACTAACAATAATTCTGACATATACCTAGAATGACTATTACATCAACATTATATTTATGAAAGATCTTTGAAATAAGTTGAAAACTGTAAAGGTGTTGTGGTTTTTCGTAAAGTTGGGAAATAAAAATTACTAATATTTGGGTACAACTTACAAGCGCGTATAAACTCTTCTCTTGTTTGATATTTATAAGACTGTTATCACCGGCTGTTATGCCTTAAAGAGTAGTAAGCATATGGCAAACATCGCCTCCAGTCATGCACTTTGAACAAAAATAATAGCATTTTTGTTGGTATACCCTTGATGGGGTGACATTACCCCACCCACTTTAATAGTGTATACAGCAAAACCCAGTGGACCAAAGAGTCTAAAAATTCACCATTAGACAGCCAACATATACCAATTTGAAGCTACAAAGTTTAAAGGAAATCGGTTGTGGCCATGAAAATAGCCTTATAGAGACTGCTCCTTAGTACGCAGATTGTACTAAAGAAAAGCTACAATAAAATATTCTGTAATCTGCAAAAATTCTAATGAAGTTTTAAATAAATTGAAATACAGACGTTTTCGTGCTTCAAGCCTGTCTACTTTACACTACCCTTCCTCATAATCTTATAATAGAAAAACTTAGTGATTTGATTGAGTGGACATTTCGTATGGAAGACTCCCTCTATCTTGCATGTAATGTAAGAAATGCTTTTTTCACTTCCGAAGAGCATAACAATTATACTTTATGGTCATGTCAGAAAGTGTGTGAAGCTCTCACCTTTCTACTTGACAATATTTACATAAGGTTTGGTGCTAAGTTATTTAAACAAGTTGTGGGTATTCCGATGGGTACAATTTGCGAACCCCTTGTGGCTGATATGTTTTTGTTTTGTAATGAGAGAGACTTCATGATGCCACTTTCTGCTGAACACCAATCTGAAATCATCATTGGAACTTTTAGCTTGACTTCTCGGTCCCGCCCATCGGGGCTTGAAGAAATATATGGGCTACATGATGCTTCCGCGCAGATCTGAAACCGACCCGCACACGAGTATGCTAAACCGATAAGGGGATCTAAGCCTGCCCAGACAAAGTGGTGCGAGTCGGCCCGTCAATGCTTATAAACCCTATTGATTTCATTGGGCGTCAGGGCTTGAGATGTCATCCCATCTCAATGTTGGGTAAGTCCCAGAAAATTGGAAGCAACGTCTCCAAAATGACCTTAACATTGTTGACGGAGACGTTAAACCTCAAATCAAACAAACAAACAAAAGCTTGACTTCTAGATATTTTGATGCTTTATTAAATATTGACAATACCTATTTCGATGGTTTGGTCAGTCAAATTTATCCCCCCCACACACACAGAACTTCAGTAAAATAAAGCAAATTATTCTGATACCGAGGCCCCGTTTTTGGATTTACATCTGTCTATTGTAGAAGGGTTTGTTTCTTGCAAAATTTATGGTAAACGCGATGATTTTGATTTTGAGATTGTAAATTGTTCCTTTTTGGATGGTGATGTTCCTCTTGCGCCAACCTATGGCGCCATCCTATGGCGTTTATATTTCGCAATTAATTCGATTTGCCAGAGTGTGTAGTCATGTAACTGACTTCAACACTCGCAATAAATTGTTAACTGCTAAACTTCTTAATCAGGGTTATTCTGTCGCGATTTATATTTGTTATGGTTTGTCTTTGGGTGTTTGTGTCGCTTATATTATCTTATTTTGGATAGCCTATTGGCCATATTGTGCTTTTGGCTTTCCGCTGTTGATGTTTCCATTGGAGTCTGTTGTTTCATGTTTGTGTTTCTTTCCCTTTGGTGTATCTGATGGGAGCTGTGGGTTAATTGTATCGATTCCTGATCATTGCCTCAACTTCTGTTTAACGGTACCATAAACTAGACAAAGCCTTTTCAAAATTTATAGCCGTCATTCTGATTTAATTTCAAAATTCAATATTTGACTTAATTGGACTTAACAATATCGGAGTCTAACTGTTGGTTTTCTTTTGCTCCAGCATTTCAGTGGTTTCTTGCTGTCGAGTCCTCACCGTTGTCTCACCTCTGTGGTCCTTTGATTTTTTGTGTTCACGGAGATGTTGCACTGATGAGTTAGGAGGCATTCATGCGGACTGAACAAACTATTTGTCTAAATCGCGACGGAAGTAAGGGCGAGGATTGTGGCCACGTAAAATCGATTTAAGCCCCCCAGTGGAAATCTTTCCACTGACCGTTCCAAGGCGGTTCTTCTGTAGCGATTTATTTATGTTGTTGTTTGTTACTTACTGTGTGTATCACTTGTGTCTTTTAATTTTGGATGGCCATATGGCCATTTTGTGGGAAAGTAACTGTCCTTATGGCCTTCCTTTGTTTAGGTTTCCATTATGGTCTGGTCGCTTAATGTTTGTGTTTCTTTCCCTTTGGTGTCTTTGATGGTAGGAGTAAGTTAATTGTATCGATTCCTGATCTTTGTTTTACTTCTACTTTTTAAATCTCTTCTGCAACAAGGTCTATCGGAACCCGAATTTTATGGTGACTCAGTATATAAACTCAAAAAAAATATATAACCGCAATTACTTCAGCACCCAATTTCGTAAAACCATTCTTCGATATAAAACGACTGGGTACAACATAAATGTTGTACGGCAGACTGCATGCATGGTAGTTAACCGAATCACGGTTGACAACTTTGCTTCCCTCTTTAATTGCACGCCGGTGGGTCAGGCCTCAGATTCTATGACGGTTCTAGCGTAAAGGGTTACTTAGAATAAGAGAGAATCTTATTCTGTGTAATGTTGGTTGGTGCCTGATGCTCTGTCTCTAGTTAGGCCCATCGAAGTCTGACTGTTGGTTTTCTTTTGCTCCAGCATTTCAGTGGTTTCTTGCTGCCCAGTTCTCACCGTTGTTTCATCGCTGTGGTTGTTTGATTTTTTTGTGTTCACGGGGATGTTGCACTGATGAGTTAGGAGGCCTTCATGCGGACTGAACAAATTATTTGTCTAAATTGCGACGGGAGTAAGGGCGAGGATTGTGGCCACGTAAAATCGAGTGAAGCCCCAGCCCTCCAGTGGAATTCGTTTCGCTGACTGTTCCAAGGCGGTTCTTCTGACGCGGTTTATTTTTGTTATGGCTTGCCTCTGAGAGTTTGTATTGCTTATATTATTTTGATGTGGATAGCCGGATAGCCAGTTGGCCATTTGGTGGGAAAGTAACTGTCCTTTTGGCTTCCCGATGTTGATGTTTCAATTAGGGTCTGATGTTTCATGTTTGTGTTTCTTTCCCTTTGGTGTCTGATGGGCGCTGTGGGATAATTGTATCGATTCCTCACCATTGCTTCACTTCTATTTAAGAGTGTGCAGAGGATAATTAGCGAATGTTCTGATTAAATTGCCTAAGAATACAGACCAATCTGCGAATTCGTTGTTCATTGTTGATGGTCTGATCACCCCGTGTGGGGAAGAGAGGGCTGATTGTTCCATGTCATAAACACTCGAAATTTTTCTTGTTTTTTTGTATGTTTCCTCTTCCTCTTGGTGTCGAGAGTGGGTTGCGTCTTGTGATTGTGGCGCTCCCTGGGTCTGTCATTTATTTCTTTCATCACGACAACACTCCTATGCTATCATATTGAGAATTTTGTCAAAATTAAGTGAACATTTCTGTATAAAAAACGGATATTTATTAAAGTTCTGCTCTTAACAAAGTTCGTGGGTACTTGTTATAACAGCATCGCCATAATCTATGTTTAGAAAAGAAAATGAATGATCTATACCCATGTAAACCCCAGTTTTACTATATAAAAGTAGGGGTTGAGGGGGTCAAAATTATATAGGCCTGTTTTGTGATGCCATATTGGTCTCACGTGGGAATTTGCATGTCAAGTCATATAATTATTATTATTATTATTAATAATATTATTATTTGATCGATTACGGTGAAATAATTCAAAAGCGGTCAAAGGCTTGAGTAAAAAGCGAGTGAGCGATAGTGAAATATTTTTTTACATGAATCTGTAATCAATCAAAACACGAAATAAACTGTTTCTTACATTTCTATTTATGTATTCCTTTGATTTTTTAATTTCAGCCGTTCCGATTTCTTACCAAAATAATTCCAGTCAGGGCATGAGTGTCAGGAGGTGTGGTTTAGTTTGAAAATCAGTCGCCATCCCGTTTTCATATCAGAACAAAAAACATCCTGTGCTTAAGCTTCAGATGCAAAAATGTCCCAAAGGAGACTTCGTACGTGTAATGTTACTGAGCGTATCTCACTAATTTGCATATTTTATCCACTAGCTTGATTGCCGAATTTATTACATGATATTATTGCATTCTCAGAGGCGACGTCATATGATAAATGTATTTATTTATCTGTTTATTTATTAAATTAATTTGTTTATTTATTTATTTCAAGGAACTAAGGAAGAGAGAGGTATAACAGCATGGAATGTGCCAAAAGAGGAAAAAGCGGCTGACCTTGACCGTGACCTGTATGATGAAGGTTATGAGGTGTATGAGCCATTGATGCCAAGACGATTTTTGAAGTTTTCAATCACAAAACACATACCATTTCTACCTCATGTAGACTAGATTGTGATACATACTGTTTATATCAGATGATGCTGGTACTAATACAAGACATTGTTTACTACTGTCCATTTGTGACGAATATAATCAGCTTTGGAAAATTCATTTTCGGTTTAGGGTGTGTCGGATTTATTTGAATAATTGAATGGTTTTTCACAAAAAATACCTGAACTTTAGGAAAACTCGGAAAACACAGATCAGAAGGCGCGTCCTAAAATCTTATAATTCTACCGCATTCTGAAGTAAAGGCAATGATCGGGAATCGGTATAATTACCTGATACCCTCATACCTTCAATCCAAGACAACAAAGGGAATTAAACGCAAAAATAAAACATCACAATAATAAAAAAACTGGAAGTGAAAGCAACGATCAGAAATCAATAACATTACCTCGGCCCCGCCAATCGGGGCTTGAAGAAATATATGGGCTGCATGAAGCTTCCACGCAGAGCTGAAACTGACCCACATACGAGTACTGGTAAACCGCTTAGAGGATCTAAGTAGAAGTAAAACAAAGATCAGGAATCGATACAATTAACTCACTCCATCCATCAAAGACACCAAAGGGAAAGAAATACAAACATTAAGCGACCAGACCATAATGGAAACCTAAACAAAGGAAGGCCATAAGGACAGTTACTTTCCCACAAAATGGCCATATGGCCATCCAAAACAAAAAGACACAAGTGATACACACAGTAAGTAACAAACAACAACATAAATAAATCGCCACAGAAGAACCGCCTTGGAACGGTCAGTGGAAAGATTTCCACTGGGGGGGGGGGCTTAAATCGATTTTACGTGGCCACAATCCTCGCCCTTACTTCCGCCGCGATTTAGACAAATAATTTGTTCAGTCCGCATGAAGGCCGCCTAACTCATCAGTGCAATATCTCCGTGAACACAAATAATCAAAGAACCACAGAGGTGAGACAACGGTGAGGACTCGACAGCAAGAAACCACTGAAATGCTGGAGCAAAAGAAAACCAACAGTTAGACTCCGATGGGCCCAACCAGAGACAGAGCATCAGACACCAACCAACATTACCTTGAATTAGAACTTTCTAATTCTCAATAAGCCTTTACGTTGGTGCCGTCATAGAATCTGAGGCCTGACCCACCGGCGTGCAATTAAAGAGGGAAGCAAAGTTGCCAACCGTGATTGAGTTAACTACCATGCATGCAGTCTGTCGTATAATGTCCATGTTGTACCCAATATTTTTATATCGAAGAATGATTTTACGAAATTGGGTGCTAAAGTAATTGCGGTTATATATTTTTCTGAATTTATATACTAAGTCACCATAAAATTCGGGTTCCGATAGACCTTGTTGCAGAAGAGATTTAAGTCCAATATTGAATTTTGAAATTAAATCAAAATGGCGTCTATAAAATTTTGAAAAGGCTTTGCGTAGTTTATGGTACCGATAATCCTGATTAAGAAGTTTAGGTGTTAATAATTTATTACGAGTGTTGAAGTCAGTTACATGACTAAACACTCTAGCAAATCGAATTAATTGCGAAATATCAACGCCATAGGATGGCGCTCGAGGAACATCACCATCCAAAAAAATCGAAAATTTACAATCTCAAAATCAAAGTCGTCGCGTTTATCATAAATTTTGCACGAAACAAACCCATCTACAATAGACAGATGTAAATCCCGAAACGGGGACTCGGTATCAGAAGAATTTTCTTTATTTTACTGAAGCTCTGGGGGGTGAATCTGACTGATCAAACCATCGAAATAGGTATTATCAATATTTAATAAATCATCTTAATATCTAGAAGTGGAGCTAATAGCTTCAATAATTTCATATTGGTTATCAATGGAAAGCGACAACATGAAGTCTCTTTCATAACAATACAAGAATAGATCAGCCACAAGAGGTGCGCAATTCGTACCCATCGGAATGCCCACAATTTGTCTAAATAACTTACTACCGAATCTAATATAAATATTGTTAAGTAGAAAGGTGAGGGCATCACACACTTTCTGACATGACAAAAGTGTATAATTCTTAGGTTCTTTAGAAATGAGAAATGCATTTCTGACATTACATGCAAGATAGAGAGAATCTTCTCTGTGAAAAGCCCATTCAATTAAATCATTAAGCTTTTCTTTTATAAGATTATGAGGAAGTGTAGTGTAAAGAGTGGAAAAATCGTAAGTAGACAGACTTGAAGCACGACAATGTCTGGATTTCAATTTATTTAAAACCTCATTTAAATTTTATATAGACCAAAACAGATTTCTTCCTGATCTTTCAAAGACTTTATCACAATATTTAATCACATGCATTTTAATAACAGTAAGACAGGAAGTTAATAATTTAGAAAGTTCAGTGGTAGTGCAAGAGCTAGAATTTGCAATAAACCGTGCTTTGTAAGGTCTTTTATGAAGTTTTGGTAACCAGTATAGCGTAGGAAGCTTGTCTTGGCCTTCGGTAACACACACAGCAAACTTGGTGGCTGAATGACAAATATGTTTATCTACTATAACTCTCTCTTCAGCTAAAGACTGAAGTTCATAGTCCTTAGTACCATCAAGCTCCTGCTTAAGCGTGTTAACATAGTGGAGCCGTCACACAACGACGACGTTGTTAGCGGCCTTGTCTGCAGGGGCCAAAACAAACTTCTTATGAAATTCTTGAATACCTAGTTTAAGATGACGTAAGGACGTCTTAAGCTTAGGAGGTAATAAGTTAGTATTTTGAGGATAGAAAGAAATGCGTTTATTCACTAGTTTTAAAATGCTTAGTTTCCAGTCCTTAAGGGCTTTATGCTCAACATACTCTCTTTTACACCATCGATTACCGAATTCATTCAAGGAAGCAGCGATTTCATCTCTACATTTATTAAAATCAATTTTTGAAGGAAACCGATATTTCGGTCCTTTAGAAATTATATTCCTTATCCTAGAATCAGGAATAATTTTCAAATTGCCAGTAATTACATGACCAGCAGCAGGATAGCAATACACTGAGTTTTTACAATCACATGAATCAGGAGTATTAGTATCAATATCAAGATCTGAAACAAGTTTATTAAAATTAAAAATGATAGATCCAACAGGTTTGTTATATTTATAGCAAATTATAGGTGTTTCAGTATTTTGAAAATAAGCAGGAATGGAAGAAAACACCGAGCTCTCACGGAAGATACTGGGCAAATCTATAAAATCCATACCCTTATTAATGAAGGATATTTTGAAGCAATGGCGTTTATGATTAATTTCAGAATCAATGTAAGGACGGAGAGTATGCTGAGCATAGCCTCTAGTTAATAGAGCCGCATCATATAACTGATTAGAACTATCATAGGATTTATTCGCCTCGGTGTCCAGAAGACGTAAAACAGAAACGGGTTATGAACTTAAAAATGAAAGCATAGAGTGGCGTCCATGATTTAATAATATAATTGACAGTCACTTCAGTCTTGTATTGTTACGTTTAAATGCACGTATAATCGTTTAAAGTTACGATTTTTCCTGGTGCCGTGAGATCTTGTTCTGCGTTTTCGACATTCCAGGAGCGAGAAAATATCAAAGTCCGGCATTCTAGAAATATTACCCTCATGATAAATGTTGTCATTAAATCCCAGTGGAAAAGGGGTCTGTAAAGATTTAATCCATTTCAGTTCAGCCTCATGTCTTTTTATAATTTTGAATCTAGAAATAGAATTTGCGTCGTATTAAAGTTTTTCCACTGGTTGTATAACAATGTTATTTACAGAATGACCTGTACGTCGAAAGTGACGGTGCAAGAAAGTGTCAGTTTTCTTAGGCTTACTCATTCTACGATAAGTCTCGCTCAATCTAGTTTTAAGCATGCGGTTAGTTTGACCGACGTACTGCGTATTACAGTTTGCAGCACGTCATGTAATTAGATAAATTAAATCCGTAGACTGTCATGTCAAATTAGACATGTTAACTACAGAGAAGCGTCTACCGTTTACAGATGAAGTAACGGTAGACGCAGTGCTTAAATGCGAACAACATCTGCACCTCTTGGAATTGCACTTAGAAATACTAGGATACATTCCACTTCTTTTCCACGCATTAGTATATTTTCGAAGGATGGGCGATTTAAGAGGAGATAGTCTTATACGAAGACTATTCCCAAAAACATTGGTATTGCCTGCTCCATTGAGATTAACTAAGTTACAGAAGACACATTTAAGGGTCTAACCAATACCGAAAGCAACATAGTATTAAAGTTCTTAATAGAATGGGGAATCCGTACAGAAGAAGCAGAGTGTAACCTTAGAGGAGATATTGATATTTAAAATGTATTTGTGATACTCATTTGGGTTAATAAGGTTATGATACCGTCAAAACTAAAGCGATCTTCATACCGGTCATTAAATTAAACAGCATATAAAATTACTGAAGATAATTCCTTCGAATAGAAGGAAGGTACAACAAAAGCCCACAAAACATCCTAGTCTACTTAAAGTCCAGGGATGTCAAACAAGCAGTTGTTATACAACGAGGAACGAACATCGGTTTAATAATGACCTTCAACAGGTATCTAAAGGATGTCAATTGATGGAACAGTGAAAAGCAATTGCATAAGCAATCCCTGAGGATTGGAAAAATAACAGGATTAAATGTATGTACGGGGAGACCTTTTACAGCCGCCACACGGCACAAACAAAACAGCCATGATATGCAAATTAGAAGTAAAACAAAGATCAGGAATCGATAAAATTAACTTACTCCATCCATCAAAGACACCAAAGGGAAAGAAGTACAAACATTAAGCGACCAGACCATAATGGAAACCTAAACAAAGGAAGGCCATAAGGACAGTTACTTTCCCACAAAATGGCCAGGCAAATCGGTGCGAGTGTCGGACCGTCCATGCTCATAAACCCTATTGGTTTCATTGGGCGGCAGGGATTGAGACGTCATTTCATCTCAATGTCGGGTAAAAGTCACATAAAGTAGAAGAAAAACAAAGATCAGGAATCGATACAATTAACTTACTCCTCCCATCAAAGACAGCAAAGGGAAAGAAACACAAACAAACATGAAGCGACCAGACCATAATGGAAACCTAAACAAAGGATGGCCATAAGGAGAGTTACTTTCCCACAAAGTGGCCAAATGGCCATCCAAAATAAAAAGACACAAGTGATACACACAGTGAGTAGTAACAAACAACAACATAAATAAACCACCACAGAAGAACCGCCTTGGAACGGTCAGTGGAAAGAATTCCACTTGGGGGGGGGGGGGGCTTAAATCGATTTTACGTTGCCACAATCCTCGCCCTTTACTTACGTCGCGATTTAGACAAATAATTTGTTCAGAACGCATGAAGGCCTCCTAACTCATCAGTGCAACTTCTCCGTGAACACAAATAATCAAAGACCCACAGAGGTGAAACAACGGTGAGGACTCGACAGCAAAAAAACACTGAAATGCTGGAGCAAACGAAAACCAACAGTTAGACTCCGATGGGCCCGACTAGAGACAGAGCATCAGGCACCAACCAAAATTGGAAGCAACGTCTCCAAAATAACCTTTACAGTGTTGAAGGGGACGTTAAACCTCAAATCAAACAAACAAACAATACCATTACCTCACATCTCCCAGCCAAGACACCAAAGGGAAAGAAGCACAAACATGGAACAGCCTCACATAATAATGAGAAAGCCAAACGGGCAGTAACTTTCCCACCTAATGGCCAAACGGCTATCCAAATTAAAACATATTACCAAAACATTCAAGCAAAGACGGACTATATCAATACTCATCCACAACAAAGGAATCGCCACGTTTGTGTTTCATGTTTGTGTTCATTTCCCTTGGGTGTCACTCATGAAAGCTATGGGTTAATTGTATCGATTCCTGATTATTGCCTTCACTTCTATTTTAGAAGGTTCAGTAAAATAATTTTGTTTTTCGACCGATTGCAATTGCCATGACCGCATAGACACCATCGGGCGTTAATAATATAATACATAAACCTAAATTCAAACTTTAAATTCAAATTCAAACCTGTGGCGTTTATATTTCGCACTTGGTTCGATTTGCTGGGGTGTGTGGTTATTAGGCTGGCTTCAGCGCGCGTGGTGGGTTGTTGGCGGCTAGACTTCTTGGTCGGGAGTATCGGTACCGTGGGCTGCGTGGGGCCTTTTCAGAATTTTATAGACGCCATTCTGATTTGGTTTCGGGGTTCGGTGTTGGACTTGGATCTCTTCTGCGGCGGGTCTGTCGGGGTCCGAGTTTTGTGGTGGCTTGGTGTGTGGATTCGGGGAGATATATAACCGCAATGACTTTGGCGCCCAATTTCGTAGGGTCGTTCTTCGGTGTAGGGGGAATTGGGTGCAGCGTGGGTGTTGTACGACAGACTGCATGCGTGGTGGTTGGCTCGGTCGCGGTTGGCAACTTTGCTTCTCTCTTTTATTGCGCGCCGGTGGGTCGGGCCCCAGATTCTATGACGGTTCCAACGTAAAGGCTTATTGAGAATTAGAGAGATCTAATTCAAGGTAATGTTGGTTGGTGCCTGGTGCTCTGTCTCTGGTTGGCCCTATCGGAGTCTAACTGTTGGTTTTCTTTTGCTCCAGCATTTCAGTGGCTTCTTGCTGTCGAGTCCTCACCGTTGTCTCACCTCTGTGGTTCTTTGATTACTTGTGTTCACGGAGACGTTGCACTGATGAGTTAGGAGGCCTTCATGCGGACTGAACAAATTATTTGTCTAAATCGCAGCGGAAGTTAGGGCGAGGATTGTGGCCACGTAAAATCGATTTAAGCCCCCAGTGGAAATCTTTCCACTGACCGTTTCTGGCCGGTTCTTCTGTGGTGATTTATTTATGCTGTTTTTTGTTACTTACTGTGTGTGTCGCTTGTGTCTTTTTATTTTTGGATGGCCGTATGGCCATTTTGTGGGAAAGTAACTGTCTTTATGGCCTTCCTTCGTTTAGGTTTCCATTATGGTCTGGTCGCTTAATGTTTGTGTTTCTTTCCCTTTGGTGTCTTTGATGGGTGGAATAAGTTAATTGTATCGATTCCTGATCTTTGTTTTACTTCTACTTTTAAGAAAATCATTCCAAACAACATACACATCTTTTCTAAGACCAATTCTTCTATATGCTAAGTTTGTGATAACTGCACCAGAAATGAGGCGAATGAGCTCGAAAAATTCAAAATGTGGCCACAGGAATTGTTATTGGGGCAACAAAACCAGTAGCAATCCATTCTGTTCTCTGTTTGATGAGAATCTATTGATTTGGTTTGTTTATATTGGAGTTAAACAGCCCAGTCAATTCTATTGTAGGTCATTTTGGGCCGGTCAATTTACCTATCCACACTTTTCATGGGCAGGCTTATACGTAAGTGGTTAACCAGTACAGTGTACATTGTTTCGCCAGAAAGGGAATCTCTTGAAGATCGGAGACAAACACAAAAACAAAATCGATTTAAGACCCCCCCCCACCATCCCCAGTGCAATGCTTTTTGTGACCGTTTCAAAGCGGTTCTCTGTCAGGGTTTATTTTTGTTTTAGTTTGTCTTTGCATGTATGTATTGCTTATTTATCAGTTACCCTCTATATTAATTGCATTGCAGCACATTGACCTGATAAAGATATGCTATCTCAGGTCAAGTGAGCTTTATCAGGTCAACATGACATTGCACTTTTATGAATGAACCGGGCTACTAGAAAAATGGGAAAAAATGTTATTATTATTGGACAAATTTGGAAATTACTTGAAAAAAAAAGTAATAGGAAAAAATATGGTGAGCTGATACAAAATATATCGACCTGCGGAATGTTCGGACGTACTGAGGACCATCGATAACTGATTTAAAATTGCTATTTTAAGAGTGTATAGGGGGTAAACTGATAAATAGAATACCAAATGTGTGTATTTTGATATCTAGTTTATCAGGCTCGGCTTCGAGAACGCATGTAGAATCGCTCGGCAAGCCGAGCGATTCTACAAGCGTTCTCGAAGCCTTGCCTGGTAAACTTGATATCAAAAGACACTCACCTGGTATTCTCTATATCTTTATTTTAGAAACCCACTTAGCCATTTTGTGGGAGATTAACTGTCCTTTTTGGCTTTCTGCTTGTGATGGTTTCATTAGGGTCTAGTTATTTCATGTTCGTGTTCCTTTCCCTTTGGTGTCTCTGATGGAGGTGTTGGCAGTTGTATCGATTCCTTGTCATTGGATTCCTTGTCATTGCTTTCACTTCAATTTTGTACTCAATTACAAAATGCAAAATTCCCCCACACCTGAATACCTATCGTAATTAGTACCATCCACGGTAGATAGTATTACCAGTTGCCAAATAATGCCAGTTGCCAAATATTGTTGGCAAAGTGCTTACCAGTTGCCAAATAATGCCAATCTGGAGACTTTCCGAGCAAACGCAAAGCTTTATTATACATCCTTTCTCCCGTCGGTTACTCGCAAGTGGAACGTTTTGTCAGACGACAAGAAAGTTGTGCCCTCAGTAGCAGATTTCAAGCACAAGCACAAGGGAAAGAAACACAAACATGAAATAACAGACCCCAGCGGAAACACCAACAGCGGAAAGCCAAAATAAAATAATATAAGCAACACCCAGACAAACCATAACAAAAATAAACCGCGTCAGAAGAACCGCCTTGAAACGGTCAGCGGAAACGAATTCCACTGGGGGGGGGGGGGGGGGTGTGTGGAACTGAACATATTATTTGTCTTGGTCGCGACCGAAGTAAGTGCGAGGATTGTGACCACGTAAAATCGATTTAATCCCCACATTGGATTCGTTTCCGTTGTTCGTACCAAGGCGATTCTTCTGTCGCGGTTTATTTTTGTGTTGGTTTGTCTTTGGGTGTTTGTGTCGCTTATATTATTTTATTTTGGACAGCCTTTTCGCCATTTTGTGGGAAAGTAACTGTCCTTTTGGCTTTCCGCTGTTGGTGTTTCCACTAGGGTCTGTTGTTTCATGTTTGTGTATCTTTCCCTTTCGTGTCTCTGATGGGAGCTTTGGGTTAATTGTATCGATTCCTGGTCATTGCTTCCACTTCTATTTTGATAATGACCCCTACTTAAAACTTTAATTCTTTATTAGTGGTTGGAGCCTGATTATTTGTGTTGACTGGACTCTTCGTGGTCTGCAAGGTGGTTTTCTTTCGCTCCAGGTTTGGCAACCGTTGTCTTACCTCTGTGGTTCTTTGATTTCTGTGTTCACGGAGATGTTGCACTGATGAGTTAGGAGGCCTTCATGCGGACTGAACAAATTATTTGTCTAAATCGCGACGGAAGTAAGGGCGAGGATTGTGGCCACGTAAAATCGATTTAAGCCCCCCAGTGGAAATCTTCCACTGACCGTTCCAAGGCGGCTTTTCTGTGGCGATTTATTTATGTTGTTGTTTGTTACTTACTGTGTGTATCACTTGTATCTTTAATTTTGGATGGCCATATGGCCATTTTGTGGGAAAGTAACTGTCCATATGGCCTTCCTTTGTTTAGGTTTCCATTATGGTCTGGTCGCTTAATGTTTGTATTTCTTTCCCTTTGGTGTCTTTTATGGATGGAGTAAGTTAATTGTATCAATTCCTGATCTTTGTTTTACTTCTACTTTGTTCTTCTCTGAATGGTTTTATCGCTCAAATATTTTTGTTTTGTTGTTTTAGATAGCCAATTGGCCATTTTTGGGGAAAATTGTTGTCCTATTGGCTATCCGCTATTGGTGTTTCTATTAGGGTCTACCTATTTCATTGTTGTGTTTATTTCCCTTTGGTGTCTGTGGTTGAAGTTTGGGTTAATTGTATCGATTCCTGATCATTGCCTTCACTTCTATTTAAAACCACTATTGAATAGTCCAAAAGGTGGTCCCCCAGGGATATTCTTTTCACTTTTCTGTCGGTGTTTATTTTGATATAGTTCTTCTTAGAATGTGTTTATCGCTTACATATTTCTGTTTAAGTGTTTCTGAAAGACAGCTGGCTATTTGCTGGGAAAGTAACTGTCCTTTTGCCTTTCCTCGAGTGATGTTTCCATTAGGGTCTTTTTATTTCATATTCGTGTTTCTTTCACTTTGGTGTTTCTGATGGGAGGTGTGGGATAATTTCATCGACTCCTGATCATTGCCTTCACTTCTGTTTTACAGTGTTTTACAGTTACAAGCTACGAGCCCTCATCTTCAATTCATTACAGTTATATTCCAGTTTGCTCTAATTTGTATGTTATTTGCTCACCTGGAGCAAAGCTCTGGATAAGCTTATGCCGTGGTCTGCTGTCCGTCGTTTGTCGTCCGTCCGTCGTTTTCTTTTCACATTTTCGACATCTCCCCCCCCCCCCCGCAAGCGGAAGTCAGATTAAGCTGATACCTTGTTGGAGGCATCCTGGTAACATAGAGACTCAGATTTGCTAAAATGATTCCGTCCAAGATGGCCGATCCCGAACCAGAGATCAGGTCAAGCTGAAAATTGATGTGAGGCATTGGGGCGACATGGAAATTCTTGTTTGCTAGAATCGTTCCATTCTGATGTACAAGATGGCCACGATGGTGGCCATCTTGAAATTCTTCCTACTTCGTCTCCTCCTGAACCAAAGGTTATAATTATGTGGAGCTGAAACTTTATTGGACATTACGATAACACACCCGTGCGACATAGCGCAATTTTTACATCTCCAGAAGGGTCATTTTTCTGATGAAAATTTGTGATATTATCCTTATTTATACTCAAAACATAAGATGTTCGAGCTCGTTAGAACCGCCTCATTGTGGTGGTTCTAACGAGTACCCACAACCTATGTCTAGGAGCAGAAATAAGGAAAATGATGTAGACCCCCGTAAACCCCTGTTTCCTCTATATAAAGTGGGGTGTAAGGGGGTGTTCATTTCAAGGAATCGTTAGCGTGATGGAGGCATCGGAGCAGCATGTGGATTCAGAATTGCTGATTTTTTTCTGTTTTGTTATCTAAGATGGCTTCCATGTTGGGCATCTTGAAAATCGTCAAAAAACATCAAGTTGAATTGAGCTGAAAATTTGTGGGAGGCATTAGGGTGACATGGAGATTCAGACTCCTTAGAACCATTCTGTTCTGATATCCCAGATTGTTGCCATTGTTGGCAATCTTGAACATCTTCAAGCCACAACTGCTACCGAATGGTTTGTTGTATTGAAGTGAAATTGGTGGCGGGCAGTTTGGTGACATGGGGATTCAGAATTGCTAAAATTGTTGCATTCTGATATGCCAGATGGTGGCAATCTTGAAATGCTTCAAAACACCTGTATAGTAATTGCATATAAGATTTAAAGGGAGGGATCGGGGAAGGGCAGCTCAGGTGTTGTCAGTATATGTCAAACTCGCTGAATTCACAAGATGATACATTATTGTGACTTTTTACAAGTGGTTTGTGTTGCAGTTGTTTTCACATAATTTGCTGTTGGTTAACTTTTTGTAATACAGAATATGCCAAAGGCAGGTGCAAACCATACCTTTGGCCTGCCAAACTATGTACTTCCACTCTGCATCAATGAATCCGAAATCAGACTAAGCTGTACAGAAACTTAATCAGAAGCATCAAGATAGCATGCATATTCAGAATTATTGCTAAAGGCAATGTGATCTGATAGTCAGAATGGCCGCCAAGGCACAATGTAATATATGATCAGCCTCATCCAGGTGAGCGATTCTGGCCCACATGGGCCTCTTGTTCTGTAATGGTCTATTGATTGGGTTAGTTACCTTCAGGTGGACCAACTATTCTGTGTGTTGTAAATAATATTAGAACCTACAGTAAAGGTAGGGCCAATAGAATTGATTGAAACTCCCCAGTGAGTAGGGCAAATAGAATTGATTGAAATTCCCCGGTGGTTTTCGCTACTGACCGTCCTAAGGCGGTTGTTCTAATGTTGTTTGTTTTAAATGATTTAAAATCGGATTTTCCGACGGTGCTCTTCATGTTTGTTTGTTTGTTTATGGCTGTGTAATACTATTATTATTATTTAATTGTACCTGCTGCATCTTGATCACATCTTATGGGGAAGTGAAAGCTGTGTTGTTTGCGGTTCGTCTTTTCGCTTAAGTTTTTTTGGTTTCCTCATTGTAAGTTAAATACAAGTGAAAGCAATGATCAGGAATCGATACAAACACCAACGCTCCCATCGAAGACACCAAAGGGAAAGAAACACAAAACAACCAGACCCTAATGGAAATATCAACAGCTGAAAGCCAAAAGGACAGTTACTTTCCCACAAAATGGCCAAGTGTCTATCCAAAATAAATCAATATAAGTGATACACACACTCAAAGACAAGCCATTAAAAAACCAAAGAACCGCCATGAAACCGTCAGTGAAACGTAATCCTCTGGAGGGCTTAAATCGATTTTACCTGACCATATCCCCTGCCCCACCTCCGTCACGACCCAGACAAACAACCCGCCCAGTCCGCATGAAGGCCCCAACCCACCAGGGCAACATCCCCGTGAACACAAAAACGGAACAACCACAGAGATTAAATAATGGTGAGTGTGTGGGTGAATTCGGGTTTAACGTCGCTTCCAACAATTTTTCAGTCATATCACGACGGTGTGTGGTTGCGACAGGGAGCTCAATGCTCACTTTTATAGTGCTGCCTCACTGAAGTATCATGTCCCAGACACATTACATGATACCACACCCAGTCACATTATCCTGACACTGGGTCGACCAGTCCTAGCCTTTCCCCGTACATCTCATTGCCAAGCGAGGTGCAGCTAGTACCATTTTAACGACTTTGGTATGTTGCGGCCCGGGATCGAACCCGTGACCTCCCGTTCCAAATAAATGTGAGGATTCGACAGCAAGAAACTTCTGAAACTCTTGAGCAATAGAACGCCAACAGCAAGGCCCGATGGGCCCAACCAGAGACAGAGCTCCAGGCACCAACCCTCACCACAAAAAAAAACAGAGTATCGCCAATTCTGGGTAAGCCTTTACGCTGGAACCGCCATAGAACCCGAGGCCCGACCCACCGGCGCGCAACCAAAGAGGCAAGCAAAGCTGCCAACCGTGATTTGGCCAACCACCACGTATGCAGTCTGTCGTATAACATTTTTGGTGTACTGCAATTATATACCATTCTGCATTTATATACCAAAATAGAAGTGGAGGCAATGATCAGGAATCGATACAATTAACGCAAGGCTCCCATCAGAGACACCAAAGGGAAAGAAACACAATGAGAACACCAATAGCGGAAAGCCAAAAGACAGTTACTTTCCCACAAAATTGCCAATACGCTATCCAAAATAAAAAATAAAAGCGACCCAAACACCCAAAGACAAACCATAACAAAAATAAACCGCGACAAAAAAACCGCCTTGGAACGGTCAGCGGAAACGAATCCCACTGGGGGGCTTAAATCGATTTTACGTGACCACCATCCTCGCCCTTACTTCCGTCGCGATTAAGACAAATAATTTGATCAGTCCGCATGAAGGCCGCAAGTCGCACTTTCTCTTGGTCTCTTTGGTTGGCTGCAAACTAAGATTGTGGCTTTTGCTGTGAATTTATTTCTATATTTTAGATCTCTTGTTTAAACTGTTGGGTATCGGTGGTCATTGCCTTCAATTCTAGTTTGAAACACAATGTCCGGTACCGGCTGGTCCTTAATTTTAATTGCAGTTAACTCCAATTGTCGTTTTTAGTAAATATCCGCGAAAAATTCTACGGTGTCTTCGCTGGCCGAATGAACCTTCCATAGTCTCAGTACTGTCGATCAAATATTTACTCAAAGCACTGAGAATGGGGCGATTGTTTGTGAACTTTGGATAGCGTCAGGCAAATTTTGAATCTTTTTGAATGTTTAACCCAGGATAACCCTTTCTAGAACATACTTAACGTCACTACAGCTGGCGTCTGGTAGTATGTGGCGGCCGTAAAAAGTCTCCCTGTCCTACATCATAGTGTAGTTTATATTTTCTTGTCCTTTGGGATCATTGATTCCATTGTTGATTTCTTTTAATATTTAAGGGTCACTGATGAGACCTGGTTGGTCGGGGCTGGCTAGTTTGGCCCAGAAAACATTTACTCTCCATATTTTACAGTTCCTTGGTGTATTTCTTTCTTCCAACGGATAACCCTTTCTTGAACATACTTAACGTCACTACAGCTGGTGACTGGGAGTGTGTGGCGGCCGTCATGATGTCAACCAACACATGTCCCTCTGACGGACTCAGCATTGTGCCTTGTTTGCTGAGCATATCTGGCCAAACAATCTCTCTGAAGTTGAAGACACCTAGGACATGTACTGCGAAAAGTTTTGTACCCTTATTCTGAGACTTAATACGATCAAGCTGATCTTTAAATAAGTTTTCGACAGTGTCGTTAGGTGGTCGATACCAACTTGCAATAAAGTGGGAAGTTTTGCTTAACCCAAACGATTCTGTGTCGTTTTCCAGTTCCATGACTGGCATATGAGATATGTCTAGGTGAACGAGCAACATCACCCCACCGCCATGGGTGTTTATATTTTTTCTAGACACTGTATTCGCAAGTTTCAGGGAAAAGCTCCGAAGTCATAATTTAACTGTCAATCTTTGTTTCCTGAATAGCCAAAATGTGTGGTTGGTGAGTATCAAGGAAAGCTAAAAGTTCAAGTATTTTTTTTTCTTTTAAACCGTTAATGTTAATATTGCAAAGTTTCAAACGTTTTACAAAATTCGGCCTTCTCATGTCAATAGTCGGAGATTAAACTCCTTTTTCCTTTGACAGAAGTTCAAATTTATTTCTTTCTTCCAGTTCTATAAGTTCGCTGAAGAACGAGTCAGAAAAATTAAAAACCTCGCACTTCGCATATCCATGAACAACTCGAGTTTACCAGTTTGCCATACTCATCATCTAAAAGGAAAGCGCAATCCGTGTGAATCCACATTTCACACTGGTCACACTGAACGGCCTTATGTTCATTGAGAACATCACCGCTGCATAGGCCATAGTCTGCTTTGCAATTTTTGCAATACCAAGTTCCAATTCCAATTTCAAGCTCTAGCAATTGGTTTTCATCCATAGCGAAAAGCAAAAAGGACAATTACTTTCCCACAAAATGACCAATTGGCTAGCCAAAACAAAATGATATAAGCGATGCACACACTCAAAGACCAACCATAACAAAAATACCAGAAAGCATTGTTTAAAGGTAAAATAAACATACAGCTTTCTGTTCCTGATAATTGCCTTCACTTCTATTGAAAATAAAATTCGGGTTCTGATAGACCTTGTTGCAGAGGAGATTTAAGTCCAGCAATGAATTTTGATATTAAATCGGAACGACGTCTATAAAATTTAGAGAAGGCTTTGCGTAGTTTATGACACCAATAACGCTGACAATGAAGTTTAGCAGCTAATAGTTTATTACGAGTGTTGAAGTCAGTTACATGACTAGACACTCTGGCAAATCGAATTACTTGTGAAATATAAACGCTATAGGGTGCCGCACGAGGAACATCACCATCCCAGTAAAGAACATTTATATTCTCAAAATCATCGCATTTATCATAAATTTTGCAGAAAACAAACCCATCTACAATAGATAGATGTTAATCCAAAAACGGTGCCTCGGTACCTGAAAAATTGCTTTATTTAACTGAAGTTCTGTGGTAGGGGGATTAAATTAGAGTGATCAAACCATCGAAAAATTATTGTTAATATTTTATAAATTATCAAGATATTTAAGAGTCGAGCTAAAGGCTTCGGTGATTTCGGAATAGTTTTCAACGGTATAGGGCATAATGATGTCTGTTTCATAACAAAACAAGAACAGATCAGCCACAAGGAGTGCGCAATTTGTACCCATCAGAATACCCACAATCTGTCTGAAACATTACGTAAATAATGTCAAGTACGGCGTTGAGAGCTTCACACACTTCTGACATTACTATAAAATATAATTGTTTGGCTCGTCAGGAGTGAAAAAGGCGTTTCTTACATTACATTCATAACAGAGAGAATCTTCTCTATGAAATTTCCATTTAGTTAAGTAGAAGTAAAACAAAGATCAGGAATTGATACAATTAACTTACTCCACCCATAAAAGACACCAAAGGGAAAGAAATACAAACATTAAGCGACCAGACCATAATGGAAACCTAAACAAAGGAAGGCCATAAGGACAGTTACTTTCCCACAAAATGGCCATATGGCCATCCAAAATTAAAAGACACAAGTGATACACACAGTAAGTAACAAACAACAACATAAATAAATCGCCACAGAAGAGCCACCTTGGAACGGTCAGTGGAAGATTTCCACTGGGGGGCTTAAATCGATTTTACGTGGCCACAATCCTCGCCCTTACTTCCGTCGCGATTTAGACAAATAATTTGTTCAGTCCGCATGAAGGCCTCCTAACTCATAAGTGCAACATCTCCGTGAACACAAAAATCAAAGAACCACAAAGGTGAGACAACGGTAAGAAACCACTGAAATGCTGGAGCAAAAGAAAACCAACAGTTAGACTCCGATGAGCCCGACCAGAGACAGAGCATCAGGCACCAACCAACATTATCTCTCTAATTCTCGATAAGCCTTTACGTTGGAGCCGTCATAGAATCTGAGGCCTGACCCACCGGCGTGCAATTAAAGAGGGAAGCAAATTTGCCAACCGTGATTGGGTTAACTACCATGCATGCAGTCTGTCGTATAATATCCATGTTGTACCCAATTTTTTTATATCGAAGAATGATTTTACGAAATTGGGTGCTGAAGTCATTGCGGTTATATATTTTTCTGAATTTATATACTAAGTCACCATAAAATTCGGGTTCCGATAGACCTTGTTGCAGAAGAGATTTAAGTCCAATATTGAATTTTGAAATTAAATCAGACTTAAGCGACCATTATGTGAAAAAGTGTGTAACTTTTAAAAAATTTTATACTGTACAATTGGTGGAGGAGATATAGTGTATTTTATCTGTATGAACTTTTAAACATTCGTGGCTTTTAACCTGTAAATAATTTGATCAATGTTATAAACTTTTACTCAAGAAGATTTTTACTGGTGAAAACCAGGTGTGCCTATAAAGGCAGAATATAGTAACAAGAACAAGAACAAGAACAATGGCGTCATTGAGATTATGAGGAAGTGTGGTGTAAAAAGAGTGGGAAAATAATAGGTAGACAGACTTTATGTGGACTGAACAAATTATATGATTAACGAGGATTGCGGCCGAGTAAAATCGATTTAAGCACCCAACCACCCCCCCCCCCCCACACACACACAAATGGAATTCGGTTCACTGTTGGTTCTTCTGTCGCGGTTTATTTTTGTAACGGTTTGTCTTTAGTGTAGTGTGTGTATCTCTTATATATTTATGTTTTGGATAGCCAAGTGGCCATTTTGTGGGAAAACAACTGTCCTGGCGTTCCGCTATTGATGTTTTCATTACGGTCTAGTTATTTCATGTTTGAGTTTCCTTCCCTTGGGTGTTTCTGATGGCAACTGTGGGTTAATTAATGTTTTTGATGGCAGTAAGGCATGAAGAAAATAATTTCGAAAGAGCTTGAATTTAAAAAAAAAACGCTGCTTTGTATGGACTTTTATGAAGTTTAGGTAACCAGTATAATGTAGGAAGCTGGTATTGAACCTTCTGTAACGCATACAGCAATTTTGGTGGCTGCATGACGAATGTGATCATCACATACATCCCTCTCTACAGCCAAAGGCTGCAATTTATTGGCCTTAGTACCACCAAGCTCTTACTGAAGAGTGTTAACATAGTGGAGCAGTCAAACCACAACGACGACATTGTTAGCGGCCTTGTCCGCTGGAGCCCAAGCGAACTTGTTATGAAATTCTTAAATACCTAGTTTAAGGTGACGTAAAGACGTCTTAGGTTTAGGAGGTAATAAGGTCGTGGTTTGAGTCATTACGAAAACATGCCTATACAAATACATTGCCATCATTATCGCAGAAAACAATGAAAATTTAAGATGAAAAAATGTGATATTTTTCTTATTTCTGCTCAAAATATAGATTGTGGGCACTCGTTAGAACCGCCTCATCGAGGCGGTTCTAACGAGTACCCACAACCTATATTTTAGAGCAGAAATAAGAACAATAAGATTTACTCCCGGAAACCCCAGTTTTACTATATAAAAGTGGGGTTCAAGGGGATCAAAATTATATAGGCGTGTTTTCGTGATGAGTAGAACGAAATGCGTTTGTTCACTACTTTCAGAATTCTAGGGGTCCATTTAAGTGCTTTATTCTCAACATAGATGAGCTGGCTACATGTAGGAGACTAAGAGCCATTTCTGTTCTAGTTCATTTTGGGTAACCATTCTGCCTTTTTATATATAATCTATGTGATACTTTGAGTTCATTTATATCTGTTCCACATTTCACAACCATAACAAAATCTAAATGAAGGCAACGATCAGGAATCGATACAATTAACCCACAGGTCCCATCAGTGACACCAAAGGGAACGAAACACAAACATGAAATAACTAGACTCTAATAGAAACACCAATAGCGGAAAGCCAAAAGGACAGTTACTTTCCAACGAAATGGCCAATTGGCTATCCAAAAAAAAAAAAAAATATATATATATAAGCGACGCACGCCCTCAAAGACAAACCATAACAAAAATAAACCACGACAGACTAACCTCCTTGGAAAGGTCAGTGAATCGAAGTTCACTGGGGTTGGGGTTGGGGGAGGGGCTTAAATCGATTTTACGCGGCCGCAATCCTCGCCCTTACTTCCGTCGCGATTTTGACAATTAATTAGACAAATAAAACCTAATTTTGCATCGACTCAAACGCACAACACAATCTCTGTTGTGCAAATCTGAGGTGGTAGAAACGGAACATACACCAAACACTTTCAAAAATACAGTTTCGGTTGTTGAAAGTAGATCTACATGTACAAAGCACCAAACTTCAGGCGCAAAAATAACAAACCAAACGTGATCACGTGACTTAGTTATCTTTATGTGTTCAAAGCAGGGAAAACAACCATGTGTTGTCTGGGGAAACACACCTGTTTTCCTTTTTTTTCTCGGAGACAAAAACACGGTGTTTTTCTGTACAAACGGCGCTATTCTTTGGCTAAATCTTTTATATGTGGCCTGGCAACAACATTTAACTGATGATAAATCATTTCATAATGTAAAATATTTTTTTTTCCAGATTTTCTTTTCTACACTGTGTGGCATTTGAAAACACCAGCGTTTTCCAACACACAAGCTCAAAACGGTCTCGAAACATTAACACAACATGTGCGTTTACTTTGAAAACGAAACTGTGCTAGTGTGAAAAACTAGCGTGTAGTTTTCCCAAAATTTACAGTGTAGTTTATAATTGAACAAAACAAGAACGGTCTTAATAAGGAGATATCATTGTCTCTTCATTTCCCAAATAGTGTGCGTGCTTGCATGCGCACGCGTGAGAGCATGCGCACGCGTGCGTGCGTGCGGGTGCATGTTTTTACGTCCCATCAACAGATAAAGTCACAGGGAGACGGGACCTCGGTTTAAAAATTAGAAGTACAAACATAATAGGCTTCATATTATCATTCACGTGAAAATAAAACAAAAACTTGAAAATATCAAAATGTTATAAATCTCAACAAAATGCAAGATGGTAAAATTATTATACATTTGAGAATACCATAGATACAGATCAGCCTATGCATCTGCCCAGCCTAATATATCTGAACTTTCGAGCCATCTGCTATATATGTAGCTACGCTCCTACATCAAAAAAGCTTAAACGTTATAGTGACAGATGAAAAGTGTTAGTGCAGACATTTTCCCCTAGTTGTCACGACCAGGTTCACGTGGTATATTAGCATATTTTATTTCGTTTCACCAACACTGAGTTGAAACAGTAATTAACCCATTTAGTACCAGACACCCCAAAACGGGTACCCTGGCAAACAGTGCAGGCCCAGATCAGACGCCGCAGAACGCGGCGTCTGATCAGGGCCTCCACTGTTTGCTTAAGGTTCAGACATTTTCAAAATAAATTTTCATGAAAACACAGCCTGAATTTTGAAATGAACTCCTCCTATATATAAGGAGGAAGATTCCATTTGGTACAAAAAGGGTTAAGTGCAAAAATGTATACCAAATGTATCATCATGGGCGTTGAAAATGATATTCATAAACATGTTGTGAGTCGTGATCTTTGTGAGGTCGTCCACTGCCGCTTATGGTGTTCTTAGGTAACTTGGTCTGGAATTTAGATTTCTGCATGTGCCGGAAATACTCTGTAAAGTACAAAATGTAGGAGAACTCAGCAACTGTCTAGATATGAAGTCTTCTGTGCCTATACAGAACTGGATGATGTGAAGTTTTCATTTCTTGTTTACGGAATATAAATAATTCATTAACTTGTATAAGTAGTCCTTTTGTCAAGGTCAAAGGTCAGTATGTTACACAGGTGATACTTGTGACAAAGAAGCCTCGTCATGAAAAAGCATGTTTTTGTTGATGTTGTTTCTGTTTGCGAACAACAACGGTGCTGATCGGACTGCCCCTAAACGTTTGCTGTACCATGTCGCGCAGAAGCATCGCGAGCGAGCAATGCGCGTGTGTGCTTATGTACGCCTATAACATGTAACTTTTAAAATATCCACAAAGAGAACATCTGTCACCTTCAGTCTCAATTCTGTTTGTCAAACATGGCGGCGGGCGTTCAAGATTTTTCAGTTATTCGCGAATAGGACCGTATCATTGAATTGGTCACATGATCCTCCGTGAAGAAGTTGCGATTCGGAGTGATTTACAGTAAAACTTCGATGGCTCGAACTCCGATGGGTCGTTTACCATGGATGAGTCAAACCTGTTCTTGGGTCCGCAGGGAGTTCCTCCAAATACAATATAGGGGTAATTTAGGAAGATTTTATTTCATTTATCTTGCAAATGTATGCTGTGTGTACTCGTTAGAATCGCCTCGATGAGGCGATTCTAATGAGTACACACAACGTACATTTATAATATAGAACACCGAAAAGATATCTACAATTATCTCCATTATGCCTCCTGGTATGGCACTAATAGTATCCCTCTGTGGCTCGAACTACCGCTGTCTCGAACAAATTTTCATGGTCCCAAAGTGGTTCGAGCCATTGATGTTCGACTGTACTTACAACGTCTTTATTCAACATCTATTTCCTGTTGTACTTTTTGAAGCCCAAGTAACTTAATTTAGCTTTCCATACATTGTGACGTAATCGCGTGAGTGCATTCTCCTGGGAACAAGACAGTTTACCGACACGCGAACGCGGTTGAAAGCGCCTTCATTTTTGGTGTCTTTGCAAACCGCATTAACTCTTTTCATGCTGTTCACGACAACCCCTATCTTTGGAAACAGTGTAGATCCAGATCAGATGGCTTCTGAAGAAGCCATCTGATCAGGATCTACACTGTTTGACATTCAGTTTATGAATTTGTCGCAATAAATTACATCAAGTAATTTGATTGGTTGATAGACAGAAATGGGTGTGGCTTAAATGAATATTCAGCAAGATAAGGGTTAATGCAGATCACTAAGCTACATTTCACCGTTTGTTACATTTTCCGCTTTTGCACACATCTAGGTAGCACCTATTTTATACTATTTAGAATTCTGAGGCCAATGTGAGCCTGTGTAGCTTAGCAGACCGGTTTATGTCTAACCTGGTCGCGAACTCCATAGACAGGTATAGAGAATACAAGATTCGTGTCCTTGGACACCAAGCGGCCCCCGCCCATAGGGGCTTGAAGAAATATATGGGCTGCATGATGCTTCCACGCGGAGCTGAATCCGGCCCGCACACTATTACTGGTAAACCGCTTAGAGGATCTAAGCCTGCCCAGGCAAAGCGGTGCGAGTCGGACCGTCCATGCTTATAAACCCTATTGGTTTCATTGGCGGTAGGGTTTGAGATGTCATTTCATCTCAATGTCGGGTAAAGTCCCACAAAATTGGAAGCAACGTCTCCAAAATGACCTTTACAGTGTGACGGGGACGTTAAAACTCAAATCAAACAAACAAAATCATTTCTCAAGAACTATTTGAGCTTCATTAATGATTCTTGGTAACGTTAAACATTTAATCAAACAAACAAAAACCAACTGACATCAATCTTGCATTCTAGTTATCAGCGTATCCCCTTTTACACTCTAAAATTGACAACTGACGATAAATAATCGATTTTCCTCAATGCGTCCCAGCATTCCGGCGGGCAATTTTTCTTATGATATTTTTTGTTTTCAAGTAGTTTTTCCAGTAATTATAAAAAAAATCCATTTTTTCCAGTAGTCCAGTTTATTCATAAACGTGCAATCTCACGTTGACCTGGTAAAGCCCACTTGTCACAGCCTGAGATATCATATCTTTGTCAGGTCAAGGTGTTACAATTCAACTTATATAGGGGGTAACTGATTAACTCTCATAATAAAAATATTTTAAGTTTCAACACAAGAAACCATAGAGTATGTCTCATATCGTAGCAAGTCCGTTTATAAACAACTCCGAAGCCCGAAAATTTGCGTCCACAGGGTTATATAGTATTCTTATCATTTCTGCTTCAGAACGTAGGGCGTGGGTACTCCTTAGAACCGCCATACTGAGGCGGTTCTAATGAGCACTCACAATCTATACCCGGAGCAGAAGAAAAAGGAATACATTACCATGTTAACCAAAGTTTTCTCTTTAAGGAAAAGTATCATAGTTGTATTTCTTTTTCTCTTTCTCTTTTGCGGCTGGGGCGAGGTGGATCACCGGTTTATATTAAAGAATATACTTTTTATGTTAACATTTATAATATAAGACATTGACCTGTAAATCACTATAACATGTCCGTGAAGGAAACGGATTTTCATCAGAAAAGTAGCCATTTTGGAGATGTGACAAAAAGGATGTGAGAAATTTATCGTAATTTTTTACCAGAAAAAATGTCAGTTTTGAAGAAATGAAAGAATTCACTGAAACTATGGATGGTAACAACAGCGAAAATAGTGACAAGTATCATGGATTAGTTGACGAAGCTATTCAAGTAGACATTGAGAAAACACAACCCTTGGAAACAGAAGAGACTACGGAAACTGGGCTGATCTATGGTATACTTGACACACCGCCAATCCATATAACAATCATCAGTGGGCTACAGGTTCGTGCTTTTGTTTGTTTGTGTTAAAGTTTAATGTCCCCGTCAACACTATTTAGGTCATTTTCGTCATGAGACGTTGCTAACGATTTTGTGAGACGGAAAACCGACGTTGATATGAAATGTCATCTCAAGCCATACCGCCCACCACCACCACCAAAAAAGTAAGGGACGGCCCGCCGGCCCGTACCACTTTTCCAGGGCAGGCTTACACCTAAGTGGTTTGTTAGTGCTCAAAAGCTCGATCTGTTTCAGCTCTGTCCGGAGGCACCATACATCCCAGTCAATTTCTCCAGGCCCCGATAGCTACAGGTTCGTGTCAACTCCTTCGTAAGCATTACCAACGCACCCTTGCGACATAATTCACTCTAGGGTAAATTTTCTGATGAAAATTTTCTGATGTTTTATTCTTCTTGATTTATTTATTCCGCAAAGCCACATAAATGTCTAGGCCGTATGTTGACCCATTTAAGCCTACCATCCCCAACAAGAGGGACACTGACAAACTGATAGGACACAGATCAGCTGCAGAACACGGCATTTGGTCTGTGTCTTCACGGTTTATCTATTAAAGAACAGTTGTTCGTTTGTTTGTTTGTTTCTTTTTGTGCATGTGTGAAAACTTATAATTGAAACAATAAATAAGCCAATCCCTAATCACGAAATTGGCAAGTCTAAAACTGTTAAATTGGAGACTTTATTAGTCACAAATGGGTTGAAAAGATAGGTTCCGATCTCTGTCCGTGTCACAAGAAACCAGCTACTTAACCTGCTTTTAATATAACAAGTCAAATTTCGGACCAATATACAGTAAAATTCCTATTCCTCTTCATGACTACTTTTAAACAGCTCCAAAAGCGGTTTCTGACCAGAGGACATGGTAAGCAAAAATAACTGCAGCCTATTAAAGATTTAATAGCGGGACTTCACTATATGAACCTGTGTCGGCTGATTGCAATCTTCACTTGTCGCGTAAGGACTCACTGTGTTAGAGCTGTAAGGAACGGTATTTATAGTCCGGGATTGGAGACCAGATTTCGGAAAATTTAATGCATCCAAAATTCTCACGCTTTATTTGTGCCGTTTCATTGAGATAAAAGCCTAACCTATATGACATGTGATTATTTAGCAAATCAGGTGGGGAAAAGGGGTTGAAAATTCTATGAGTTTACACCCAGCCCATTGGAATGGTGTAGTTTAATTAAGTTTAGTTATGTGTAGCTTGCGCTTACAAATGAATGTTGATTTATTGTATCAGCCAAAATATTTACCAATACTCGAAGACACCAAAATTCATGATATGACGTAACTACCTCCGGTGTTACCATAAATTTTGACCATTGAAATTTGACCCCACAAATTAAGTAAATTTTACACTATTTTCGCGCTAAATGATTTTTAATACCTTTTGAAATACTTCCATTCTCGTCAGTATGCAGGACGGTTATTTTTGCACTCGCATGTGACACTTGATTGTTCTGTCTCAATCCGAGCATGAACAATGGACTCCGATTCCTATGGACCCTTTTACTGCTTTTTCCTGTTGTGTCACAGATCGTGATAAAAATCCATATTAAAACAAGCCGTCATAAAATAAATTATTTTACTGGCTGGTCATAGATGTATCATAACAGGGACCAATAGATTTATTTTTGAAAAGTTACTGATGGCCAGTTCCTACCGGTTTATATTTAGGGGAATATACATCACCGCGGATGAAATATCAAGTGATTCTCTAAACTGGTGACTAAATCAAACATTGTATATTTCAAGAATCATTATGCAAAGTTTCCGGTTTGCTGAAGGCTCCCCAAGTAACATCGGCATTATTATATTTTAATCACTTAAATTTCCCGCTCCAATATAATATTCACATCAAATGGTCATCAATTGAGTACCCATTTGATGCAAATAATGCTTAAAGCTCGCACCATACCCCTAAGGGTTGGCAAGACAAGTAATAAAGAACACAAGACTTGCTTTTGGGAAATTAGAAATCATATTATTGAAAATTTGTTCATGTCAACAATAAACAGAGTGTTATTGTAAAAACCCAGTCAGAAATACCACTTTCTAAAATCAAGTGGTATAATTGTAATTAAATCAAATTTTCAATATATATGCCTCCCACCTCCAGAGGCTTAAACATGTTCTGTAAACAAAAAAAGTCTGTCAGATGTGTGAACACTGAATAAGTGTGCCAGAGACACCTAATATATATATATATATGTTTATGAACTGAATTCAGGATCCAATAAATCCACACTATACTGACACTGACTAGATGATCATAGGTGACATATGAAAATAAAACCAAGGTAGAATTATGACTAGATGTCCCATTCTATGGAGTATATGATTTCTAATAGACTAAAACATCTACGTGGACTAGCTAAGGATAAACAAACAAGAAATAAAATAATAATACAATAATAATAATAATAATAATAATAATAATAATAATAATAGTAATAATGATAATGATAATAATACATAAAATGTTACAAAATTTACTAACAATTGGACTGGAGCGGGTGGGTGGGGAATAAATCTTCTTGTCAGTCACGAGGTCTTTCCCGGACAAAGAATTTTTGAAAACTGAGGCTGAAAGCATGCTTCCGCCGTCGTACAGCAGCCTCCAATCTGATTGGTCTGCTAATTAGAACCGTGCCAAAACATTGGCTGGCAGATGCTGGGTAAGCCATAACAATTAGTGATCCACAGTTTTTCAAACTGATTGGTCGGCTAATTAAGACTGCATCCAAATATTGGTTGACTGAAGTTGGGTAAACACGTGACTAGAGACAGTAGGGAAAGTCCCATAGTAACATGTGACGTCATGCATGTGAACGATGGTTACTCAATTAATTTTAAAAGGCAGCTTAAAATTAAAAATGGGGATCTGGCTTACCCAGTATATGAATGAAATAACTATCTGCTTAATTTACTAGGCTTTAATTATTTATTTTGAAAACAAGACAAACCACCCCAAGGACGAGATCCTACGAGACCATAGGGTACCCCAGTGGGTGGGGTAAGTGTAAACAAAGGCCCACAACTTCACTGCAAATTTAAAAGCAGATTAAAACATAATCTATCTATTAAATTTCCCGCTCCAATATAATATTCACATCAAATGGTCATCAATTGAGTACCCATTTGATGCAAATAATGCTTAAAGCTCTCACCATACCCCTAAGGGTTGGCAAGACAAGTAATAAAGAACACAAGACTTGCTTTTGGGAAATTAGAAATCATATTATTGAAAATTTGTTCATGTCAACAATAAACAGAGTGTTATTGTAAAAACCCAGTCAGAAATACCACTTTCTAAAATCAAGTGGTATAATTGTAATTAAATCAAATTTTCAATATATATGCCTCCAAAGCCCAAAAGCAAATAGTATGTAGATAGGGTAGTTAGTTGTTGGATATGAAATTAATGTCATACAAGAGAAAAAAAAAAAAAAAAAAGAGGAACCTGAGTAAGTCAACATGGGAATCATGATTATATTTTATACAAATGTACATATGGGCCCGTACAACGGGAGTCTGCCTCAACATCCTGCGATTTCGTTCCAACTGGCTATACCACCTGAGAAAAGCGTTTTGCCATAGCGGAGGCAACCTGTTTCCGCATTGATAAAGATGGTTCAAGGTACCTTTCACATGCGTTGCTGTTCCAGTCACCTTGCAATTTTATAAGTTCAACTGGCAACCCACACTGCAAGGCAAACTGGGCACCCCCACGTCGGAAGCTATGCCCTGAATACCTCGCAGCTGGGAAACCCATGGCTTCTAGAACCGTATGAAGTTTCTCTGTAAATTGTTTTTGAGTCAGCGGAACATTTGTGGCCCCCGCTGAGTGATACCGAAATAATGGAACGGCTGAGCTAGGTAGTGGGTTGTCAATGGCCATATGGAGGAGAGCTGTAGAGGGGCAAAAAAGGGAGTTCAGGATCTTAGGTAAAGGTATCTGCAAAGTCCTCTCCCTAAACTGAATTATCTTAGACCATCTTACAGTGAGGGTGACTCCATTCTCAGAGAACAGAACATCCGTAGCACACAGATGGCGTTGTGGGTCGAAGATAATATGTGACTGCACCAGCAAGTTTGATTTGCGGAAAAACGAAAAGAAGCCAACTAAGCATGCAGTCCAAAATGTACGGTCAAAGGAAGTATTGAGATTGAGTTTTAAAAACATGCCTTTCAAGATGTCACATGTTATTGGAAGCTTTTGACAGACCGTGTCACCTTTCACTCGCCTAACCCCTTTGAGTATAGAAGAGACATACCAATGATTAAGCAATGGGTTGGGTAATCCCGCCTCTAAATGTATGAGACGTACACCATTTAAATATTGTCTCACTGATGCAAAGGACAAACGTCTAGAAAGAAATGCAATGTAACGTCCAAGGTCCAGTTGTGAAATGGGAACCGGGGTGATATCCATGTGCTGACAAAATTGAAGGTAAGTTGAATTATGCACTGAATAAGTACGCGATGTGGAAGTAGCAAATGTGCTCGCTCTGTAGAACCCTACTTCCTGATCAAGACTTGTGTGAAGGTCATGGAAGCTAGCCTGGTCTGTCCTGTGAAGATGCTCAACAACGCTCCTCTGCCGTCCAGGACCGGAACCTGTTAAGCAGAAATGCAAAGGATTTTGACGACATGTGGAAATGGAGCGGGGTATAATCTGTGTAAGGGAGAAGTGTCTGCATGTGGCCAGGGATGTGCAGACGCGAAGCGCTGTCCGCTGCAATGTTTTTGACCCCAGGGAGATATTTGGCAGTCAAGTGAAAATTGAACAGTGCAGACAGCCAAAACAGACTGCGCAAACATTTCATAATATGATAGTTGCTAGAGGAGCCTTTGTTGATGGAGGCTACTGTAACAGTGTTATCCGAATATATGATAACACGCTTATTTTGCCATTGATCTGCCCATCTGTGAGCTGCAATAGCCACTGCAATGACCTCCTTCTCATTTATGTGAAAATGCCTAGCTGTTGGCCAATCTAGCGACCAGTTGAAATAAAACCAGTCCCTACCAAATAAGCCTCCCGCCGCATCATCACATGCGTCCGTGAAGACACATTCTATGGGTTTACAGTCCAACAATAAAGACCTCCCATTGAATATCTCTAGGCACTGGGACCACCACTCAATGTCCCGACGGACATCAGCTGAAAGCAAGGTACGGTGACAGTTATGCCGGAGCATGTTGATTTTGTTGAAGATGCGGCGGAGAAAGACTCTTCCACCTTTTACAACTCCTGCTGCCCAAGACAACCGGCCTGCCAAGGACTGGAGTTGTCGTTTCGTCACACGTTTTCGATTAAGGAAGTTTTGTAGTTCCTCACGCAATTTTGACAGTTTGTCCGATGGTAGTCGAAGAACCATATCTACAGAGTCGAGCTCGACCCCAAGAAACGTAATGCATTGTGTTGGGTCTACGACTTTGCCCCAATGAATCGCGAACCCTAACTTCCGGAGAAGTTTAATCAAGACCGAAAGCGCATCGGCACAAGACTCTTGCGAGTCAGAGATTATTAAAAAGTCGTCCAAGTAAACAACAAGGAGGTCATACCCTTTCCGGCTCATAATACGTTTTACGGCTTGGGTCAGCCTATGGAAAATGCCCGGGCTCAAGCGAGCCCCGAAAGGTAATTTGGTATCTTTGAGGTAAATTGTTTGTCCATTAAAGTCCCAACTTAGACCGGTGACCTGTTGACTGTCTTTGCTGATAGGGACACTTCGGTATGCTTTCCGCAAGTCCACCTTAGCGAAATAACAATTTCTGGTCATTAGGTTTGCGGCATCATCCACTCTTGCAAATTTTTGACCCCAGTCCTCAGAACAATAGTCATTGACTGAACTGCCAATAGGTCTAGAGCAATCATGGATTAGACGCACATCGCCATCCGGTTATGGGATAGCTGCCATGGGGCTAATAATTTTGGGGGCAGTCTGGCAAATAATATAATTGCCACACTCTATTTCCTTCAGGACCTGTTTGGTAGCTTTATCATATAGAGGGCTGCCCGAACGAGCAGAGGGGTGGTTGGGGCAATTAACGGTCGTAATCTGAGAATCAGGGTCAATTATGTTGAACCCATGTTTAATACCTTCGAGAATAAAGGAACGGTCAGGGTCATTTTCCAGTTCTTCCGCCCAAGCCGAAACATTCAGATCCGGTAAAGGTCGGACCTCTACTTCTAGTTTTTTTGAGTCAAGTGAGTGGTCACCGAATGAGTCTGACTGCAACCCGGGACAATGCACTGATGTTTGTACCTGCAATTCGGAAAAGTACAACCCTTATCAGAGTTATAATTGCGACAGACCCCATAATCCTTTTTGGGTGGTTTCTGTGGTTTTCCAGGTTGAACTGGGCTGGAGCCTTTTTTCTGGCCCGCAGATAGAGTAATTTGTTTGTCCCGCTGCTGCAAAAACAGTGTATGGAGATGCTGGAGATCGACTCCCCATCTAAAGCCCATACTACCTTGAAGCTTCCTGTACTCTCTGTCATAGAGCAGGACTGAAACCAGGTTATACTTTTGGACAAGCTGATAAACTTTGGTTGTGTACGAGAGATAATCCATCAGAGCAGGGTCCTGCAGTCCACCCTCCCCAACAAGTTTATACAGGATTGCAAGGTTCGCGATTGACCATTGAGACAGAGTTAATGATTCCAGTCTTGGTTTCTTCGGGCCAGATTTTAAGACTATCTGTTGGTCACCCTGACCCCCTATCACTAGCTCCTCCTCAATAGCGTTTGGAACAAAATCGCAAATGTCATAAAAAGCTGAAGCAGACTTACCCGTGGCAGATGCAATGTGAATTTGTGGATCACTCCACGAAGGTTGTACGCCGGCAGGTACGGGGGGTTCCCTGACACCAGAAGCTGCACTTGTTTGAACATTATTAGTCCCACTTTGAGCGAGCTGAGTTTGTTGTGTAAGCAACGTATTGAGAAGTGTCTGGTTATATATATCTGGGTCCTGTCGCCCCTGGACATCTGTGTAATGGGTATTTTGGCTGGCCCCTTGGTGCTGTACCTCCGCCGTCATTGTGGACTGTTGGGAGCATGTCTCCTCTCTTCCCGATGTAACTGGTATCCCCGATGGATTCAGTGCCTTAGCAATTTGCATCACCAGTCGTCGTTGGCCAATAGGAATTTTGGATGAGTTCAAATCGACCATGTCAATCAGTTTCAAAGCGTCAAGGCTGTCGTAGCCTCGGGCAAGAAGTTCGTCGATTACCGTCTTTTTTACTTTGCTGTCCAAGCAATATTTGATCATAATATCCTCATCGGTGAGCTGGGTAACAACCAATTCTTGAGCGATATGGCGGGAATTTGCGTCGGACTGGTCCGTCCCGCTAGACTGGTTTGCCTCTTCTCCGTGTAAGGGCATGATTTAAATTGGTGGGCACTCCTTTTTAGGCCACAAAAGAGTTCACTTTCGGTGGTGGACAGTAAGACATTTCAAACACCAGTTCTCCGTATTACTGCAGAAGTAACAATACTGTTCAGCACAGAACGCCGAGCAATCTAACAGTCTGAACAGTCTGGCTTCCCTAGGAGTTGTTGCCTCACAAATTATATCAAAAAGTCTTTGTTCCTCGATCTCTGACATAACATAATCCTCCGGTATCCCGAATATGAATTTAATTTTTGACGTTTTGTCCATGCTAGCACTGTTCGTAACGTCTTTTTCCGCCGACCAAAATGGCGGCTTCACTGTTCCGATTTTCCGCTAAAACGTCGTCTTTTGACACAAACATTTATCTGGAACCAGGTAATTTGTTCAGAAAACACTTCCCACGAAGCAGTGATCACATCTCGAGCGTATTTTTAACAATGTCTATCCATAATAACTGCGGAGGAGCATAAATCTTCTTGTCAGTCACGAGGTCTTTCCCGGACAAAGAATTTTTGAAAACTGAGGCTGAAAGCATGCTTCCGCCGTCGTACAGCAGCCTCCAATCTGATTGGTCTGCTAATTAGAACCGTGCCAAAACATTGGCTGGCAGATGCTGGGTAAGCCATAACAATTAGTGATCCACAGTTTTTCAAACTGATTGGTCGGCTAATTAAGACTGCATCCAAATATTGGTTGACTGAAGTTGGGTAAACACGTGACTAGAGACAGTAGGGAAAGTCCCATAGTAACATGTGACGTCATGCATGTGAACGATGGTTACTCAATTAATTTTAAAAGGCAGCTTAAAATTAAAAATGGGGATCTGGCTTACCCAGTATATGAATGAAATAACTATCTGCTTAATTTACTAGGCTTTAATTATTTATTTTGAAAACAAGACAAACCACCCCAAGGACGAGATCCTACGAGACCATAGGGTACCCCAGTGGGTGGGGTAAGTGTAAACAAAGGCCCACAACTTCACTGCAAATTTAAAAGCAGAATAAATGTTAATGGCCACTACTAGGTCTCTATTGAAATCTTAGTGGGTAGCTTATTTTCGGTTAAGTCGCACGACTAAATATAAATAGTACCCGAGCTTTAATGTAACGTAAAGTCACCCCCTAAACATTCTTCTATCCCCCCTTTTCCCAGAGTTGTGGTATAACCTATAAACATGCATCTTATGATGTCACCTGCACTTTCGACCATTTCGGTAGCTTTGTGCCTCTATTCACCATTAGCTCTTAATTGTTCTGTGTCTCTTGTCACACACTAATTAATCTGGTCTTCATCTCCTTTTTTCTAATTCCTTTTACTGATATTTGTCCCATATATTGATTGTTTTTGGGTTTAAAGGCACGTCAACCCTTGTTGGCTATTTTGTGTCCTCTCCCCAAAGTAACAGGAGCAAGGCGATAGAAGTTATAGTTGAGAGATTAAAGATAGGGACAGAGGAGAAAGGGGAAAAATGGAGAAAAAAAACAGAAACAGAACAAATAACAGTATTCCCCCCTCTACCCTTACTTGCTGCAAGAATAGCAGTTCTTGTCCAGCTGTAAACCAATATCAGTTGGACGCCCTATTGACGCAAGGTACACGTCGCCTTTGCCTCACCCAACCACCCCAATTGTCCCATACAGATTGGCCAAAAAGGCCTTCAATGACAAGCCATCAGGAGTTATCACGTTTGAAAAAACAGAGTATAGGCAATGATTAGGAATCTATATAAAATATCAAGCACCTCTCATTCAAAACACCAAAATGAAAACGTCACGAATGGAAAGCCGGAAGGAAAATTATCTCCCCACATGGCCAAACGGATATCCAAAATGAAAAAGGCACTGGCAATACAAACATCTTAAGGACTAACTATGAAAATACATGTAATAAAACACAAATAGGGCCGCCTTGGAACGGGGTCAATAAGAAGTTTTATTGGGGCGGGGTGGACACTTTAATTGATTTTAGGTGTCCACAATAATCGCCCTTAAATGTCTTGGTTAAAACCAATGAAGTTCTAGCGCATCAGTGCAAAATCTCCGAGAACAGAAAGAATAAAGAGATGAAACAACGATGGGGACTCGACAGCATGAAATCGCTAGAATGCTGCAGCAAAGGAATCCAAACAGTTAGGCTCCGGTTAGCCCTACCAGAGACAGAGCATCAGACACCTCAGGCGTTCTGGCGGAAATGATTTCGTACATATGAAAGGAACTATGCAGGCGGGTTAATTTACTTGAGGTTGCAGCCTGATATGTCAGATATATTGAACATTGAACAGGGTCGGTGTTTTGCATAATAAATGTTACGATTCCTACGTAAATCAAACTTCTTCACTACGGAACATCGGGTTCAACACAGACTCTCGACCGACCTTTTCTGCATCTTCATGTAACTTGGTGGGCTTATTTTGCGCATGTTTGCCAGAAGATCGACCAAAACCAGAGTCATTCAATCAGCAAATAAGCTGGAGTATATCAAGTTTAGATGCTGATATTTAAATCTAGAAGAGTATCTTTTTCTGCAGCAAATTAAAGGTATAAACCAGAAAACATTTAAGTAAAGTCGTTCCACCAAATGCTATATAATGTTTCTTTGTGTTTGCAGTAAAATTTTGCAGACCTTCAGTCAAAAGAGGCTGGATTGTTCAGAGGCGAAAACTCATTAAAATAGTCTTTCCATCGATTATGAAATACTGGACAAAATATGCAAACCCTTTGAAAAAAAAAAGACTGAAATAGGACCGCGCTGTTATCTTCACTGAACATTGTCGTCTTTCAGAGATTTTGTTGTCATGGTAACTTCATACCAAACTACCACTGGTCATCAATTAATTGTTTATGAAGTCTTGAAAATTTAGCTAATCAACAGGCGCAATCAGTAAAACAGACAACTGTGGCTGCTGTAGCATGACAACGCCAATTAAATATGTTTTACGCTTGCCATCAAGCTTACGTGACTTTTAATAAATGCCCTGAATACAAAATTATAAACCAGCGGCCCATGGAAAACAACGCTCACCAGAGCTCAAGTGGGCATAAATCGTCACCCCAACTCCCGTCGCCCGCTTGGGGCCATTCATTTTTACAGACTATGATGGTTTAGTAGAGGCCAATCCCAGAACCATTGCTGCCAAATTATTTGAAATCAACCATTGCTTTTTGTTGTTGTCGCATACATTATGGTCAGCTTTGAACAATCGTAGCAGGGCTAGAGTCGGAAATGCTGCATACCAAGTCGTGTATTTCTTGTGATGCAGAATTTAAAATCATTTTTGGTCATATATTGTTGTGACGATCACACAGATCACTCTAACAAACTTTGATTTCTCGACCACACTGATGCGGTATATGTAATTTGGTACCATTAAGCCCAGAAGCTTTAGAAAAATTTAAAAACATATTTAATCTTATGGCCCAAGGATCATTAAGCTGATTGCAAATATCAACCTTGATGTCATAAGCTGCAACAGAACCAAAAAATCCTGTCTTTTCCATACAAAATCCTAAGTGACCAAATGTGACCTTGAAGTAAGAAAGGTCAAGGTCAACGAAATGTCATCATTTGAACAAATTTGATAGGGCCTGGGTCCCAAATATTGTATACCAAGTTTCAAGGTCATCGGTCGAACGGTTCCTGAGAAGGCGATTTTCAAAGGTTTTTACCATATATGGGCATGGTGGACATTTAGGTCATGTGACCCAGACATTCAGTATATATGTTTGTTCTTACATCCTGTGGCGGCTTCACATATAATTTGGTTCCAATTGGCCTTGAAGTTTCAGAGGAGATGTCGTTTGGAATTGTTTGGATGCTTAAATGAGAAAAGAGTGTAAGAACATTTATATCCCCTTTTTATGTACTTTTCCCCACTTTTTTGGATTTTCTTACTCCATTTTCAAGATGCTGAGAGACCTCTAAATAAATTCTTATCATGGTTAAGTGTGAGAAAGTAAGGTGCATTAAACTCCTTAAATATGGGTGCTACGAATTTCAAATCCCCGACTAATGTGCTCTACGTAGCTTGTATGATGCTCTTTAACCTTTATTTCCGTAATACACCTGTGGACACAAAAGCGTTCAAACTTTGATGAGCTTCATTTCATTTTGACTTGAAACATTGATCAATATATCCTAACATCCTATGGACAGAAATAAATTCAAAACACAAGGTGGTGTACATTTCATTGCTGACTCCTGCACTGTCCAATCAAAATACATCTCAAATATCAATCAGAAAGTGTTTGCCAAAATGAGACCAATCAATTGCTTGATCTAGTTTTAGAATTCTTTGATGAATGACATTTGCTTGTCAAACTAACACGATGCAAAGAGATTCATTGAAAGTTATTTCATTGGAGTTTGAACGCTTTTGTGTCCACAGGTGTATTTTAATCTGCATACTAGCATTATGTGAAAACCCGAATTCACACACACACACACAGCATTATGTGCAATTTATTGCTCGGTATTGCACAGTTACGACTCTGTTCTTATCATTACATTATGTAGCTTCAGTGCATCTTTGCTTTGTTTTCACTTTGTAACAATCTCTGTTTAGTCGCAGTATCCAGCATCGAAATGAGGGAAAGTTTCGAAATCCGATTGTTTCATCATTAGGTTCGAAATTTCATTATGCAGCTTGCAGTTCTAATTATTAAGTACTGAGGCGCTAGCATCGTTCACGTGACAACAGTTCGTAATTTTCCGTTTAGCTTTTTTCAGTAAGAGACGGGCGGTCATAGACCGGAACCGATCAGGTAAAATCAAACGGGCAAATAGGGATAGTAGTAGTAGCGTTTGTGGTGGAAGAAGTTATTGCAGCAGCAGCAGTAGTAGTAGTAGAAGTAGTAGTAGTAGTAGTCGTGGTAGTAAGTGTTGGTAGTTTTGGAAACCGTTATGCTTATGGAGTAGACAGAAATTGGGCTGTGATCGTGTCACATACCCTGGTTTGAGGCCCGATGGGGGTAAATGGAAAAATTCGAGATTTTTAAGAGCTCTTTCTTCGATATCCAGCCCCTTATTTTCCGAAAACTATTAGTAGATGCAAAAGTTGCACATAAATAGGGATGCGATTGTGTCACATTGCCTGGAGGTCTCTCAGAAGGTTTCAAAGTGTCTCAAGTAAACCGAAACTCCGGACTATTTTAATTTACCGAATTTCAATATATTTCCCCAACAGATACCGTAGCTACATGGAAACTGGGATGTGATCGTGTGTAACATTCCCTTGCACGTGGCCATTTTGGCGGCGCGTAGGGTGGGGGGGGGGTGGGGTATGTCTTGCGGGAAGACGGAAAATTCAAGATGTCAAATTAGAATTTTCAATATATTTCTTCCGATATCCATCCCTTTCTGGAAACTTTTACAATTATCGAGTAAGTAGATACATTAGCTGCACAGAAATATGAGTGCGATTGTGCCACATTCCCTTGAAGGGGCGCGCGCAAGCAAATATAAAGTGAAAACAGCCGTGGCCGTTCAAGAAAATGACCTGGGTTTTCCCTTGGGATCTAGTGCCAAACAATTTAATGCCGCATTTTAGAGTTTGCACCTTTAGCACTGGAACAGGGTAAAGCTGTCAGACCCGCATATAAGCATGTGCATCATACAAGCTACGTAGTGTACGTTACATAATGGAGGAACGTTAATATTGCAAAATGCAATGCCAGAATCGCATATAAGAATGTGCATCATACAAGCTATGTAGTGTACATTACATAATGGCGGAACGTTAATATTGCAAAATGCAATGCCAGATTGGCATATAAGAATGTGCATCATACAAACTACGTAGTGTACATTACATAATAGAACGTTAATTTTGCAAAATGCAATGCCAGAATCGCATATTAGAATGCGCATCATTCACATTTTTACCTAAATACCGTTCCTAGAGCTGTTCACATTCACAGTCTATTTAAGAAATAGATCAGCTCTAGCTGTGATTTGTTAAGTAATAAATCACAGTTTGGAGGTCAGTTGTAAAGTTGACAAATCACGAGCGCGTATTTTCGCTGAAAAATAAGAATACTTTAAAAAGACCGCCTTAGCCGTTGAGGGATGAAGTTGCTGTTTCATTAAAAATGGGAATAAGTAAACTTTCATAAATACGCTGTGCCTTGTTGTTTGGTGGTATGTTATTTAAATAATAATTAATGAATGTAATTAGGCGAGCCATGTCAAGAAGACATGTGCGCCCACACAATAAATGAAACGAACAATGCAACCGATCAACAAAACGTCATACTGTACCACTGTTTTTTTTATAAAACCAACAACATCGCGCTATGATAAGATTCAAGGCCGGACAGCTCTGTCGTTTCATAAGCACACAAAAGAGAAAAGAAAAGTTGGGACATTTATATCTTTAGTCTCGTTTTAGTCCACCTTGGGGAGCTTATAGGATGGTAGTCCATCCGTCGTCAGTCCGTCTACAACTTGACCAGTCATATTTCGGAAGCCTGGAGGCTGATCATAAGCACTTATCATCGTTATATAATGCTTCTGGTCAGGGATTGGTTTAAACATATTTTATTCGTATAGCAAGCATACAAATACAAAGTGTAATAAATGACATAATACAAAAGGGATTCAGAAGAAAGTCAAGGACTTATACGAATCTGTATCCCTAGATACTTGTCAGTGGTACAACAGAGATAAATCAAAGCAATTGTCGATTGCAAAGGTATTAAAAGGATTGGTCAGGGATTGATGACGAAGGCTTTTTTTTATCAAAATTGAATGAAAACTTTGGCTGCTATGGCAAACACAAGGTCTCATAGCCTTACAATAGAAAAATGCTTGTCATCTGTTCTGAAAATAAGTAGGCTTCGGATAAAAGCTCGGACGAGTTCGAAAACTGGCTTTATCGTAGAAATATGTCCTCTTGGTTGATGAAAATGTCTATTTGACCTTGTCATCAGCATAGCAACTTCAGTTTTGATCACATTTTGCTGAAACTTACACATAAGTAGGCAAGGGATAAAGGCACGGGTGGGCAAGACAACCTATTAATCATAGAGTTGTGTCCCTTGATTGATTATTTTCAACCTTGAAGTCCCTTCAGTTTTGATCGTTTCTTCCTGAAACTTACAAATAAATAGGCTGTGGACAAATGTTTGTTCTCAAATCTGTGCTTGAAAATTTAATTTAGAACTTCAGTGTGGCTTTAATAATTATAATTCATACAATAAAATACCTATATTAAGACCACCTTTGGGCCTGTTCAAAAGTCGTCTTTAAGACCACTTTTGAACAGTCCCAAAGTTGGTCTCCAACCAGAGCACATTGGTTGTACAAACACAAAGAAAGTGTACCGGAAACCTTCTAAGTATGCTTTAAAAAGCACAATTTGTCGTAATTCTAGGGGATCTTAATTATTCCGTTAACCCATTCAGTACCAGAAACCCCTAAAGGGGTACCTTGGCAAATACTGCAGACCCAGATCAGACGCCGCGTTCTGCGGCGTCTGATCAGGGCCCACGCTGTTTGCAAAACGTTCAGCCATTTTTCTAATAAATTTTGAAGAAAACACAACCTGTCACCCCTAAATTTTGAAATGGACTCCTGCTATATATAAGGAGGAAGATTCCATTTGGTACAAAAAGGGTTAATAGTGGAATTTCACTATAGTTCGATTCCATTTGTTTCAGCAAGCTCTTCTGTCTCTCGCAACACAGTTGGTGATATCGCTGTTGGTTGCGGATGCGGTCTGTGCCGAAAACCGTGACGACATCAGAGTAAAACTGTTCAGTTCGACACTCTTTATGAACGGTGTAACCACCCTGGCTATGGTGTTGATCGGAATTAGGTAATACTGTAAAATTCTGACATTAATCCATATCATTCTGAACACGACAACCCCTACCTTTGCAAACAGTGTAGATCCAGATCAGATGGCTTCTGAAGAAGCCATCTGGTCATGATCTACACTGTTTGGCATTCATTATATTAAGTACAGTCAAACCTGTGTGAAGCAAGCATCTCAGGGATTATGAAAATGTGCTTGCTTAAGACAGGTGTTTGCTTAATACAGGTGACTTTTAATGCATTTGCCTTTTTCGGGAACTAAATGTCTGCTTGATTTAGACAGGTTGCTTGCTTAAAAGAGGCGGTCACTAAGACAGCTTTGACTGTAATTTGATTTGTTGGCTGTCAGAAATGGAGACATAATGGAGTTTGTTTAGAGGTATCTTTTCGGCGTTCTATATTATAAATGTATGCTGTGTGTAACATAAGTATCGCCTCATCGATGCGATTCTAATGAGTACACACAGCGTACATTTGAAAGTCAGTCACCCTAAATTATCGGGTTCTACTGCAACGTATTCTCTCATCATCACCATCATCATCATCATCATCATCGTCATCGGCGTCATCATCAAGATAATCATTATTATTATTATTATTATTATTATTATTATTATTATTATTATTATTATTATTATTATTAATTTCACTGCTACAACTTGTAACTGTTATATCCTATGCCTCATACGCCAATATTATGTGTGACATGAGAGATCAATAAACGAATTATTCTGTTTTGTTCTGTTCTAACAAGTAACATACAGACCAGCTTTTGCATCTGTAATACTTGACAGGAGGCGGCCACCGCCCATCGGGGCTTGAAGAAATATATGGGCTGCATGATGCTTCCACGCAGAGCTTTAAGTGACCCACACACGAGTACTGGTAAACCGCTTAGAGGATCTAAGCCTGCCCAGGCAAAGTTGGGCGAGTAAACCCTATTGGTTTCATTGGGCGGCAGGGCTTGAGATGTCATTTCATCTCCATGTCGGGTAAAAGTCCCACAAAAGTGGACGCAACGTCTCCAAAATGACATTTACAGTGTTGACGGAGACGTTAAACCTCAAATCAAACAAACAAACAAACAAAAACTTGACAGGAGGCATAACCAAGCCAGGAAAACATCACGAAAACGCGCCTATATAATGTAAACCCCCTGGAACCCCATTTTTGTATAGTAAAACTGGGGTTTACAAGGGTAAACCCTATTTTACTTATTGATGCTGTAAAATATAGATTGTGGGTACTCGTTAGAACCGCCTCGACGGGGCGGTTCTAACGAGTACCCACAATCTATATTTTAGAGCAGAAATAAGAAAAATATCACAATTATTCATCTTAAAATTTTCATTTTTTCGGTGATCAAGATTGCAATGTATTTGTATAGGCGTGTTTTCGTAATGAATGTCCCCGCAATAAAACAAACCATACTAAACCCCATTTTATATGGTAAAAACTAGGGTTTAAAGGGGTATACGTTATTTTTATTATGTCTGCTCCAAGACCTAGGTGGTGAGTACTCGTGAGAATCGCCTCATTGTATGGGTACGCGTTGAAACACGTCGAAGAGGCGGTTCTAACGAGCAACCTAAACCTATGTTTGGGGTACAAATAAGAAAAATAGCACAAATTTTCATCGAATAGTCACCCGGCTGTGTTTTGTGTGGATAATGCCTTACAAGCCCTCTGCAGTAGTTTGTTTATTTGAAGTTAACGGCCTAATCAACTCTATGTGAGCCCCGCAAAGCGAATTTGTGTCTTCGAGCATTCCGTCATGACAAGTTTTAACTGCGCATTCCCAGCCATTCAGAGGGGCCAGGGATATGGTTTTCTGTCTGAAGGTTCCTCTTGATTCACTGCTTGTATGAGCGAGCAGCGAAGGTTCTGGCGAGACTGCGCGGATGCGCAGGCTCGCCTGAACCTTCACTGTTCGCATAAGCGATAAGTACCAAAATCGCTTGACGGGGCCCATGTAGGTCATATAGAGCCGGTTATTTACGTAACCTTCCTATTTACATAAGCGTCTAACCAGTCTAATGAGCATGCTTTCACCAGAGAAACTGAAAGTTGCCCTTCTTCGATCAGCGGAGGGGAGAGAGTGGCCATTGAAATCTCCACGAACTAATGTCGCCGACCCCAGCAGGTATCGTACCCGCGACCTGATCACCACTCCGGCGCGCAAACGACTGAGCTACCGGCCGCTAGAAAACGAGCTAGCAATGTGTGAGTGATAGAAGTTTCAATGTTCTAAAAAAGTATTGTAAATCTTAAAATCCCGGTTACAACTGCGATATGAACAGTCATTTTTAAACGCAATAACCTCAATATTCTAAGACGCCAAAATCTGCCCCTGAAGGTCAGGTGGTTTTACGCCGGGTACTCCGGTATTCGCTCAGCTCTGATTACCGATCGGCTCGATATGAGTGAAATAAACTTGAAAGGGTCGTAAAACAAATTCCAAAACCTCAATATGCTTAGCATACCAAATATGGGACATTAAAAAAGCAGCAAATACCCTGATCAGACGTCGCAAAATGCGGCGCCTGATCAGGGTCGATGTAAAGCAACAACAATTTAACATCACGTGAACAACTTAATGAAATGAATACCCCCTAAACCCTACTTTATATAGAGAAAACTGGGGTTTACGGGAGTATTTATTATTTTTTCTTATTTCTGCTCCAAAACATAGGTTGTGGGTACTCGTTAGAACCGCCTCAATGAGGCGGTTCTAACGAGCACAAACAGCCTATGTTATGAGCAGAAATAAGAAAAAAAAATCAAGTATTTTCTTCAGAAGAGTAGCCATTGCGGAGATGTGAAAAATGCACTATATCGTACAGGCGAGTTATTAAAATGAGGAAGCCTGGCACCCGTATATTTTTCTTTGACCTGGGTAGCAAATATGTTTGTTTCATTTTTACGTCCCACCAACAGCTAAGGTCATACGTCGGTGGGAACTCGGTTTAAAGACTGGAGAAGACCTGGATCGAACCCGTGACCCCTGGTTTATATAACATTTTGTTGTTATGGTTATTATTATTATTATTATTATTATTATTATTATTATTATTATTATTATTATTATTTGACAGGCTTCCGCTATTTCAAGGTGCTGCTGTAGACTATATATTTCCATTACTAATAATTGGAGGGAGTGACACAACATTTTGTAATACACAGTTAACCAAGGAGCAGGGATCGGGTAAGTAAGCAAGGTACTCACAGCCATACGGGACAATTGGGATAGATAGATACAGTCGAACTTCAATGGCTCGAACACCTTTGGGACCTCGAAAATCTGTTCGAGACAGGGGTAGTTCAAGCCACTGAGGTTACTGTCAGGAGGCATAACGAGATACTTTTATACATTTTTTCGGTGCTCTATAATGGAAATGTATGCTGTGTGTACTCATTAGAATCGCCTCATCGAGGCGATTCTAATGAGTACACACAGCATACATTTGCAAGCTTAAAGACTAAAATCTCCTCAGTTATCCCCCACTATTTCTTATGTAGAGGATTTCGCTAGGGGCTCAAGAATGGGTTCGACACATCCATGGTAAACGAGCGATCGGTGTTCGAGCCATCGAAGTTCTATTGTAGATAGATAGATAGATAGATAGATAGATAGATAGATAGATAGATAGATAGATAGATAGATAGATAGATAGATAGATAGATAGATAGATAGATAGATAGATAGATAGATAGATAGATAGATAGATATTTTATTATCCTCCAATAGTGGAGAGCACAAACACATAAATTATACAATATACCCAGAAGCCTCTGTGGTGTAGTGGTTACGCTACTCGCCTTGTATACCAGGGATCGTAAGATCGATCCCGGGCTTCTCCAGACTTTCGGGTGAGTGTTTAAACCGAGGTACCGTCTCCGTATGACCTTAGCTGTTGGTGGCACGTAACACTCAAACACTCACTCTATACACTATACAAAATGACCACAGAAATAATAGCAAAACAAACAGACACATGAAGAGTGTAGAAAGAGAGATAGAAAGAAAAACAGTATAGTTTAAATATACAAAAACAAATACATCTACACTGAAATGATGTTTCTCATGGTTTGTTAAGCCCCCGGTTAAGCCACATTCTCTTCAGCGGTTAAGCGACGTATCAACGTCGAGGCTATCATCATGTCTCTCATAGAGTAATCTTAATGTTATAAACGTTATCCCACACTAATACTTTAAGCGTCATTAGAAATATTTTCATTGAATTGATCCTGTCGCTTTCAGCATAAAGCAAGTTGCAACATCCTGACAAAAGAGAGTTTACTTGATCTGACGAAGATAGTGAAATGAACTTGATGCTATACGAGTAAGCTTGCGCCACAGTACATTTCTAAACCCATTGTTACTCGGGCAAAATAACAAAATAAGATCCGTTGGTGTATGTGACTTTTCACCACATTTATAACACATTGAAGACCATTTTCCACAGAACACTAACCCAATCAGCCGAACAGCCAAATGTACATACTTTTTGTAACGTGGGCACTCTCTACAAAACATGCAAAACACATAATGGTATATTCGCATGTACCTTCGAGAAATGGATTCAGATGCTGTAATTCTCGTAAGCAATTCATCTCTATACAGCACATTGAAAAGCTTATGGGTCTACAGCCTTTCAAAACGCTGTGAGACGCGACCATGCTTTAAGTAAGTCGAACTTTAGCTTGTATTTTACATTGGTCAAAAGTAACAATTCTCTTATTAGTGTCCTGTGACATTTGGTGGCCAATGTGGGGTGGGGTGGGGAGGGGGTGAAGAACATGACTGAAAAAAGATGAGTTAAATCCTATCAACTTTACCCGGCCGGGGATCGAACCCGGTCCGCCGGATGGACATGCCGCTATACAAGTGTGCTATATACATATACCCGATGACATTTGTTTTACGGCAGATATACATGCAGTCGTAACTGTCTGGAATTCGTACAAACCCTTTTTCCTTCAAAAGTACCCTGAACTTGCCTTCCCTTCTCGTTACGCTCGAATTTCGTCATTGATTTACTTTACGCACCTTTTGTTCAAGTCTCTTTTATCCTTTTTTGCCCAAAAGAGACAAAAATAAAGAGACTGAAAAAGAACAAAAATCACGCCCAACGTGGGGCTCGAACCCACGACCCCGAGAGTCTCGTGCTTTACCGACTGAGCTAGCCGGGCTGTTGTGTGGCTCAGCATTACATAAAAGCTATATACTTGAAAGTTATACATTCACTCTTCCGTGACGATTTTATTGATTGTTTCGAAAACATTAAAATCTATTAGTCATTTTAAGCGGGCTTAATTACCAGCTAGGCAAAGTTAACATTCACCCGAAGAAAGGTAACGCCAAAAGTATATCCTTACGTTGAGTTGTGATGTTACGCTACGTTTCGTTACCATGCGACACGGGATCACGTGGTTTATTACGCTGCTTTAAAATGGCCGACCAGACCACAGGAGCTTGACGTATTACAATATTAAAGGGTTTATCTCTACGCTTCTATGTAATAGAAACGAAGGACGGGCACTGTTTCAGAGATCCGTTGATTTTCATGCGAAAATCTCAAAATCTGCATATTGCTCCGTTGAAATACAATATTGCTTACGTTAATGAACGAACCGTTAACCTTCCGCCGCCTATCATAGAACTGTCATATAATTCACAGTAAAGTGTGTGTTTCTTAAAAATATCCCCATCGCACAGTTGCTGGTTACGCCGCCATTTTGTTTTCGTTAGGAGAATCGCATTTAGTTTTTTTAGCGTTTTGATTGGTCACAAAGCACGTGACGATTTTCTTGGGTTGTTTTAGACCAATCAGACAACGCGCATAGACTCACTCCGAGTAAACAAACATGGCGACGAAACCAGCAACTGTGCGAACGCCAATTTTTAAAGAAACAGACGGATTCTCGTGGATTCAATGATAGCGAAGTATTGTTAGGTGCGGCGGAAGTTATATTGCACATTAATTAAATGTTTTAACGTTGCATTTCGACGGAGCAATATGTAGATGTTCAGATTTTTGAATGAAAATCATCGGACCTCTGAAACAGTGTCCGTCCTTCGTTTCTATTATATAGGCACGTAGGGACAAACCCTTTAAATTTTAATACGTCAATCTCCTGTGTAGAAGCCTCCGTGGTGCAGTGGTTACGCTACTCGCCTTGTAAACCAGGGATCGCAGGATCGATCCCGGGCTTCTCCAGACTTTCGGATGAGTCTTTAAACAGAGGTCCCGTCTCCGTATGACCTTAGCTGTTGGTGGGACGTTAAACTAAAACTCACTCACTCACTCACTCACTCACAATTTCCTGTGGACCAGACTCTGTGATGATGATGATTATTTCGTGTTTAACGACGCGATCAAACGTTCTGTCTTTTTTTGTAGTAAATACTAGAAATTGTCGCGAAGGCTTTGGTTTGGGTTGAAGTTGAATGACCCGGTCAAAACTATTCAGAATTGTCACTGGTGACACGTCAAATGACATTCATACACCGGGATTACCTATCAAGGATATGTCGAGCCGTACAGTTTACCTAGCCGCTCTTTCACTGCGCTGACGTAACGCAGAAGCGGTTTACAAGTACAGTGTATATTTAACACTATTTCTTTCTATTTTCTTTCTACTTATACTGCGATCGGTCACTTCTGACCTTTACTCGCAGGTGCACATTACATACACACTCGGACCATTGATGGGTCCGAGATACACACCAGGTTTATTTCGCAACTATCAAACCGGGATCGCAGCCGCAACCTCTTGATTTTGATGGTTTAGTTATAGCTTGAGTGGGCAGTACGTTTCGGTAACTATTACTTGGAGTTACAGTACAATGTGTTCAAAATTATCCGTGTATAATCAGTAATTTTTTGAAAATTAATGTGTGTCGTGTGTCATCAATTTGCCTTAAATACGAACTCCACCTAAACCCTTGGGCAAATTTGATTCAAATTTCCACTCCGATAAACACCATGGCCACAAGAACTTAAAGAAGCGTGATAGCTCAGTGGTTAGTTCGATCCCCGGCAGCGGCGATAAAATTTCGGTGTCCAAACACGCTCCATTGGCAACATTTGCAGGGATGAATGTCATAAAGTGCACCGTCCTTCGGATCGGGACGTTAACTGGAGGCCCCCTGTGCAGGGAGAACCATCCCCTGTGCAGGTTAAAGATCCCTATCGTAATTACATAATTACTGTGTAGGCCTTCGTCCTGCAAAAACCTGGATTGTATGTAATATATATGCACCTGAGGTAATGGTCAAATGTGACCGACGCAGTATCAGAAGATAGATAGATAAACAGAAAAAATCCTTAAACGACAAATCCTTCTTTACCCTTGGGCCAGTTTCATTGACACTTCATAGGAATATTGCTTAGGTGACATTTTAAATGAGAAGTAAAACAAAGATCAGGAATCGATATAATTAACTTACTCCACCCATCAAAGACACCAAAGCTGGTACGCTTCGATGAATAAAATGACCTCATTTGATTTGAGGTTTAACGTCCCCGTCAACACTGTATAGGTCATTTTGGAGACGTTGCTTCCTATTTTATGGGACTTTTACCTAACATTGAGATGAAATGACAGTGCTAAAATAGAAAAACATCAACAATTAACTTAAAATGCAAACTCCTCATAAATAAAAATCAATAATGAGTTCCTTTAAGCGCAATGAAAACATTCATAAGAAAGAAGACGGGTCATACTACGTAGTTTCGGCTAATAAAGCCTCATCAGTGACCCTGTAACGATCCGGCAAAGAAAGCCAGAGGAAACAAACTGCAATTTTGCGAATTTCGAATAGGCAGTCGATACAAAGACTGATATAAATCAAAATGGGGTCCAAATAATTAAAAACCTGTCTAGAATATGAGTCTAAACCAATAATTTATATCTAATTTCTCAGAATATTCACGCTGATCTCAAAGGACCAAAAGTAAAATATAAACTGCACTATGGTTGATGTACGGGGAGACGTTTTACGACCGCCACACGGCAGAACACCAGCTGCAGTGAAGGCAAATAAAAATCAATAATGAGTTCCTTTAAGCGCAATGAAAACATTCATAAGAAAGATGAAACCCTTGGGTCAGTTTAATTCAAACTTCAAAAGAATGTTGCCTAGGTGGCTCCCTACCAAAATAGCTGAAATTGTTTCGCTCTAAACGATAAGACAGACGCTAGAGCTAAAATTAGAATAAAACAAAACTTTAAATGACAACTCCTCCTATACCCTCAGGCAAATTCATTTCAACTTTGCAGGAATTTAGCACAGGTGACCCGCTGCCAAAATAGTAACATTACGAAAACACGCCAATACAAATGCATTGTAAATTTTGCCGCTGAAAAAAAGCAACTTTTAAGACGAGCAAAATGTGATCTATTTCTTATTTCTGCTCAAAATATAGATTGTAGGTACACGTTAGAACCGCCTCATTGAGGCGGTTCTAACGAGTACACACAAACTATATTTTGGAGCAGAAATAAGAAAAATAGCTTTTACCCATGTAAACCCCAGTTTTACTATATAAAAGTGGGGAAAGTGGGGCTAAAGGGGGTCAGAATTATATTGGTGTGTTTTCGTGATGAAAACGGTTCTGGTCCGATGAGCAAAATGGCCGCCAGAGACTAGCAGACATCTGAAGAACGCAAGCAGTAATTCTTTAGTTGCATCTTAAGAACATAACCAATGGTAAATAACGAGGATGACAACAACAACTAGAAATGCGTCCATAGGACACGGATGCCCCCGCCTGAAAATATGGCTATGTTCCTATTAATCCATAGAAAGTTATTGACAGTGTTTAAGTTTTGGACCCTTTTTTCACATTTGACCTCTAATTATGACTTTGACCTTGGAGGTAAGGACCTTGGTTTTGTGTGAGGCAGATTGTCTCATGATGGCCAACATTCCTGCCAAGTAATTTCAACATCCACACAAAAATAAGAAAGTTATTGACTGCGTTTAAGTTCCGGACCCTTTTTGACATTTGACCTCTAAGTATGACCCTGACCTTGGAGGTACGGACCTGGGTTTTGCACGTGACACATCGTCTCACGATCAAAGTAATTTCAAAATCCATCCAGAAATAAGAAAGTTATTGAATGCGTTTAAGTTTCGAACCTTTTTTTTTTTTTACCTTTGACCTCTAAGTATGACCTTGACCTTGGAGGTACTGACCTGGGTTTTGCATGTGACACATCGACTCATGATGGTTAACATTTCTTAAAAGTTTTTTCTAAATCCATCCAGAAATAAGAAAGTTATTGACTGCGTTTAAGTTTCGGGTGGACGAACGGACGGACGGACAGGGGCAAAGCTATATGCCCTTCCACCATTCTTCGAATGGCGGGGGCATAAAAACGACGCTCCCTTGTGGGTATTTAGATACTGAAAACTTAATAGCGTATTTGGAGTGTGTAAAAATATCCCTACGTATGATTTGAAATTTTTAGAGGCGATTTTTTTTGCTCCTCTTTGGCTACTTTTGGAAGCTTCTGGCGTTCTTCTAGAATCTCTTAGAGGACTGATATATATGCTGTGAGCAGGGAAAACAGCCATGGCAATTGTGAAGGAATGACGGTGGTTCAAAAGTGTAGAGCATGTTGGGATGTCCAAAGGATATATAGAAAATTTTACCACCAAAAATGAAAATTTTCAGATAAAAATCTGATATTTGTTCTTATATTTCTGCACAAACCATAGATTGTGGGTACTCGCCGAGGCGATTCTAAAGAGTACCTACAATCTATGTTTTTGAGCAGAAATAATAAAAAACAATATATACCCCTGTAAACACCATTTTGCTATATAAAAGTGGGGTTTACGGGTGTCAAAATTATATAGGCGTCTTTTCGTGATAATAGGCCGGGTGAACGGTTCTGAGGGATAACTTAGACTTTCGTTTAACACCAAAGTTCCTGTACTTTTAATGAGCATTGTAGACTTTGATCAGACGTCTCTTTTTGTGGTCTCTGGTCTGGGTTTACACTGCTTTCCAAACCAACGCATGGGTAAAGACCAGGTCGATTGTACATAATCCAGTGTCATACAAATCAGTGATAGGCAAGGTAAAATGGCTTAAATTCCATTCCTATCCACGACGAATACATTGTAGTTTCCGGCTGACCATTCATCACGGGAACGCAACGCATGGATTTTTATTGCAACCGTCCACCTGAAGGCCCTAGACTCAGCCAGGGCTCTGTTTAGGCTTTAGCATGGCGGAAAACATTGATTCCGATGCACGCTCATACTTCGAAAAGTCCAAAGTGGTTTGTAAGTTACAGAAATTGTGTACTGACAACTTAAAGAGCAGTGGTATATAAATATGCACTTTTTGCCAAATAAATAAAATTTACGCATTGTCGGTCGAGGAATAGTAGACAGTGACGACACAGCATGTCTTTGTTATGAACAGTGCAAAGATTATGAGTCTACAGCCTTTCAAAACCCCGTGAGACGTGATTGCACTTTTAATTGTCGACTCGATCATGCTTCTACCTTCATTTGCCGAAAGTTACAATAGATATGCAGTCGTAACTGTCCGGAATTCGTATAAACACGTTTTTTTTTTCAAAAGTACCCCAAACTTGCCTTCCCTTAACCCATTTGGTACCGGAAACCCCCAAAGGGTTAAGTCGCAAACAGTGCAGGCCCAGATTAGATGCCGCAGGACGCGGTTCTGATCAGGGCCTACACTGTTAGCGAAAAGTTAAGACATTTTCCAAGTAAATTTTGAAGACATCACGAGAACACGCCTATATAATTCTGACCCCCTTAAACCCCACTTTAGTAGAAGTAAAACAAAGATAAGGAATCGATACAATTAACTTACTCCACCCATCAAAGACACCAGAGGGAACGAAACACAAACATGAAGCGACCAGACCATAATGGAAACCTAAACAAAGGAAGGCCATAAGGACAGTTTTTTTCCCACAAAATGGCCAAATGGCCTTCCAAAATAAAAAGACACAAGTGATACACACAGTAAATAACAAACAACAACATAAATAAACCGCCACAGAAGAACCGCCTTGGAACGGTCAGTGGAAAGAATTCCACTTTGGGGCTTAAATCGATTTTACATGGCCATAATGCTCGCCCTTACCTCTGTCGCGGTATACACCAATTTTGTTAAGTCCGCATGAAGGCTTCCTAACTCATCAGTGTAACATCTCCGAGAACATACAAATAAAAAACTACAGAGATGAAACAAGGTTGAGGACTCGACAGCATACAACAACAGAATTGCTGGAGCAAAAGAAAACCAACAGTTAGACTCCGAGGAGCCCGCCAAAACTGGGGTTTACAGGGGTAAACCATATTTTTTTTTATCTACAATATAGATTGTGGGTACTCGTTAGAACCGCCTCATTGCGGCGGTTCTCACGAGTACCCACATTCTATATTTTGAGCAGAAATGAGAAAAATATCATAATTTTTCATCATATTTTTTTCATTTTTACGGCGGTAAAATTTGCAGTGTATTTGAATAGGCGTGGTCTCATAATGAAGCACAACCTGACACTCCTTAATTTTGGAATGGACTCCCGGTATATACATGTATGTTCTGCGCAAAGTGTGAATCGGTACAATTTTGGAATTATCCTGCGCAAAGTAGGAATTCTCACTTTGCGCAACAATTCCGGAATAGCACAATTCTAGAACTGCGCAAGGTATTGGGTGTTAACTTTTCGATTATTTGTCACTGTAAATATCTCTGCGCAAAGTAGGAATTATTTGGACAAAGTAAGAATCAAATCAGATAAGAGGTTTTCGATGAATTTGTTTGTTTGTTTGATTTGAGGTTTAACGTCCCCGTCAACACTGTAAAGGTCATTTTGGAGACGTTGCTTCCAATTTTGTGGGACTTTTACCCGACATTAAGATGAAATGACATCTCAAGCCCTGTCGCCCAATGAAACCAATAGGGTTTATTAGCATTGACGGTCCGCCTTGCACCGCAGTTCCTGGACAGGCTTAGATCCTCTAAGCTGTTTACCAGTACTAGTGTGCGGGCCGGATTCAGCTCTGCGTGGAAGCATCTTGCAGCCCATATTTTTCGTCAAGCCCCTGTGGGCGGGGGCGGAGGTTTTCGATGAAAGGATGCATTGTCTTTAATTTTACCCCCTTTATTCGGTACTGGTTTTCGAAAAAAAATGGTACAAAAATAAGATAAAATGGATAACAAAATATCGAAGAGGTTATTGTCTTTTCAAAACACACCCATTTTAAAGACGTCCTTCATGTCTCTGATTTTAAAATTCCTCTCGTAAGCATGTCTTACGGGTACACAATATTTTTTTAAATGTAAGGGACAATTTATTCCATACAAATTGATGTTTAAACCCTGCTCAGACATCACCGGATAGCACTAACGGACGTTAAACGGATGATAAAAAATTAAATCCGTTCGTCTCCATTTGCAACCGTTTCAAGTTCGTTTCAAGCCCCCGCCCATAGGGGCTTGAAGAAATATATGGGCTGCATGATGCTTCCACGCAGAGCTGAATCCGGCCCGCACACTAGTACTGGTAAACCGCTTAGAGGATCTAAGCCTGTCCTGTCCAGGAACCGCGGTGCGAGGCGAACCGTCCATGCTAATAAACCCTATTGGTTTCATTGGGCGACAGGGCTTGAGATGTCATTTCATCTCAATGTCGGGTAAAAGTCCCACAAAATTGGAAGCAACGTCTCCAAAATGACCTATACAGTGTTGAGAGGGACAGTAAACCTCAAATCAAAGAAACAAACAATCAAGTTCGTTTCTCATCCGGTGAGGCCGTTCTTTGACCGTCAACTTCCGTTCATGTCCGTTACGTCCAGTTAAAAGTTTTGAGCATGTTCAAAACTTTGAACGGACAAAACGAAAAAGGGCATCCGGTGGATGTACGTTAGCTTTCCATTTTGTCCGCTTCTCGCTCGGTTCGAGTACTGTACTTGTCCACCCGTCATCCGTTGGTGTCAGTTGGTATCCGGTAGACCCGATTCTCGACCGGACCTCTACCGAACATGCAACGGATTAAACGGAGGTCTTCCGGACCTATACCGTACACTGAACGAGCAAACCAGACACGGGACGCACAGACACGGACATCTAACGGACATTAAATGGTTGCTCATTTCCAATTGGTCCAACCTGATGACGGACGATAACTTGAACTTGAATGACAGCCTTTTGAGATGGCGTGGTAATTATATGCCCTCTCTCCGTCACGTGACCGGTGCGAGCACGTTCTGCATACGTTCTAAGTTCGTTATATCCGGTGTACGCCCGTTACGTGTACGGTTCAAACGTTACTCGTTCGTTGCTTGTCCTGTACATGTTCGGTTGTCGTACGGTCATTGTGCGTTTTATGCGTTTAATACCAAGATTGCGGATGCATCAGAGAGCTCGATTTCTATTTTTACAACCGGACAGCAACGGATATAATTTAATTCTTATTTTTACTATCCGTTCATCGTCCGTTAGTGCTATCCGGTAATGTGTGAGCAGGCCATTACCAATGTACTCGAAAAATGGACTTGTAACATGCTTATTAAAATTGTAATATGGCAAAAGGCGGCCACACTGATTAGACTGTATTGGTGATTTTCTCTCTCTCTCTCTCTCTCTCTCTCTCTCTCTCTCTCTTAAACACACACACACACACACACACACACACACACACACACACACACACACACACACACACACACACAAACACACACACACACACACACACACACACACACACACACACACACACACACACACACACACACACACACACACATCAGTTATCTAAGATCCAGCCATCCAAATTAATGCTCAATTCGTGTGTGTGTCTTTGGTGGCTACATTCTTTTCCTGTACAGTCTTTCTTGGTTCTAGAAAGAGTATTTACAGAAGAAGAGTTTTGATATTTAATGAAAACGCCTCCGACAGGGATGTCAGTAAGGAATGCCACATTGAAGTCGCGCACACCCGTTCTTTTTTTTTTTTTTTTTTTTTGGTTTGGGTTTTACGGCCCTTTCAAGATTATTTCACTCATATCGAGCCGATCGTTAATCAGAGGTGGGCGAAAACCGGAGTACCCGGAGAAAAACCACCTGACCTTCCGTTGCAGAACTTGGCGTCTCACACGTGGCCCGAGCGAGGCTCGAACCTACGGCGGTGAGAGACCTAATGTCTAAGAGTCAGCGCTCTTATCCACTAGGCCACGGAGGCCCGTGCACACCCGTTCTTTTGTCTGTACCTACTCTTGGGTAAAATGTTTCTTTATTTGTTTGTATTGGAGTTTAACAGCCCAGTCAACACTATCCAGGTCATTTTTGAGCCGGTCAGCTTACCTATCCACACTTTTCCTGGGCAGGCTTATATATAAGCGGTTAATCAGTACAGTGCACATGCTTTCGCCAGAAACTAACAACTGCTCTTCTGGAAACAGCGGAAGGGAGAGAATGACAGTAGAAAGGATTTCATGATCAATCTCCACGAACGCCGTTGAACGTGGTCGATCCCGGCAGATATCGAACCCGAGTCCTCCTGATCACCAGTCAGACGCGCATCCGACTGAGCTACCGAGGCCGGCGTTGGGTAAAACGTTACATTGAACTGTTTTGTTTGTAAGTTTAATGATTTGCGGCTCCATGGCCTAATTGGTGCAATTTGCGGCTCCATGGCCTAATTGGTGCAAGCGCTGACTCTCAATCATTATGTCTCTCATCTGCGCACGTGTGAGATGCCAAGTTCTGAAACAGAAGGTCAAGTAGTTTTTATGCTGCAGAGACTCCGATGTCGCCCGTGTCTGATTAACGATTGGCTCGAAATGAGTGAAATAATATGAATAATCCAAAAATAATGATTTTCCTCTTTCTTCCGTATTGTAACAAAATTAACATGTTAATATATTTATCATTCTGCTTCAAGATTTCGATACACGAAATATGATCTCAAAATGCATGATCTTAGACTGTTTTCAAATTATATGATCATTTTTTAAACTTCTCAAGAATTTATAATTAATAATTTATTAATATGATAAGTAATAGCAATAGATTACAAGTTAAATTTTGTTTGTTTGTTTGATTTGAGGTTTAACGTCCTCGTCAACACTGTAAAGGTCATTTTGGAGACGTTGCTTCCAATTTTGTGGGACTTTTATCCGACATTGAGATGAAATGACATCTCAAGCCCTGTCGCCCAATGAAACCAATAGGGTTTATTGGCATGGACTGTCCGCCTCGCACCGCGGTTCCTGGACAGGCTTAGATCCTCTAAGCGGTTTACCAGTACTAGTGTGCGGGCCGGATTCAGCTCTGCGTGGAAACGTCATATAGCCCATATATTTCTTCAAGCCCCTATGGGCGGGGGCCATACAAGTTAAATACAGAAAAAATAAATTATTCCTATACTTTGTCCCGATTCTCACTTTGCGCAGAAACAATTCCGGAATTGTCTTGCGCAAGGTAGGAATTCTCACTTTGCGCTACAAAGTGAGAATTCCTACTTTGCACAGGACAATTCCGGAATTGTACCGATTCCTAGTTTGCACAGAACATATATAAGGAGGATGATACCGTTTCGTCAAAAGGGTTAACAATGGAATAGTCTCTTAACGCTCGAATTTCGAACTCAAAGGTCATTGATTTACAATATGCATTTTTTTTTCTTCCAATAAAAATAAAAAAAAACACACGAAATAAAGAGTCCAAAAAAATTCGCCCAACGTGGGGCTCGAACCCACGACCCCGAGATTAAGAGTCTCGTGCTCTACCGACTGAGCTAGCCGGGCTGTTGTTACCTGGTATTACATAAAAGATATGTTCATAAAAGTTATACATTCACTCTTGCGTGACGATGTTATTAATTGTTTTGAGAAAAGATTACAAACTGTTAGGTATTTTTTATCGGAATCAATTATCAGCTAGGCAAAGTACAAAGGAAACGCCGGTAGTATACCGTTACGTTGCATTGCACGTTACGTTTCGTTACCATGCGACAGTCTAGGCGACGTGGGAGATCACGTGGTTTATTAAGCCACTTAAAAGGGCCGACCAGACTTGGAATCAAAACACGTTGGCGGTTCTAACGGAGGGACACCGAAGGGGTCTCGCAGGTTAAAACCATCGATGGGAACATTCACTGCAAGAAAGGTGGAATTAACTACGTGATTTCAGACCCTGACGACCTGTTTGATGTTGGTATTGAAGTTGACTTTAAAAACCTTGGCTTGGAAAAATTTGTTTAGGCCAAGGAAGATGACAGTGTTCAGTGAATAAATCAACATGTGAATGCTGAACACGATTACTGTAGTGCCAGTACTGTAAATAACGAAGACGTTAAAAAAGTTAAAATTTGTTCACTTAATGTTTGTGGTTTGACTTGTAAGTTAAATATTCCAAAATTCCAATCATTTATTTCTGGTTTTGATATAATTTGCTTGTCAGAGACTAAACTTGATCAGTTTGACATTATAAATGTCGACAATTTTAAATTTATATTTGCCAATAGAGAACTTGCTAAGCGAAAATCTGGTGGAGTTGGTGTGTTTATCAAAAATAAATTGTGGCCGTATATTAAAATTCTTGATGACAAAAATGAAAATTGCCTGTGGTTTGAATTGAATTTAAATCCAGAAAGTAAGAAAATGGTGATAGGAGCTGTTTATTTACCTCCTGAAGGTTCAACATATAGCTCAATTGAAGTTTTTGATAGGCTTGATTATGATATTTTGAATTTTGCATCAGACAGTGACAGTAATTTATGTCTGCCAGGTGATTTTAATGCACGGAGTGGAACTTTGTCTGATTTTACTGATTTTGATGGGAATATTGCTGACAGTTTACTTGATTATGAATCACAGCTTATTTTAAGCAAAAACAATTTACAAGAATTAGGTTTTCCTATAGACCGTTATTCAAATGACATGCAAACTAACAAGTTTGGATACAGGCTAATGGAACTCTGTAAAGCTTAAGATGTCCATGTTGTAAATGGCAGATGTGGGTTAGATGCATTTATAGGCAGCATAACTTGTAAAGGAATTAGCTTAATAGATTATGTTATTATGTCACCAGAGTTGTTTCCCTTACTTAGTCAGTTTGAAGTCATGGATTTTGACCCCATAATTTCTGATGTCCATAATGCAGTTACCTTTAAGATTATTTTAAAGGATTCAAACGCCCTATATCCCGTGACTCTGCCATCTGCAACAATGAAGGTCAATCTTATACACGGGCCACTTGGGACAGAAATTCATTAAATGATTTTAGAAGTAACCTTGATACTGATCAAATTTTTCAAGTATCTACTGATCTTGACATACTTTTGCAAGGTACAGACGAGAATTTTAATATGGAGGAAAAGATAAATGATGTCTGTGGTAAAGTTTCGAAGATACTTGTTTCTTCTGCAGAGAATAGTGGATTAGTTGTAACGAAGAAAACCAATCAGAATCACAGTAACAAGCGTAAATTTCAACCATGGTTTAATGATGATTGCAAGAGTAAGCGACAGTCTTATCTTGAAGGAAAAAAAAAGTTTTAGGAAAAAATGCTCACGCGAACTTTGAAGAAATGGTCTCAAATAGTAGGAATCATAAGAAGCAAATTAACAAGGAATTTAGAGAGTACCAAAATAACATAACAAAAGGACTCAGAAATTTAAGGCATTCTGATCCTAAAGCTTATTGGAACATGCTTAATAAATTTTCAGGGGAAAGAAAAGAGGCCCTTAAAAAGGTCTCAGCAGAAGTCTTTTATGAACATTTTAGCAAATTGAATGCTGCTGACACAGAAGATGGATGCAATGCCTTTGATTTATCAAAGATCTCATATTTCAATAATGAATTGAACTGCCCTTTTTCAGTTGAAGAAATTTCGAAAACTATTTGCAACTTACAAAATCAAAAGGCTTGTTCTGTTGAAGATCACATTTTAAATGGATATATCAAATATTCAAAAGATATACTTGTCCCTGGTTACTGTAAGTTATCTAATTTAATTTTGAAGAAAGGAATAGTCCCAGATGCATGGTGTAAAGGTTACATTTTACCGATATACAAAAATAAAGGAGATCCTCAAAATGCAGATAATTACAGAGGTATCACTATTCTTAGTTGTTTCGGAAAATTATTTACAAGTATTTTAAATCAAAGAATCATAGAAAACTCTGGATTACTGTCAGAGGAACAAGCAGGGTTCCGTAAAGGGTATGGGACCACAAATCACATATTTTCATTGAAAATGCTAATTGAATGTTACCTGCTTAAGAAAAAGCATCTATATTGTGTTTTTATAGATTATAAGAAAGCTTTTGATTCTGTAAATAGAAGTGAAATTATGGTATAAATTGCTTCAAAATAACATTGATGGAGATGTTTTTAAAGTCATTTATAACATGTATGAAAAAGCTAAATCATGTGTTATGTCTCCATGGCCAACTATATCTGACATTAGCCCGATGACTTTCAACCGTGACAGTCGCACAGAAAGTCAATATTGGGTTGTCTCCCTTTGACTGAGGCCTACGAAAGATACCTTTCGTGTACCTATCAAGTAATCAATATTGTGTTTTAATCCGGCTGTGTGTAAAAATGACCCCGGGGATATTGAACGATAGATACGTCTAGTTAATTTAGAACTGCGTGTTTTGGAACTTTAAGCGAGAAAAATTCTCTTTTTGTCAAACAGTTAAAATTGAGCCTTTTTGTACATAAAATATTATCGGTTCTCATTAATCCATTTTTTTTCTGGAATGTGATATTCCACATTATTTTAAAAAAAAAAAAAACAACAACAAAAAACATTTATAGTTAATGGATGTCAGATTGCATTATTTAAAATTGCATTGTTTAGAAAAGCAACATGTTCATAAGTCCATGTAATAAAACCCCCTGTAAATCCCACTTTACATTCTATATAGAAAAGAGAGGTTTAGAGGGGTTACATTGTGTATGTTATCCGCACCAAGACATTGTATTGTTCATCATAAAAATAATGTGCTTTTTTTTTTTTTTTTTTTAGATATAAATTACCATTTTTTTTTTTTTTTTTTTTAGATATAAATTAACATTTCGAAGATAAGAAAGAAAACATTGTCACAAGGATATGTTTTCTTAATTGGTTGACAGTTTTGTTTGATTGGAGGCTTAACGTCCCCGTCAACAGTATATAGTCATTTTGCGGACGTTGCTTCCAATTTTGAGGGACTTTTACCCGACACTGAGATGACATCTCAAGCCCTGCCACCCAATGAAACCAGTAGGGTTTATCTGCATGGACGGTCCAATTCGCACCACTTTTCATGGGCAGCCTTAGAGCCCCAATGCAGTTTACTAGTACTCATGTGCTGTGCAGTCAGTTTCAGCTCTGCGCGGAAGCATCATGCAGCCCAATCTATTTCTTCACATCACGATAACACACCCGTGTGATTTAGTGCATTTTTTTTCATACCTCAAAAAAGGTCATCTTTTTTATGACAATTTGTGATATTTTTCTTAATTATACTCAAAACATAGGTCTTGGGTGCTAGTTAGAACCGCCGCAATGATGCTGTTCTAACGAGTACCCACAACTTATGTCTAGGAGCAGAAATAAGAGACATAATGTATACCCCCGTAAACCCCAGTTTTCTCTATATAAATTGGGGTTTAATGGGGCGTTCAATTCACGGACTCGTTCACGTGATGAAGCCCCGTTGGGCGGAGGCCGTGATGGGTTGACAGCAAAGGCCCTGATCTAAGCTCGACGTCTGATCTGAGCATGCACTGTTTCCAGCATAAGTGTCCATGTTTGGGCTTTCCCGTCCAAAATGCACTTAAATCTGCTTGACTATCATTATAATGTTAACAAGTCCATATCACTGATGAACACCCCTTCTAAATCCAACTTTATATAGAGAAAACTGTGGTTTGCTGGAACATACATATATATTTTTCTATTACTTTTGTCCCAAACATATGTTGTGGGTACCGCGGTTAGAAGCGAGGCGGTTCTAACAAGATCCACAACCTATATTTAAAGTAGAAATAAACTATGACACAATTTTTTAATAACCGTTTTCTGCAACCTAAAGAATGTATTATTTCACACGGATGTGTTATCATAATGGTCACAATGATCATTCAATATTGCAACATATCAATGTAAGGTAATGCTTGCTTACACTGTTTGAAATTAACTGTGACTAATCAATATAAGTTAAACAATATTGTGGGTGCTTGTTAGACTCGCCTCCATGAGGCGATTCTAGCGATTGCCAACTGCCACTCAGAGACATAAATTGTCAACGCAGCGTTTCCAGCAATCACCTTAACCTTTTTTTTTTCGCTACAAGACATAGTTTGTGGGTACTCTTTAGAACCGCCTCAATGGGGCGGTTCTAGAAATAACCCACAACATATACATGGAAATATTAAAGACGTCAAACGAATGTATCATCGTAACTCAGACCCAGTATACAGCCGGCCTCTGTGGCTCAGTCGGATGCGGGTCTGACTGGTGATCAGGAGGACGCGGGTTCGATATCTGCCGGGGTCGGCAACTTTTTTTTGCGTGGATATTGATCATGAAATCGTTTACGGTCAATCTCTCCCTCACGCTGATTCAAGAAGGGCAGTTGTCAGACGCGCACTGTACCAATTAACCGCTTATGTATAAGCCTGCCCTAGAATAGTGTGGATAGGTAAACTGACCGGCTCATAAATGGCCTAAAATAGTGTTGACTGGGCCGTTAAACTCCAACACAAACAAACAAAAACCCAGTTTACATGTAAATTCGATTCAAGTTATAATAATTAGCCCCCGCCCATCGGGGCTTGAAGAAATAGATGGGCTGCATGATGCTTCCACGCAGAGCTGAAACCGACCCGCACACGAGTGCTGGTAAACCGCGGAGAGGATCTAAGCCTGCTCAGGCAATGCGGTGCGAGTTGGCCCGTCTATGCTTATAAACCCTATTGGTTTCATTGGGTGGCTGGGCTTGAGATGTCATTTCATCTCTGTGTCGGGTAAAAGTCCCATAAAAATTAGAAGCAACGTCTCCAAAATGACCTTTACTGTGTTGACGGGGACGTTAAACCTCAAATCAAACAAACAAACAAAGATATAATTATAATAATAATAACACTAATAACAATTGGTACTCATTATCTAAATAGCACCAATACTTCATATCAATAAAGAATGCACAGTAGTACCCATGACACAATCTTTCCGGAAATAAGGTAATCCATTATACGTGCACGCGTGTCCATTAATCTTCGGGCTTCCTGACGGTCGGTAGCCGGAACGCAATACACAATCCACGTGTCATAAAAGCGATAATTGTTTTCTGCTTAAATACCCGTGATATTTTCCCCCGAGTGTAATAAAACGTTGATTATGGGCACAGAAGCGCCATATTGAAATCTTTCTACCCATGTTGTTGTGTTTATTAAGTCAAAATCATGCGCAAAACATAGGTTGTGTGTGCTCGTTAGAACCGCCTCATTGAGGCGGTCGTAACGAGTTCCAACAACCTCTGTCTTGAAGCAGAAATAAGAAAAATAATGAATACCCCCGTATTTTTTTTATCTATATAAACTGGGGTTTAAAGGGGTCTTCATTTCACGGACATGTTCACGTGATGCATAAATAAATTAAAACAAGAGGCCCATGGGCCACTATGCTCACCAGAGCTCAGGTGGGCACTGCCAAATTGCAGCCATGTATTTTAACATGGTATCATTTTAATCTGCCAAATGAACCCCCATATCCAAATGAGCATCAATGTGGACTCAGTATATGAAACATTAGGCCTTTTATGAAGTAGAGGGGGTGGGGCATGGACCCAATGGAGCCCTGGTTGGTATCACTAAATGTGTCTTATCACAAAGAACAAGAATATATATGGTTTAGCAGTGGGGATCTGCATGGCTGGAGATAAAAGTGGAGGGGTTGGAGCATGCCCTGTCGTTCCCAGGAAAGCCCAAGATTGTTGTCCCTAAATGTGTCTCATCATAAGGACCAAGTATATATATGGTTTAGGGGTGGGAATCTGAACGGTTTCCAAGATATCCTTTCATGAAGTGATAAAGGAGAGGAATGGCCCCTGCGGACACCCCTACAGTAGGTGTGCTAATAATAAGGAACAAGAACATATATGAATATGGGGTGGGGATTTGAATGGTTTCTGAAATATATGGCCTTTTATGAAATGGAAGGGCGGGGCACATTGCCTCAGCACAAAGAGACCCCCAAGTTGGTGTGACTGAATGAGTTATCATATGGAACAAGAATATATATGGTTTAGGGGTGGGGATCTGAACTATTTCTGAGATATGTGGCTTTTAATGAAGTCAAGCGGTGGAGCAAGGCCCGGGCATGCCCCGGGGACTCACAAGCTGGTGTCAATGAATGTGCCTTATCATAAGGAAGATGAATATATATGGTTTAGGGGTGGGGCTCTGAACAGTTTCTGAGATATAAGGCCTTTTGTGAAGTGCAGGGGTGGGGCAAGGCCCAGGGAGACCCCCAGGTTGGTGTCAATGAAAGTGTCTTATCATAAGGAACAAGAATATATATGGTTTAGGGGTGGGGATCTGTAAGGTTTCCGAGATATTGTGATATTATGAAATGGAGGGGGTGGGGCATGGCCCCAGCACATCCCTGGGGACCCCCAGGTTGGTGTCACTGAATTTGTCTCATCATAATGAACAAGAACATATATGGTTTAGGGGTGGGGATCTGAACAGTTTCTGAGATATATGGCCTTTTGTGAAGTGAAGGGGTGGGGCATGGCTCCGGCGCACCCCGGAAGACCCCCAATTTGGGGTCAATGAATGCGTCTTATCATAAGGAGCAAGAATATATATGGTTTAAGGGTGCGGATCTGTAAGGTTTCCGAGATATTGGGCCTGGAGGGGCGGGACATGGCCCCGGCGCATCCCGGGGGACCCCCAGTTTGATGTCACTGAATGCGTCTTATCATAAGGAACAAGAGTATATAGGGTTCAGGGGTGGGGATCTGAATTGTTTCCGAGATATTGGGCCTTTTATGAAGTGGAGGGGGTGGGGCATGGCCTCGGCACATCCCGGAGGACCTCCAGGTTGGTGTCACTGAATGCGTCTTATTAATAGGAACAAGAATATATATGGTTTAGGGGTGGGGATCTGTAAGGTTTCTGAGATATAAGTCATTTTATGAAGTACTGGGGGCGGGGCATGGCCCCGGCACAACCTACTGGACCCCCCGGTTGACATAACAGCATATGGCTGAGAGAAGTTTACTAAAGGAACATTTCTATGAACGTTTTGTCAAAATATCTGCAAAGGCTTTGTAGTTAATGCCATTTTTCAATTTTCCCCATTATAAGTCTATGGAAAATCTAAGTTGCCATAGCAACCAAACTAAAGAGCCGAATTTCATAAAAAACACAAAACCTGTAAAGGCAAATATGGTGAATATTTCCATAAACTTTCAGCCTCATAGAGCATACGGTTTCTGAGGAGATGATTTTTTAAGTATTTTTTTTTCTATTTTTTCATTTTGGTTTCCATGGCAACCAATACAAATGAGCAGTAGGCCTAAAATCATATGGCAGATAGTAGATTGCCTAAGGAATATTTCTATGAAAGTTTTGTCAAAATATCTGCAGTGGCTTGGCAGTAAATGCCATTTTTCAATTTTCCCCATTATAAGTCTATGGAAACTCTAAGTTGCCATAGCAACCAAACCAATGAGCCGAATTTCATAAAAAAACACAAACTTTCAATCCCCCAACCCAAGGATGCTACAGATGAAATTTGGACTCAATCGGCCCAGTGGTTTCAGAGGAGATGTCGTTTGAAAGTGTTGACGACGCAGACGCAGACGCAGACGCAGACGACGACGACGGACAACTGCCTATCCTAAAAGCTCCCCCGGAGCCTTCGGCTCTGGTGAGCTAAAAAAAATCAGAATGAGCTGGTACTAAATAGTACCATCAATCAACGTATTGAGCAATAAATACATTTTAAATAAATAAATCGTAAATAAATAAATTACGATAACACATCCGTGTGGCATAGTAGGGTATTCTTGATATCTCAAAAACAGTTAATTTATTAATGAAAACTTATCGATACTCAGAACCGGTTTTGTATTCTCGTTAGAACCGCCTCATTGAGGTGGCTCTAACGAGTACCCACAACCTATGTTTTGGAGAAGAAATAAAAAAATGAATACCACAGTAAACCCCAGTTTTCTCTATATAAAGCATCGTTTAAGGGGGTGTTCATTACACGGCTTGTTGCCGTGATGAAAAAACAACAGTGACTAAAATAATATAGAAGAATAAGAAGCAAGAACTTTCCAACTTTGTTTTTGTGTTATGTTAAAATCATGCTGATCACTGATTATCCGACTGTTCAATATATAAAGTTGGGGTTACATGCATATTCTTTTCCCCGGTATGATGGAAGTAAAACCAGAAAAGGTGTACACCCTGATCTTAATAAATCATTTAACAGTTGAATTAAATACATAAATATAAAAATAAATTAATCGGAATGTGCTGGTTCTAAATATAACCAACAATCCACGCATTGAGCAAAAATATAAACAAATAAATAAATAAATTACGATAACACATCCGTGCGGCTCAGTCAATTATTGATAATTTGTTAATCATCATGTGAACAAGTCCGTGAAATGAAGGCCCCCTATACCCCAATTCATATAGAGAAAACTGGGGTTTACGGGGGTATACATTACTTTTCTTATTTTTGTTCCAAAACATAGGTTGTGGGTACTCGTTAGAACCGCCTAGATGAGGCGGTTCTAACGATCGAGGCGGTTCTTACGAGCACCCACAACTAATCGGGTCATGAAAAATAAATAAATAAATAAATAAATAAGACGCAGATCAGACACCGCATTTTAGATTGATAAATAAATAAATAAAATAAATAAATACATAAATAAATAAATAAGATGCAGATACGACACCGCATTTTAGATTGATTTACATTCCAAGGAGATGCCCAGGCGAAGATGTGTTCATTTCACGGTCGACGGAGAATGACACGCTTTGGGATTACACGCGTGTGTAGACGATAAAGCTTTTCCTGAATAAGCTCCAAATTTAATCGCAAAATGCCGCTATTAAATATAATTTTGAAATATTTAAATTGCTATCAAAATGCACAATATTGTAAATACATTGCGTCTGATGCGGGCGTTTTTGTGCAATATTAACAGAAAGTGAAGATTTTAGCCGTTAAAATAAGGTACTGTCTTTGTTTTTCCACAGTTTTGTATGCTTCATATAAGGATTAAGGGTTGTTAATTTGAAAATAAAAATGCCGCCAGCTAATTAAATAAAAGTTCAACTTATTTGATATCTTTTTGAACGTATTTAAACGGACAATTAGATTAAATCGGAACTTGTTTGTCAAATTGAAAAATAAATAAGTTATATTTGTTTAAAAAATAGTTTCCATTAAAGCGGCTGCTATTTCAAACAAGACATTCTGTACAGGTAAGCCGAGAAGGTCAGCGCACAGTAAAAGGCTTAATCCTTTGCGCCAACGGCATAACTGCCAATAATAGTTGCGGATGTGCAATGAGTTTTCAAATTTCTTTGGCAGCTCTGTTGGTGTCCGACAAGGAGAAAATTTATCACCAATATTATTCTCATTGTTCTTTAATGATCTGGCCTTGTTTATTTCCAAGTTCTCCGAAGGTCTTAATGCACTTACCAATGAAGTTCATACATTGTTTGACAATCAAGATATTGAAATGTATTTTAAGCTTTACCTGCTTCTCTACGCAGATGATACTGTAATTTTTGCGGAAACAGCAAATGAGCTGCAAAAATCTCTTGATGCCATGCAAAGCTATTGTGATACTTGGCATCTTCAAATTAATACGTCCAAAACCAAAATTGTTATCTTTTCAAAAGGCAAGGTACGGCGCAAACCCAATTTTCAGTTAAATAACGAATGTCTTGATATTTAGGGGTAAGATACAATTTTAAAGGGAAGTTTGCTAAGAATAAAAAAAGAGTTCTTGATCAAGCAAGAAAAACCATGTTTTCTCTAATGAAAAAATATAGAAAGTTGTCTTTGCCCATTGATATTCAGTTACGCTTGTTTGATAGCATGATTGTTCCTATATTGTTATACGGTTCTGAGGTGTGGGGTTGTGAAAATGTTGACATTATTAACCAATTCCAATTGAAATTCTGTAAACTGCTTCTTGGTTTAAAACAGTCAACACCTAACATTATGGTTTATGGCGAGTTGGGAATCACACCACTGAATTTAAGTATACAAAGTAGGGTTTTGAATTTTTGGGCAAGAATTATCAATGGCAAACCTGACAAAATGAGTGTAATACTGTATAAAGTCTTTTATGAACTTCATAAGAGAGACATATACCAGTCGTCATGGCTTAAATATGTTCAGTCTTCCCTAGATAAATTGGGACTCTCAGATGCTGGCAATCACAAACAGTCAGTAACTTGGTTGCTTTTAAAACCAGGGTAAAGTCGCTCATGTACGATAGTTTTACACAATCTTGGAAAGATAAGGTTTTTGAATCATCTAAGTGTATTAATTACAGAATTTATAAAGACACTTTAAAATTTGAAACTTACCTTAACGTTTTGCCTTTCAGTTTAGCTAAAGTAATGTGTAAATTTCGGTGTTCTGATCATAAATTGCCAATCGAACAAGGACGCTTTTTTGGTATAGACAGACATCAACGCTTATGCACACTTTGTAACTCAGGTCAGTTAGGAGACAAATACCACTATATATTACAATGCCAGTTTTTCTCTGCAGACAGGCACAGGTATCTCCCAACATGTTACCGACAAACAGTAAATACATACAAGTACGCATCTCTCATGAACTCAACAGATATAACTCTTCTTACAAAACTTGCACTCTTTCTTAAACATATTATGTCAATATTTCATTAATGTGTTCATTATGTCATCTTAACCTTGGTGAGTTTTTTCCATATATGTCACTGCCTCGTGTTGACACAATTGATGTGGTTCAAAGCATAGTTTATGCTTCACCTAGGCAGAAATTTGTGCCTTTTATGGAGATATGAACAAGTTCATGTTTCGATATAATCTATTTACATCTTTGAGGACCCTTGCAAAGTCATGTACAGTATGGACTCCTGTTGTATACCATTTTAGAACAAATTGTGTTAATTGGAGGCTGAAGTGTATGTGAATAATAGTTTATGATTCATTATATGATTGTTTCACTGCGCGGTGTGGCATTCCTATATTAAGACCACCTTTGGGGCTGTTCAACAGTGGTCTTAAGACCATTTTTGGACAGTCACAAAGTTTGTCTCCCACAAGAGCATATTGGATGTAGAAAACATACAGAAAATGCTCTGATACTTTCTAAAATGCTTTTAAGGGCATTGTATGTCTTAATTCTAACATCGTCTTAAACCTTGTCCTGCTGAGTATGAATATCACCACACCCATTTCTGATTTTGAGGCCAGTCAAGCTACTTAATTTAATGTGTTCCTAGAAATTCATTAACTGGGTGTCAAACGGTGGATCCGAATCGGATGGCTTCTTCAGAAGCCATCTGATCTGGATCTACACTGTTTGCGAAGTTAGGGGTTGTCATGAACGGCAGAATAGGGGTTGATTGTGGAATTTTGCTGTATTTGTGTTTTTCGAATTTTTCTGATTGTCCTATGTTATGTTAACTGTATTGATTTTCTAGTCAACTCTGATGCCTGAAATGGGCCAGGAGTCTTGAATCTTGGTTACATGGCTGACATTATGATTGTTTCACTGCGCGGTGTGGCATTCTTATATTAAGGCCACCTTTGGGGCTGTTCAGAGGTGGTCTTAAGGCCATTTTTGGACTGCCACAAAGGTTGTCTCCCACAAGAGTATACTGGATGAAGAAAACATACAGAAAATGTTCTGATACTTTCTAAAAATGCTTTTAAAAGCATTGTTTGTCTTAATTCTAACATCGTCTTAAACCTTATCCTGCCGAATATGAATTGTACCACACCCAGTTCTGCTTCTGAGCCAATCAAGCTTCTTAATTAAATGTGTTCCTAGAAATTCATTAACTGGGTGTCAAACAGTGTAGATCGGAATCAGGTGGCTTCTTCAGAAGCCGCCCATAGGGGCCTGAAGAAATATATGGGCTGCACGATGCTTCCACGCAGAGCTTAATCCGCCCCGCACACTAGTACTGGTAAACCGCTTAGAGGATCTAAGCCTGTCCAGGAACCGCGGTGCGAGGCGGACCGTCCATGCTAATAAACCCTATTGGTTTCATTGGGCGACAGGGCTTGAGATGTCATTTCATCTCAATAACGGGTAAAAGTCCCACAAAATTGGAAGCAACGTCTCCAAAATGACCTTTACAGTGTTGACGGGGACGTTAAACCTCAAATCAAACAAAACAAACAAATTCTTCAGAAGCCATCTAATCTGGATCTGCACTGTTTGCGAGGTTAGGGGTTGTCATGAACGGCGGGAGAGGGGTTGATTGTGGAATTTCGCTGTATATGTGTTTTTCGAATTTTTCTGATTGTTCTACTATGTTAACTGTATTGATTTTCTAGTCAACTCTGATGCCTGAAATGGGCCAGGAGTATTAAATCTTGAAATCTTGAAATCTTGAGAACACGCAATTTATATTTAGGAGCAGAAATAAGAATATTAACGTTTACCCCTGTAAACCCCAGTTTTACTATATAAGAGTGGGGGTTAAATGGGGTTCAAAATTATATAGGTGTGTTTTCGTGATGAGTAACGGTTCTGGTCCGATGAGCAAAATGGTCACCAGAGACTAGCAGACTTCTGTAGAACGCAAGCAGTAATTCTTTAATTGCTAAGAAAATAACCGATGGTAATAACGAGGATGACAACAACAAAAAAGACGCTCCTTTGGGGGTATTTAGATACTGAAAACGTAACAGCATATTTGGAGTGTGTGTATTTGTTTTTGTTTGCATTGGAATATAACGGCCAATTCATTTTTGAGCCGGTCAGTTTACCTATACACTTTCCCGGGCAGGCGTATACGTAAGCGGTTAACCAGTACAATGCACATTCTTTCGCCAGAAACTGACAACTGCCCTTCTTGAATCAGCGGAAGGGAGAGAATGACCGTAGAAAAGATTTCATGATCAATATCCAAGAAAGAATGTTGTCGACCCGGGTAGGTATCGAACCCGCGTCTACCTGATCACCAGTCAGACGCGCATCCGACTGAGCTACCGAGGCCGGCGTTGGGTAAAACGTTGCATTGAACTGTTTTGTTTGTAAGTTCTAACAATTATTTATAATGGTTTTGTTTTTAGTTATTTTTTTTTCGTTAATTGTTCCTTACGTGAATTAAGTAAATTAAAAAAAAAAGTCTGTTGAAAGGGTTGTAAAATCTAAAAACATTGTTAAGGACATATGTTATAGACCTATTCACCACATACTGACATTCCAAACGTCGGGGGACACTTTGCCTGCGGCCTTTTATTATATTTTGCCTTATTTTCTTTGGTCAATAGTTTCTCGAAAATTACAATTATGTACTTAATTTTGCATCACGAAAACACGCCTATATACTTTTGAACTCCTCCAACCCCACTTTTATGTAGAAAAAGTGGGGTTTACAGGGGTAAACATTATTTTTCTTATTTCTTTGTGGCGGTTCTAACGAGTACCCAAAATCTATAATTTGAGCAGAAATAAGAAAAAATATCACAATTTTCAACTAAAAATGTGGTATTTTTGGCAGTAAAATTTATAATGTATTTGTATAGGCGTGTTTTCATAATGTATGTCGTGTTACGAGATAGACATGTAGTCTTAACCGTCTGGATGTTTTTTTATAAAAAAAACCCAGACAAAAGTACCGCAACCTTGCCTTCCATAAAACCTGGAATAGTCTCGTCACGCTCGAATTTTAACCTCTCAAACACCAAAGGAAAATAGGCTTATATAATTTCAACCCTCTTGAACCCCAATTTAATATAGTAAAACTGGGGTTTGCAGGGGTATACTTTATTTTTCTTATATCTGCTCAAAATTTCGCGGCGGTTCTAACGAGTACCTTCAATCTGAACATAGATTGTTGGTACTCGTTAGAACCGCTTAATCTGAAATAAGAAAAATATTTCATCTTAAAATTGTTTTTTTTTTCGGTGGTGAAAGTTACCATGCATTTGTATAGGCGTGTTTTCGTAACGATGGTCATTGGTTTATTATATGTACACTTGTGACAAATAATAAAACCTATCATTTATATGCCCCCGCCCATCGGGGCGTGAAGAAATAGATGGGCTGCATGATGCTTCCGCGCATAGCTGAAACCGACCTGCACACGAGTACTGGTAAACCGCTTAGAGAATCTAAGCCTTCCCAGGCTTAGTGTTGCAGGTCGGTCCGTCTGTGCTTATAAACCCTATTGGTTTTATAAGGCGACAGGGCTTGAGATGTCATTTCATCTCAATGTCGGGTAAAAGTGCCACAAAATTGGAAACAACATCTCCAAAATGACATATACTATGTTGATGGGGACGTTAGACCTCAAATCAAACAAAAAAAAACCTATACCATTAAAAATTTTATACCAACAATCATTCTGCCGAACGCTATGTCGCGCCTGTGGGGGATCACAGTCACCGAACCATGAAATCTAGGCCAAGGTTAAACATTAATGCTTGCAAAAAAGTTTACATTCCTAGATGCAAGCTGGTACCAAGTATCATTAATGAGGCTCTAATAGTTTTTGAGAAATGAACATAAACATTCGGTTGAACAATAAGGTCGATGCAATAGTTCACTAAGTCAGCGAACCATGAAATTTAGGTCAAGGTCAAATATGGATGTTTCATTTTAGTTGTCATCCCTAGATACAAGTATGTACCAAGTATTATTAATAAAACTCTTATAGTTCTATGAATTGAACTTGGCCATTTGGGTGAACGCTACCGTGGTCGCAATATTTCACGAAGTCAGCGAATCATAAAATGTGGATCAAGATCAAATATGGATGCTTGCATTAAAATTAGCATCCCTAGATAGTTTGTACCAATTGTCATTAATGAAGCTCTTATTGTTCTTGAGAAATTAACTTGACCATTAGGGTGAATGCTAGGGTGGGCGCAATATTTTACAAAGTCAGTGAACCATGAAATGTAGGTAAAGGTCAAATATGGATACGTGCATCCCCAGATACAAGTTTGTACCAAATATCATTAATGAAGCCCTTATAGTTATTTTAAAAACTTAAATTGACCATTAGGCTGAAGTCTAGGATGGTCGCAAATGTTAACGCCTTGACAAACGTACGGACGAACAGAACCCGGACGCCTTTATCGCGCATGCTAATAGCAAGCCCGACAAAACACAACAGAAATGGTAACTATTTAAAAAGAGAGAGTCGGAGATAAGAAAAAGTATAAAGATAAAGTAAAAGGTCACGCCCAACGTGGGGCTCGAACCCACGACCCCGAGATTAAGAGTCTTGTGTTCTACCGACTGAGCTAGCCGGGCTGCTGTTTAGCTGCTGTTTAGCCCGATATTACATAATGTATATATACACGACAGTTATGTATTCACTCTTGTGTGACGATTTTATTAATTGGATCCCGTCAAGCGATTTTGGTACTTATCGCCTATGCGAGCAGCGAAGGTTCAGGCGAGCCTGCGCATCCGCGCAGTATCGCCAGAACCTTCGCCGCTCGCTCATACAAGCAGTGAATCAAGAGAAACCTTCAGACAGAAAGCCATATCCCTGGCCCCTCTGAATGGCTTGGCATGCGCTGGTAAAATTTGTCATGACGGAATGCTCGAAGACACAAAATTCGCTTGGCGGGGCCCAATTGTTATTGGAAAGATTAAAATCTGTTAGGCATTTTTCCGGACTTAAATATAAACTAAGCAGAGTTACCAATCACCGGAAGAAAGGTAACGTCGGTAACGTATCGTTACGTTGAGTGCTGTTATTAGCTACGTTTCGTTACCATGCGACGGTCTAGGCGACTTGCCAAATAAAGAGTCGGGGATCAGGTGGTTAATGCCACTGAAAATGGCCGACCAGAATTGGAATGTATAGTTTTGGTCGTCTGTTTGTATTTACAGGAAATACTAGAAATTAAGCCGCGCAAGCGCGGGAAAAAGTGGATGCAAATATATAGGCTTTGATTGGAGCAGTCAAAACTATAAGAGATATGTCAAGCCATTCAGGTTATCTAGCCGCTCTTTGTCTGTGCTGACGTATTGCATTAGCGGTTTACAAGTGTATTTAGCAATTATCAAACCCGGATGAACCTGCAACCTCCTGATGATCATCATTCGATCGCGCCTTCGACTGTGCCAGCGAGGACGGCTGTTATTATAGCTTGAGTGGGCAGTACTATATCAGTGACAGTTTTCTTTAATTATTACGTTCAATTAATCGGAAAATCTATCTATCTATCTATCTATCTATCTATCTATCTATAGATAGATCTATCTATCTATCTATTTATCTATCTATCTATCTATCTATCTATCTATCTATCTATCTATCTATCTATCTTCTTATACTGTGTCGATCACATTTGGCCATTACCTCAGTTGATTGGGTGGCTAAATTTGGAATTTAGCTGTAAAAAAGAGAGGCACAGGATGCGTCCTTAAAACTATTTACAATCTGCATAACAGAGGTATCCTAAAACGCATACCTCTGAGTCTCAATCTTACACTGTACGGGCTTTAAACTCTTCTGCGGACTTGGCATTAACCGCAGAGGAGGGAAGACTATTCCATTGGGGAATAGTTCTAGGAAAGAACGAGTTCTTCAGGGCATCACTATAGGACTGGTATCTACGATATTGTGAGTCGTTTACTTTTGATGCCCTTGTTTGGGTCGACACTGTTACAGGGGTCAAGTACCTATCTTTATTAATAGACACTGAATCAGAGTGTATCTTGTAGAAGAAGGTTAAAGAGGACTGCTCACGACGGGACTCCAGGGACGGCCACTCTTGCTCATTAAGCATGTCACCGACGCTATTTCTATTTCGCCATCGCCTACAGGTCCATCGAGCAGCTGTCCTCTGCACCTTCTCCACCTGCTGAGTCTGAGTTTTAACATAGGGATGCCGAATGGGTGATGCATATTCAAGTTGAGGGCGAACCAATGTTTTATATGCAACATCCTTTGTCTGCCTAGGTGCAAAAGCCAAGTTCCGTCTAAGGAATCCTAAAGTCCTAGTTGTTTTAGATGTAATCTCAGAGATATGTTGACATCAATCAAGATCGTTTGTGATGGTGATACCAAGATATTTGGCGGATTGAACATGCTCCAAAATTTGCTGGTGAAGTGTATAGTCAAACTTAATTTGTTTGTCCGGAGGGTGTCGTGACACCCTCATTGAGTGACATTTGGCCACATTGAACTTCATTTGCCAATCGGCCTCCCACTGTGCAAGTTGGTCCAGGTCATCTTGTATAATACGACAGTCAGAAAGAGAATATATGTTCCTATACAGGACACACTCATCAGCAAACAAACGGGCCGATGACCTGATATTATCGGGGAGATCATTAATGAAAACCAAGAAAAGGACCGGTCCAAGGACCGAACCTTGGGGAACTCCAGATAAAACAGGGACTGGATCAGACGCTTGGCCATCAAGTACAACTTGTTGTCAGCGCCCAGAGAGCCATGAGCTAATCCACCTATGTGTGGATCCTCTTATCCCATAGTACTCCAGTTTATGTAATAGCCTTCTGTGAGGTACCTTGTCAAAGGTCTTAGCGAAGTCCATGATGATCAAGTCATACTGTTTGTGGCCACGGTTTATGGCCCCATCCAGATTGCTCACAATGTCATGGTAAAATTGAACAAGCTGCGTTTCGCAAGACCTTTGACTCCGGAAACCATGTTGACAGTAAGCAAGAAAGGCTAATTGCTTGTTGATATTGCTTACTAATATATGCTCCAGGGTTTTGCAACAGATGCAGGTTAGCGATACTGGTCTATAATTTGCTGCATCATATTTTTCCCCTTTTTATAAACCGGAGTAACATTTGCTTGTCGCCAGTCATCTGGTACAGTGCCCTGGGCAAGTGATTCATTGAAGATAAAGGCCAACACAGGAGATATTTCAGCACTACATTCCTTAAGTACCCTGGCATTCAGGTCATCAGACCCAGATGTCTTATGTATCTTGAGCTTAACTAACAGTTTAGCGACCCCATTGGGGTCAACTGTTATGTCCCCTATAGAGGGGAACGGACTTGCACCGTTAGATGGTAGCTCACCATCAGTTTCATGCGTAAATGCTGATTGAAACTGCTTATTGCAAATATTAGCCTTATCGCGCGCATCTGTTTTAGAATTCCATTTTCCCTTAGCGAAGTGATCCCAAACGCATCCTTTTTCAGAGACTTTACGAATGACCAAAACTTTTTAACTTTACCATTCTTTTGGGGGCTATCGGGATCTATATTGCCATCTTCAAAGGTAAAGATAATGGAAACATGCTTCCAATATGCATTTCTTATAACCTTTTGCACATGTGCTCTAAACCGTTTGTAATGGCTCTTAACTTCAGGGCTGCTAGACTTGCGAGCACGAAAATACATTCTATTGCGTCTTCTGATGAGATGCTTGATCGTGTTATCGATCCATGGTGCCCTATATTTTGTTCGGTCATTTTCGTTGGTATAAACCTTTCCATTGCCGTGGTTAATTCGGACTTAAAACTGACCCGCAAGTCATTAACTGACATGTGCGAGAGGTCGGAGGAAAGGAACGAATCCTTAAAACGCGCCATATTGTCTCGCAGACCATCCATATTCGCACGTTTGTAGAGGAAAACTTTACGCGGGACTTGTCTGATTCGTTTAGTTTTTATGTCATACTCAACAAGGACTATGCCATAATCAGCTTTGCCAATCGGGGGCATCTCCTTAACTCGGCTTACTGGGGATGGAGAATTTGTAAACAATAAATCAAGGGTCTTTTCTTGTCGGGTGGGTATGTTAACAACTTGGGCCAGACAGTGTTATTTAATTATGTCCAAAAGTTGTTGCTGTGTCTGCCTTTTAGGCACCCCATGGGGCACCTGCATGTTGCTCCATTCAATGTCACCACAATTGAAGTCTCCGCCAACCAAAATGTGGGTATTTGCATTTGACATTATCCTAGACAAAGATGAATTAAAAGCCTCAAGATATTCTCGGTCAATCTGACCTGGTGGGCGATAAAAAAACCAAGGTACAAAGTCCTACTTCCAATGATGTTCAATTTACACCAAACTAGTTCACAGTTGGTGTCCAACTCCGGAGTTTCTGTACAGAGAAGGTCTCTCGTGAAAGCCACGAAGTCACCTCCATGTGCATCCCCAACTCTGTCTTTCCGGATGGCCTCAAAGGATTCAGGAAAAATTTCCAAGTTTTTAATTTCTGGGGTTAACCAAGACTCATTACCCAAAATGATATCTGGTTTCGCCGAGTCGATAATTGTATGAAGTTAAGCCCTTTTATTCTTTATTGGCTGACAATTCATGATCAATATTCTGAGGGGATGGTTAAGGACCGCCTTTTTGGCCTTTCGTTTAGCTTCTTTCGACTGCTGCACAATGGGCGATGAAGCTGCCGTGGGTGGGCCGATGTTGTCTGGTATCGGACTGTCAGGCTCGGATAGGGTAGATAAAGGTTCAAAGTGGTTGTAGGTGTCTATATAAGATGAGGTGTCAAACAGAGATGTGGAAAAGTTTGGAATTCCACATTTCATACGCTCCCATGCAACTCTTTAGTCAATGATCTGTTATAAATAGTTGATGACATGCCTTGACATCCTATGTGATACCAGACATTGCAGGTGTCGCAACAAATTCCCCGGTCTTCCCAACCAACCCTTTTTTGACAGAGTCCACAAGGGAAGTGTGAACTGTCATTTCGGGAGTTTGGACCAGGATTTGATTCAACATCCCAAGCATTACCTATAACAACTGTAAATATATACAAGTAGAAAAGTTTATTTGAACCAGGAAACCCCTTCATTCTTAGAGATTTTTTGAAGATTGATTTTGTACAAACATGGGGCAAATGAAATGCAAAGTTACGGTCGATTGCTGTTGTACCACATGTGTCCGCATAAACTGGGAAGAAGTTAACAGGGATTTCCTGTAGATCCTGTCCACTGCAACTGAGAAGAGATGCAAGTCTTGTTGCCAGCAACATGCAACATACTCCAAAGAGGATGTCAAATGCAAAATGTCTCATTATTATTGGTTTTCTGGTGACTCTATGGTTACTGAAGGGCAATAAATATCAAGTGGTGTCTGGGAAAGTCTCCTCTGTTGGGCAATATCAACAAAAATCACATTTAAACTTAACTGTTTACCTTAATGTCAATCCGCCGCAAAACCGGAACTAGTTACCTTTCGGTGCAAAAGTAAAATGCCAAGCCAAATTATCCGGGATGTGATAAATATGAAAAGGAAGTAAAAACCTTACTAAAGCTGCAAAATAGACGAGTTACTAAATATTTAAACAAAGTTAATAAGAAAAAGTTAAAGGACTCATCCAGGGTATTCCTTAAATTCCAAAAAATCCAAAAATTGTTTCCCGGAAAACAGGAAGTAGTCACTCGCGCACATGCGCACGCAATCATCATCGTCTCCAAATGTCCTACATAGTGTTGACGGGGACGTGAAATCTCAACACAAACAAAATGAAAATCCTTTGTACTGTATTAAGGGCATATAATACGAAATACTTCCTACATTGAAAACTGTTTAAGAGTGTATATGTTCGGCATCATATACTGGCTCACCACATTTGAAATAAAAACCATATGTCACCGTGCTGAATCTTAAGTAATCTGAAGTTTAAAGCCAAGCTGAACATGTTTAAAAGTGAACTGAACCCAACGCAATATCTGTTCCACACATTTCAACCATTTCCTTACCCAAGAACGGTAAAATGACTTTCATTTTTGATGATCATACAAAAATAGCAAAATGGTAGCATTTGTTTTTAAAATTCTGTCTAAATATATGGTGTGCAGCCTATCGGAGGGATTTCCCAGTTACGTCATAAGACAGACGAGATTAAACAGGGGTATCACCAATCCAATCTACAATTGGAAGCCAAAAAGGATGCTTGAACTGAGAAATGGGCACATTTAACTATATTTACATCTCTATTCTAATCCTATATATAATTGTGCTGTTGCACCATTAAACCGAGGCTAACATTTCAAATGTTATATACATGTTTTGTTTTGAATGTGTTCTCTGACAACTAGGAATCACTGATAATATAAATTAAACATCACAAGAGCTGGAAATACAACTCTTCATTGTTGTTTTTTTTTTTATCCCAAAACAGAGATTACCAAAAGAACCCACTTGTTGGGAGTGACTCCTTTGTCAAGTTCCTAGTAAATCCTGACAAAATTACAGATAACACCAGTGGAGTTGGACGTTACAATATGGCATATGTGACCCTCTTCAAAATTAGTTTAACAGTTTCGTTTGGATGAACAAGATGGCTACCAGAGCTTAAAACAGAAATGTCTTTATGTTTTGTTTGATTGTTTTGAGGATTAACGTCCCCGTCAACACTGTATAGGTCATTTTGGAGACGTTGCTTCCAATTTTATGGGACTTCTACCCACCATTGAGATGAAATGACATCTCAATCCCTGCCACCCAATGAAACCAATAGGATTTATAAGTATGGACGGGCCGAATCGCACCGCTTTTGCCTGGGCAGGCTTAGATCCTCTAAACGGTTTACCAGTACTCGTGTGCGGGTCGGTTTCAGCTCTGCGTGGACTCACCATGCAGCCCATCTATTTCTTCAAGCCCCGACGGGCGGGGGCCATAATGTCTTTAAATGACATCTCCTCTAATACCTTAAGGGGAATAGGAACACCTTCAGGGGAGGCAACTACTTCAAACGTGTTTTTTTCCCGTGTCAATAGGGGTCAACTCTTAAAGGAAAGAATGTTCTCCTGAGGAGCAAATTCTTTCTGTTAAGAGTAGACCCCTTTTTCTGTGGGATAGGGCTTATACAAAAGCGAACAGGAAGTCCCTAAATTTATCTCCCTTTAAAAAGTGGCGGGAAATCTGCTAGGTGTTCCCATTCCCCTTATAAATTCAATTTCTTTCAATATGTGCAGGAAAGTGGCTTAGGTGACCTTCTTTGTTGCTTCAAGTAGAAAAATCTTTAAGTGACAATTTCTTAAGCCAGTTTTATTCACTCTTCTAACGAGCACCTATAACCTATGTCTGGAGCCCATCGAGGCTTGAAGAAATAGATGGGCTGCATGATGCCTCCACGCAGAGCTGAAACCGACCGCACACGAGTACTGGTAAACCGCTTAGAGGATCTAAGCTTGCCCAGGCAAAGCGAGCTTGCCCAGGCAAAGCGGTTCGAGTCGGCCTGTCCATGCTTATAAACCCCATTGGTTTCATTGGGCGACAGGGCTTCAGATGTCATTTCATTTCAATATCGGGTAAAGTCCCACAGAATTGGAAGCAACGTCTACAAAAGACCTATACAGTGTTGACGAGGACGTTAGACCTCAAATCAAACAAAAAAAACTATGTCTGGAGAATAAATAAGAAAAAAAAACACACATTTTCATCAGAAAAACAATCAATTTGGAGGTATGAAAGAATTCATTACGCAAACACGCCTATACAAATACATTGCCACCTTTATCGCCGAAAAAAATGAAAATTTTAAGATGAAAATTTGTGATATTTTTCTTATTTCTGCTCAAAATAGAGATTGTGGGCACTCGTTAGAACCGCCTCATCGAGGCGGTTCTAACGAGTACCCACAATCTATATTTTAGAGCAGAAATAAGAAAAATAAGGTATATCCCCTGAAACCCCAGTTTTACTATATAAAAGTGGGGTTATTTGGGGTCAAAATTATATAGGCGTGTTTTCGTGATGATGTCACACGGATGTGTCATCTTAATGCAATAAGTGACACGGGGCACTACACAATCTCTGATCAGACTGCTCTAATAATCTGAGTCTTCGCTGGCCTTCCAGGCCTCCTTGTAGATTTTGTTATTCATCACGAAAGCATGCCTATATAATTTTGATCCCTTTGGACCCCACTTTTATATAGTGAAACTGGGGTTTACAGGGGTAAACCTTATTTTTCTTATTTCTGCTCTAAAATATAGAGTGTGGGTACTCGTTAGAACCGCCTCGATGAGGCGGTTCTAACGTGTGCCCACAATCTTTATTTTGAGCAGAAATAAAAAAAAAATATCTCAATTTTTCAGCATAAAACTTTCACTTTGTGATAGTAAAATTTACAATGCATGAGAGTATAGGCATGTTTTCGTAATTTCCTGGCTCAAATATGAAATTTTTCATTGGTAGATGTAACAGCGGCCGTCATTAATGGCACACAAAATACAACGGCTGGCACGGCAGAGGAGGAGGGCGATATGGATCTTATTCTGTTCAATATCAGAGCGGTACGTATCCTGAGGTTTTTCTCAACATTAAGTAAAAATCATGGTCAAACGTAAATTTTGGATGCTTGAAAGTAGGTTCCGGTCCATTTGATACGGAAGAGCATTAGGGTCATGTATACTTTTTTCGTCCACATTTCGACTTAGTATTTCGAAATATCGACTAAGTAACTCGAAATTTCGACTTATTAACCCGAAATTTCGACTTAGTATCTCGATATTTCGACATAGTATCTCGAAATTTCGACATAATAACTCGAAATAAGTAACTCGAAATTTCGGACTTATTAACTCGAAATGTCGACTTAGTATCTCGAAATTTCGACTTTTTAACTCGAAATGTAGACTAAGTATATCGAAAATTTGACATATTAACTATACATTTCGACATAATAACTCGAAATGTCGACTTACTATCTCGAAATTTCGACTTAATATCTAGACATTACGAGATATTAAATACTATACACACAGTTTTTGTTAAACACCCCTGTTTCATTATGCCCCCACTTTGAAAAAAAAAGTGCGAGTATATTGGTTTACATCTGTTCCACCACCGTACTTCTGTCTGTCTGTCTGTCTGTCTGTCTGCCTGCCTGCCTGCCTGCCTGCCTGCCTGCCTGCCTGCCTGCCTGTCTGTCTGTCTGTCTGTCTGTCTGTCTGTCTGTCTGTCTGTCTGTCTGTCTGTCTCGTCCGTCCGTCATTCCGTCCGTCCCGATAAAACCATTATTGTTTCGATAAAGAATTTTCAAGAACCAGCAAATTATGTGATAACATTGTGTGGAGACTATGGTCATTATCAGCTTACATGTATCGTGTAAAAGGCAATGGCCTTTCTCGGTGTATTTTTTCACATGTTCGTTCATTCTTCTTTCTCTCTATATTGGTCAATGTTATCATTTATCAAATATTTCTCAAGAACTATAAAACTAGAGGCCACAAACATGTGTATCATGTGAGAGACAGAGAATTTCCTGACTCATCAGGAGGTCACGCATTCAATCCGGTTTCAGTAAAATGAAAGCGGGCTTAAATTCGTATTTGACAGTTCTAGACCTTACGGTGGTTTCGGTATCAAACTTTCTCATGAAATGATTGCTGTAAAATCATTGATAGATCAAAGCACTGACAGCACTAGTCGAGTGTGGATTGGTACATGATTCGTTTAACCTTTAAATTCCTAAACTATAGCAAAACGTGTAGATCCTGATTTGACGCCGCGCTTGGGTCGATTAATTATCAACTGACTAAAAGTTACTTCTCACTACAGAAGCTTTCCGCCTGCTATTGTCCACGTGACTATCACTGACCATCTTTCTCCTTGTGACGCCAGTGTAGACTGGCCCGGTGAACATGGACATTGCAAACAGTGTAGACCCTGCTCAGACGCCGCAGAACAGAGCTTCAATAAATAACGGGTTCCTTTATGGTGTACATGGTCATCGATAGTCACGTGGACAATTTCAGGCGAGAAGCTTCTGTAGCTAGTTACTTTTGGTCGAATGATAAAAAAACGACAAAAAAGATGGTAAACTGTGCAACACTAACACCACGACTAACATAAAAAAAGTAAAAACCGACCAGAAAATGCGGTATTTATTACCCGAATACGTTGCGTGTTCAAGATATATTATTCTTCACATTAAACAGACGTCTATAAAAGAATAGAGGAGCAGATTCATAGACCCTACGTTTCATCCATCGGTCAGACGTCGAATTTCATGACTGGTCAGCGCTAGCCACGTGTGTGTGTATGGGGGGGGGGGGGGGTTAATGTTCTGCATCCGACGCCCGAGAATCTCCCAGATATGTTCCAGGGGATTAAAATCAGGGCTGCTAGCTAGCCAAGCCAACGTCTCAATTCCGTAACGGCGGGGTCTAGCACACAGGTCTAGTGGCAAATGGTTTGTTCTCAAAATGAGGCTTGCCGTTTGGCGCGAAACATGCAAAAAATTTCCATACTGCATATTTAAACTGAAGTTGTGGAAAGTTGGCTCTGAGATCTTCTTTCAACTCTGAGTTGACCATAAGATTCCTATTATGGCTAAACCCAATTCAGAGTTGAATACGATCGCAGATAACAGAGATAAAAGAGTCAACTTCGAGTTATCGAGATGCTCAGTCGGAATTTCGAGTCGAAATTTCGAGATACTAAGTTGAAATTTCGAGTATTAAGTCGACATTTCGAGAGAGAAAGTCGAAATTTCGAGTTATTATGTCGAAATTTCGAGATAATAAGTCGCAATATCGAGATAATAAGACGAAATTTCGAGCTAGTAAGTCGAAATGTCGATATACTAATTCGACATCTCGAGTTATTAAGTCGAAATTTTGATATAGTAAGTCGAAATATCGAGTTAATAAGTCGAAATTTTGAGATTCAATGTCGAAATGTCGAGTTAATATGTCGAAATGTGGAGATACTTAGTCGGAATTTCGAGTTAAGAAGTCGAAATTTCGAGTAACTAAGTCAAAATTTCGAGATATTAACTCGCAATTGCGACATAAAACGAAATTTCGAGATAATAAATCGAAATTTCAAGTTATTATATAGCAATTTCGAATTAATAAATCGAAGTTTCGAGGTAGTAAGTCGAAATTTCGAGATAGTCGGTCGAAATTTCGAGATAGTAAGTCGAAATTTCGAGATACAAGTCGAAATTTCGAGATAGCTATCAAAAGAAATAAAAGTGTACCTGGCCCTAATGTTCCAGCGTAACTTGACAATATATTCAAACAAAACAGGGTTTTTATGTTTTCTTGTCAGCTTTCAGGTAGCCTGATGCTGGCTGGTACCCTGCACGCTCTTGTGGGCTTCACCGGAATAATTGGTGTCCTTCTCAGATTCATTGGGCCTATTACAATTGTTTCGTTTATGATGGTGGCCCTCATCTACATCACCCAGGCTATCCTTCCGTTTGTACAAGTACACTGGGGAATCGCTATTTCGTAAGTTTTGTTTGTTTGAATCGAGGATTTACGACCCCGTTAACACTATGTAGGTCATTTTGGAGACGTTGCTTTCCATTTTGTTGGACTTTAACCCGACATTGAGATGAAATGACGTCACAAAACCTGCCACCCAAACAAAACAAATGGAATGTCTGATTCTGGCTGTACCAGCACTCATGTGCCGTCCGATTCAGCTCTGCGTGAAAGCACCATACAGCCCAGTCTATTTCTCCAAACCCCGATGGTGGCCGCTCTTTCGTAAGTAACACATATTCATTGAAACTCCGTTATTAAGACCACCGATAACTAAGACATAGTCTTCTTTTAAAACATATTTAAAACATTACGAAAACACGCCTATTCAAATACATTGAAAAATTTTCCCACCAAAAATGAAAATTTTCAGAGAAAAATCTTTGATATTTTTCAAATGTTTGCTCAAAATATGGATTGTTGGTAGTCGTTCTAACGATCGATCCCTGCTAGCATTCTACATAAATCTACAGCGGGCCGTTAGCGGCCCGTCAGCTACCCTGACGGGCCGCTAACGGCCCGCTGTAGATTTTTGTAGAATGCTTACTGGGTCGATCGAGTACCCACAGCCCTTTGTATTCGAGCATAAATAGCCCCTGTAACACCCAGTTTCACTATATAAAAGGTTTTTGTTTTTATACGTCCGTTTGAAAAACGGTCGTATTATGTTACGCACCCCCCCCCCCCCAAACGACGTCGGCCCGTCCGTCCGTCTGTAAAATTTTCGTTACCGGATAACTCCCCCTACAGTTTACATCCGATCAAGCTGACGGCCCCCGCCCATAGGGGCTTGAAGAAATATATGGACTGCATGATGCTTCCACGCAGAGCTGAATCCGGCCCACACACTAGTACTGGTAAACCGCTTAGAGGATCTAAGCCTGCCCAGGAACCGCGGTGCGAGGCAGACCGTCCTTGCTAATAAACCCTATTGGTTTCATTGGACGACAGGGCTTGAGATGTCATTTCATCTCAATGTCGGGTAAAAGTCCCACAAAATTGGAAGCAACGTCTCCAAAATGACCTTTACAGTGTTGACGAGGACGTTAAACTTCAAATCAATCAACCAACCAACCGATCAAGCTGAAACTTCATACATAGTTATACCATGATGCGGGGCAGCGCATATTGTTTCGAGGTCCACCAAATATTAATAGAGTTATGCCCCGTTGATGTTTTTTGTAAACTTTTCGTTTCCGGATAACTCCCCCTACAGTTTACATCCGATCAAGTTGAAACTTCATACATAGTTAGACCATGATGTTGGGCAGCGCATATTATTTCGAGGTTACGGTCCACCAAATAATAATAGAGTTATGCCGATTTGAAATTTTTTTGTTAACTTTTCGTTTCCGGATTACTCCTCCTATAGTTTACATCCGATCAAGTTGAAACTTCATACATAGTTAGACCATGATGTTGGGCAGCGCATATTATTTCGAGGTTACGGTCCACCAAATAATAATAGAGTTATGCCCATTTGATTTTTTTGTAAACTTTTCGTTTCCGGATAACTCCTCCTACAGTTTACATCCGATCAAGTTGAAACTTCATACATAGTTAGACCATGATGTTGGGCAGCGCATATTATTTCGAGGTTACGGTGCACCAAATAATAATAGAGCTATGCCGATTTGAAATTTTTGTAAACTTTTTGTTTCCGGATTACTCCTCCTACAGTTTACATCCGAAAAAGCTTAAACTTTATACATAGTTAGACCATGATGTGGGGCAGCGCATATTGTTTCGAGGTTACGGTCCACCAAATAATAAAAGAATTATGTCCATTTGAATTTTTTTTTTGGTAAACTTTTCTTTTCCGAATAACTCATACAGTTTACATCTGGTCAAGCTGAAACTTCATCCATAGTTAGACTATGATGCAAACATTTGTTTCTGGATAACTCCTACATTTTAAATCCGATTATGTTGAAACTTTACATGCAGTAAGACCATGATATGGACCAGTGCATATTATTTTGAGGTTACGGTCTGCCAAATATTACCAGAGTTATACCCTTTCACAAGTTTTTCCAAACATTCCGTTTCTGGATAACTCGTCTTTTACATCTGATGATGCTGAAACTTTACATATAGTGAGACCATGATGTGGAACAGTGCATATTATTTTGAGGTTACAGTCCGCCAAATTTTACCAGATTGATTCCCCTTTCACATATTTTTCTAAACATATTTTGTTTCCGGATAATGCCTCCCACATTTTACATCTGATGAAGCTGAAACTTTACGTATAGAGCAGCGCATATTATTTCAAGGTTACAGTTCACCACTTATTGCCAGTGTTATGCCTATATTGTTTTGAGGTTATGGTCCACCAAATATTACCGACCATGACAATTTGTTGGAGACAGGTAGTTTGAGCCATTGAGGGTTATTAATAGTGTCAGGTAAGAATATATGAAGCACATATTGTCCATGGTTACATTCCACAAACCCAAACTTGTACAACAGTCAGTATATATATGCTCCATCTTACTATTTGCCACGGGCGTATAATGCCCCGCTTGCGGAGCTCTTGTTATGTTTTGTATTTTTCATACCCAGTGTTCTTTAGTAAGAGAGCCCATTTCGGACTGTTCAAAATTGGTCTTATAAACGACTTTTTTAATGGCCCCAAAGGTGGTATAAATATAGGAATTTTACTGTACGAGTTTCAAAAGGATGAAATAACCATATCGTTATGAAAACACGCCTATACGAATACATTGTAAACTTTACCGCCGACAAAAAAAAAACGAAATTTTAAGATGAAAACTTGTGATATTTTTCTTATTTCCGCTCAAAATATAGATTGTTGGTACTCGATAGAACCGCCTCATCGAGGCGGTTCTAACGAGTATCCATAATCTATATTTTAGAGCAGAAATAAGGAAATAAGGTATACCCCTGTAAACCCCAGTTTTACTATATAAAAGTTGGGTTCGATGGGGTCAAAATTATATAGGCATGTTTTCGTGATGTGACATGAGCCATCGCACGTCTAAGCATACAATAAGAAATTTGCAACCAGCATACAATCGTCCACCAAATATGACAGGAGATATCATTTATCTCTTTGAATAGCCCGTTAGCTGGAAAAGGCCAATGCGATCAGCGAAGACTGATCTAACGCCTCGCTGGTCACACAGGTTATGTAGATTTTGTCCTACACCGACTTTAATAATAATAATTGTTAGCTCACCTGAGCACGTAGAGCTATTGTGATTGCTATGTATCCGTCGTCCGTCCGTCCGTCCGTCAACAGTTTCTCCAAATGACATCTCCGCCTTAACCACTAAGCCAAATATATAATAATTCCACAAACATGTTTCTGTTATAGCCCGGAAGCGAAATTGCTAAAATGGTTCCGCTCGGCTAAACAAAATGTCCTCCACAGCTAAAAATAGAAAACCCTCAAACGACATCTCCACCTAGCCCAAAGGCCTCATTCCGAAATTATTTCACAGAAATGCTACTTTGGTGACCATCTACCACAATTACTAAAATTGTTTCGCTCGGCTAAACAAAATGGCCGCCAGGCCTAAAAAAATAACAGAAAAAAACATTTAAACGCCATCTCCTCCTAGGCGAATGACCGGATTTCAAAATATTTTCACAGAAATGTTTCTTGAGTAACCCTCTACCAAATAATGTGCTAAAGGTTTCCCTCGGCTGAACAAAACGGTTGCCAGAACTAAACATAGCAAAAGTTTTAATGACATCTCATTCGAAACCAACTGCCGGATTTCATTGATTTACTATCTGCACACTTTATAAGTCCTAAATGAGTACGGGAAGACAATTCTGTAATTACGGTATTATTCATAATGAGATCTGGGTGGTCTACTCATACTAATTTTCGTGTAACTACCGTGGATATTGTTTTAGCAGGATTAAAATCAACCAACCATAATCTGGACCACTGTGTAATCTTTTCAAGACCATTGTTTAAGGTATAATGGGGATTATCAACTATAACATAGCGAATGGTATCGTCAGCAAATGGCCGGATGGATGAGTTAATTTCTTTATTATATGAATATAATATTTAATTATTAACGTTTTGGATTTGGCTCAGGATTTAAGAAGCGTTCGTGCTATTCATTTTACCTTACCCGGAAATCGACAAATATACCTAAATTTGATTGGCTAAAATAATGTCTTTGTTCAGCTCAAATTTTACCCTTTTTGTCGTAGTTGCTCTTTATTGACAGCAGGGGGAAGATCACAAAGGAAAACATTTACCCGCCCTCCCATAGCCCAAATCGGTATGCCTTTAAATTAATCGTATTAGATACTAATGGATGTATCAATTAGTGTTATATGTTTTGCCAAATTTTGTCAGATTATTGTTTTAATGTCATGAAGGCGGTATGTTGAATATTAATGTGAAATTAATGATTACTCACGAGTAAAATCAGTTTTGAAAAGTTTAAAATTGTACATTCCAAGAATTCGAGTTAATGATACGACATTATTGGCATTTAATTTTTGACATGGATTAAAATTAAAATGCATGTCATAGATTATTTGAATGTTAGAGTATAGTCCCCTACTGAACAATTATTGAATTAGCAAACAATACATTCTAAAAGGAAAAGTGATATTGGTTGGGATATCAATCCTTGTTATTTGTTGAATTTATGTTACAATATACAAGAGGAAATAATTTCCTTGACCAGGCCATTAATATAAATGAGATAGAGCACTAGGCCAATGATAGAGCCTTGAGGAACACCTGCAGATACGTGGGCGCAGTAGGTTAGTTGGCTATTTAATACGACCATTTGCCGTCTATCAGAGAGATAACTTTTGAACCAGTTAAACAGGTGTTCCGAGCAGCCTATTTCTTTTAGTTCATTATAGTTGTCATCCCTAGATACAAGTATGTACTAAGTATTATTAATAAAGCTCGTATAGTTCTTTAAAATGAACTTGACCATTTGGGTGAACGCTAGGGTGGTCGCAATGTTTCACGAAGTCAGTGAATCAGAAAATGTAGGTCAAAATCAAATATGCATGCTTGGATTAAAATTGACATGCCTAGATAGTTTGTACCAAGTACCATTAATAAAGCTCTTATAGTTTTTTGATCAATTATCTTGACCATTAGAGTGAGCGCTAGGGTGGTCGCAATATTTTACAAAGTCAGTGAATCATGAAATGTAGGTAAAGGTCAAATATGGATGGTTGCCTTTAAGTTGCCATCCCCAGGTACAAGTTTGTACCAAGTATAATTAATGAAGCTCTTATAGTTCTTGAGAAATTAACTTGACCATTTGGGTGAACGCTAGGGTTGTTCCAAATGTTGACGCGTTGACAAACGGAAAACCAAACGCCTATATCGTGTCATGTTAATAGCAGGCGCGACAAAAACACAACAGAAATGGCATTTAATAAAGAGACAGTCGGAGGTAAGGAAAAGTAAAATATTACGGAGGTAAGGAAAAGTAAAATATTAAGCCCAACGTGGGGCTCGAACCCACGACCCCGAGATTAAAAGTCTCGTACTCTGCCGACTGAGCTAGCCGGGCTGTCATGCGAGACACTATTATACAATAGGTATAAAAATGACAGTTCACACTTGTGTGGCGCTATTATTTTTTTACTGAACTTAATTATGAACTAAGCAAAGTTACGAAGAAAGGTAACGCCCGTAACGATGCGTTACGTTGCGTTGTTAGCTACGTTTCGTTACCATGCGACAGCCTAGGCGACGCACCATACTAAGGGTCGGGGATCACGTTGTTTATTACGCCACTTAAATGACCGATCAGAATTTGAATCTTTAGTTTTGGTCTTCTGTATGTATTTAAAGGAAATTCTTTGGACTAGCTACTAGTCTGATAATAAAAGTCTGATCATTTTTTGGTATTTGCATTATATTAATATTTTACCAACTTGTTAGTAATGGCAAAAAAGAAAGGAAGGCAATGATCAGGAATCGATACAATTAACCCACAGGTCCCATCAGAGACACCAAAGAGAAAGAAGCACAAATATGAAGCAACTAGACCCTATAGCGGTAAGCCAAAAGGACAGGTACTTCCCCACAAAATGGGCAATTCGCTATACAAAACAAAATAATATAAGCGATACACACACTCAAAGACAAACCATAACAAAAAATAACCGCGACTGAATAACCACATTGGAACGTTCAGTGAAACGAATTTCACTGGGGTGGGGGTGGGGGCTAAAATCGATTTTACGCGGCCACAATCATCGCCCTATTCCCTTCGCGATTTAGACAAATAATTTGTTCAGTTCGCATGAATGCCTCATAACTCATCAGTGCAACAACTCCGTGAACACAAAAATCGAACAACCACAGAGATGAAACAACGGTCTACGTATTTGGTGGAGTTTCCAAGCTTAGGGTTATGTTAAAATTGAGCCAGAGAGACTAGACTAGCTAAACTTTTATATACTGTTCAGTTTAATGCAAAAGATGATTTTCTTTCCATATTATTAATTTTAACGCCTAGTGGCTAAGGTAGAAATAATTGAAATTGACTCGCACAAGCGCGGGACAGAAGTGTGTGCAAATATTTAGGCTTTGGTTTGGGTTGGAGTTGAATGCTCCGCTCTGCTAATCAAAATGGCCACCAAAGCTTAAAATAGAAAACCCTCAAACGACATCTCCTTACCAAATTGCTTTATTTCAAAATGATGTCACAGAAATGCTCCTTTGGTGACCCCCTACCAAAGTTACTAAAATGGTTTCGCTCGGCTGAACAAAATGGCCGTCAGGCCTAAAAAACAGTTAAAATATTTAAATGGCATCTACTCCTGGGCGAATGGCCGGATTTCAAAATAGTTTCACAGAAATGTTTCTTGGGTGACCCTCTACCAACTGTACTAAATTGGTTTCGCATGGCTGAACACAATGGTTGCCATAACTAACAATAGAAAAGGCTTAAATGGCATCTCCTTCGAAGCCAACTGCCCAATTTCAAAATAATTTCGCAGAAATGCTGATTGGGTGACTCTTAAATGGTTCTGCGCCGCTGAACAAAATGGCCACCAGAGCTGAAAATAATAATAATAATAATAATAATAATAATAATAATAATAATAATAATAAACATTAAAACGACATTTCCACCACGGCCAATGGCCAGATTTCAAAATAATTTCACAGAAGTGTTCCTTGGTGACCTACTGAAAAGTAGAAGTAAAACAAAGATCAGGAATCGATACTAAACTTTACTCCACCCATCAAAGACACCAAAGGGAGAGAAACACAAACATGAAGCGACCAGACCATAATGGAAACCTAAACAAAGGAAGGCAATAAGGACAGTTACTTTCCCACAAAATGGCCATATGGCCATCCAAAATAAAAAGACACAAGTGATACACACAGTAAGTAACAAACAACAACATAAATAAACCGCCACAGAAGAACCGCCTTGGAACGGTCAGTGGAAAGATTTCCACTAGGGGGCTTACATCAATTTTACGTGGCCACAATCCTCGCCCTTACTTCCGTCGCGATTTAGACAAATAATTTGTTCAGTCCGCATGAAGGCCTCCTAACTCATCAGTGCAACATCTCCGTGAACACAAAAAATCAAAGAACCACAGAGGTGAGACAACGGTGATGACTCGACAGCAAGAAACCACTGAAATGCTGGAGCAAAAGAAAACCAACAGTTAGACTCCAATGGGCCCGACCAGAGACGTAAAAGTTGGTAAAATGGTTCCGCTTCGCTGAACAAAATTTCCACCCGAGTAAAAACAGAAAAAATGAAGATGACATCTCCTAGGTCAGTGGCCTTATTTCAAAATAATTTCACAGAAATGTCTTTCTCTACCAAAATTGCTAAAATGCTATGATCGGATAATCAAAATTGGAGCCTGAGGTAAAAATAGGAAGAGGATATCCAGCCTAAACTCGGAGACAATAGACCCACCCGTGTTGCCAATGCTTTGATTATACAATGACATAGTAATAGATTAGAATGTGCAAACTGTTCCAGCTAAGGATATACACATCACGAAAACAAGCCTATTCAATTATATTGAAAATTTTACCACCAAAAATAGCAAATTTTCAGAAGAAAAAAATCCAATATGTTTCATGTATCTGCTTAAAACATAGATTGGTACCCACAATCTATGTTTTCAGTAGATATATGAAAAAAATGTATACCCCTGTAAATATGGTCTATAAAAGGGTTATCCTTGGGAAACAAGAAATACACCACAGAGCTGGAAAATATGAAGTGTACATGTTTTCTGGGCCAGACTAGCTAGTTTCGGCCAATTAGGCCTCATCAGTGAGCCTCAAATATTTTCAGAATTCCACAATGGAATCAATGATCCCAAAGGAAAAGAAAATATAAACTACACTATGATGTAGGGCAGGGAGACTTTTTACGGCCGCCACACATTCCCAGACACCAGCTGTAGTGACGTTAAATATATTCTATAAATATAAAGGTGGGATTTAAGGGGTCAAAAGTATATAGGCGTGTTTTTGTGATGAGTAACATTCCTATATTGAGACCAGCTTTGGGACTGTCCAAAAATGGTCTTTAAGACCTCTTTTGAACAGTCCTAAAGGTGGTCTCTTTCTTTAGAAGACACTGGGTATAGAAAACACAAAAACAGAAAAATTGAAACCTTCTCAATTGGTGTTTAAAAGCAGATTTAGTCTTAATTAAGTTGGTCTTCAAAACGAAATTTTACTGTAATAGGCAGTTGCCATGGACTTGCACTGTATCATCATCAGCTTGATGGTCAACCATGCTATTACATCACAACTGAGGTGAGCGAATTAGGCCTATCATGGATATCTTGCTTTTCGTTTTTTCTCTTTTTTTTTTTTTTTCTTTTTTTTTTTTTGTTTTGTTTTTTGCCATCAGATTAACACGTCTGTGAAACAAAAACACCCTGTAAGCCCACTTTATAAAGAGAAAAGAGAGGAGTACATGGGTTTATGATAGTCTAGTATTGTTGTTCAAAAGGGTGAATTGTGGGTTATCGTAACAACCGCCTCAGTAAGGTGGTTCTAATGAGCGTCCACAATGTATGTCCGGACTGGAAATCAGAAAAAAATCACAAATTTTTATCTGGAAAAAAAAAAAGAATAAAAATGTTTTGGAGAAACGAAAGACGCCATTCTAGCACGGGCATGTGTAATCGTATCGCATTGATTTGTTGTGATATGCTTTTTGTTTGAACGGTAAAACCGCCTTAACGAGGAAGTTTTAACGGGTCCTCGCAGTCTATTTTTCAAGCAAGAATAGTAAAACTACTGTATACCCCTGTAATCCCAATTTCTCTCTGCGAAAAGGGTTTGCAAGGCCGTGTTGAAGTGACGGGCCCGCAAGGTCCATAAAACGTTGACTATATAGATGTCGTGGTGATCGACCAGTTTCTACAGTGCCTGTGAACCATGGCCCACATCGTGTTCCCATCAACTATGTTCTAAACAAGAATAATGCAACTTATTAACACTCCAGTATGCCCCGCTTGTCTGTATAAAAAGAGTTTTACATATATTGGGTTTGTCGGCGTGATTATTGTGGTCAGTAACGCGATGAAAATGAAGAACTTGCGAACTTTGAAAGCGAATTGAGTGTGTCATTGTTTAAAATGGAATGATTTCGTTTTAAAGTGTGTTTCATATTATGTAATCTAAGATTTTCACAGAGCTTATTGTTAGAGTTTGTATTAGTTTTTTGTTGTTGTTTTTTTTAAACAGAACCATGTCCTTGACATTCATACTGTCACTTTACCTCGGAAGCCATAACATGCCCATCCCGGTATGGACTCCCAGCCAGGGGTTTCGAATAATATGGTATCCTCTGCATAAAGTCTTTTCGGTAAGTGAACTCAGTCATGAACGTCCGCTATTAGGACCACCTAACTTTAAGACTAATTCTGCTTTCACATGCTTATTTTGTGATTGAAATTATTCTTTATTGTGTTTTATGCGTACACAGGGGTCCTCTAGTCAAAGACCACCTTTGGGACTGTTCAAAAGTGGTCTAAAAGAGCACCTTTGAACAGTCCCATAGGTGATCTTAATAAAGGAGTTCTTCTGTACTTCATTACGCCAATAAGTCCATGTAATGAACGCCTTGTAATCCCCTCTGTATGGGGAAAGTAGAGTTAACAAGTATGACGTAACTCACGCCATAAAGCGGGGTTTAACCATGATCGTATAGTTTTACATTAAAAAAGTGTTAGTACTTCGCAAATAAATAAAACCAGAAAGTTTTTTTTTTTTTCGGTTTTATTTTCTGACCACCTAAAATGGTCTCTTTTGAAATTTCAATGTTACATATTATAACATATCGAAAATCGAAAGCTTCTGAGACAGGTAGTGTCCAGGACAAGATCTAGCCCTATATACTGAACACGCCTCTTACATAACTGAAAGCCTGACTGATTTGACATGATCAAACTGGATGTTTTATAAGTATCAGAGCATTCCATAGGATTTTGTTCTCACGTTAACACAGTTTCTGTTTATACCAAACGTCCATCATTAACCAAAATGTTAAAGGTATCTCAACACCTGCTGACCACGTGAGCGCACACCTGCAGGGTACTATGCACTCATACAATGCCCACATGATTGGCGTAAACGGAAACATGCACCCCTGTGATTGACGTTTTGTAGATACATTTCAGGTTTTATGTAAACTGCACTTGCTTTTCTCCCGCCCAAAGTATTTGAATAACAGCACATGTTACTTGCAGAATACATAATTGAAAGGCCAAAGTAAATGTCAGTAGATTTGATCATATTCCAAAGTAAACACCTCAATGTATAGTGCATTTTTAGGATAATATCGAAAGACTGGATTAAAATATATGCAAGTTAAAACGTTTCAATTTTCTATCTGTAAAAGCTTATAATGTTCCATAGCCACATCAACATAATCCCAAATACATCTATTACCCATTCAACAGCATATTGGTCATATAAAGTTCTCACTACTCATCAAAGTTGTTTCAACCATTTATGTAACATGCCTGTGTAACAAAAGTGCATGTTTTTACAACACGTCAACACTATTTGGGTCAATAAGATCACACGCCTATGTAACTACGTTACACAAGGCTAAACATTCTTTTCTTCTTTTTGCTCAAAAATAGATTGTGGGCGTTTCTAACGAGTGCTCACAATCTTTGTTTGCTGCAGAGATTAGGCATCAAAGTAAAAAAAAAAACATTTTCAGCCTAGGAAAAGAAAATCCATTATTGTGAGCCTAAGAAAAGAAAATGCATTATTTTGAGCCATGACGGAAAACCTTATCTCACACGACCGAGCTCTCGCAGTGACAGGATATAAAGTTTGTATGCAGAATTGATAAAACGCTTTCAGGGGACGGAGCCTTTCAAAATATTTTCACAGTCTCCTTTGTCAATAGAAGTCTATTCTGAAAGACAAGAATAACTTTTGGAAAAAAAAAACTCTGAAATGGAGACTTACTTTATTGGAAAGCAAACAGGATGTTTGAAATGTCTCCAGTGTTGAAATGACAGAATTCGGGCCTCACTGGTCTAGCTGTTGGGTAAGAGCGCTGACTCTTAATCATTAGTTTTGTCACCGATGTGGTTCGCGCCTCGCTCGGACCGCATGTGAAACGGCAAGTTCTGCAACGGAAACTTAGGTGTTTTTTCTCCGGGTACTCCGGTTTTCGCCCACCTCTGATCGATCGGCTCGAAATAAGTGAAATAATCTAGAAAGGACCGTAAAACCAAGACCAAACAAAAATGACCAAACGGTATCAGGTGAGTCCAAGCGTCCCTAATTGGCAAATACATGTACAATGTAATTTCAATAACCGAACACGGATTACTCGTTAACCTCGGATACTTCGAAGTTAAACTGGGTCCCTGGACAAATCTTTCAATAGTTGCAGATATCCATAAACGTTTGTATTTAGGATGTTTTTCTGATAATTGTAGGTGCTCGTTAGAACGAGTACCCCACAATCTATGTGTTGGAACAAAAATCAGAAAAGTATTATATACCACCGCAAACCCCAGTTTTCTCTATATAAAGTGTTTTTTTTTTTTTACACGGACTTGTCCATGTTGTTAAACCGCCCACATGAACATCAGCGGTATAACTCTCTCACGCATAAAGCTTTGGGTCGATCTCCCCAAAAAGTATATTTGATATGAAAGGTACAAATCCAAGACCATGGAAGATAGTTTTATCTTATATGGGCGTGTTTTATTAATGTTACCTCTGCTTTGATTTTCTGTTTATCTTATGGAAAACAAACTCGGATTGATTTTCTGTTTATCTTATGGAAAACAAACTCGGTATGATTTTCTATTTATCTTATGGAAAACAAACTCGGTTTGATTTTCTGTTTATCTTATGGAAAACAAACTCGGTTTGATTTTCTGTTTATCTTACGGAAAAAAACTCGGTTTTGATTTTCTTTTTATCGTATGAAAAATGAAGGAGTGTTTGAGTTTTACGTCTCACCAACAGCTAAGGTCATACGGAGACGGGACCCCGGTTTAAAGACTCATCCGAAAGTCTGGAGAAGCCCGGGATCGATCCTGCGATCACTGGTTTACAAGGCGAGTAGTATAACCACTACACCACGGACGCTTCTATCTTATGGAAAATATAGAATAAATTTTGCCGTAAAGTACAGGCAATGTACATCCAGGAGTGAGCGGTGATAGGTATTTTATGTTTAACTGGCAAAACTATTAACTGTCCTATAGGAACGTATGCTCGTGTTACCTATTGAACTGACCATTTATGGAATGCTCATTACGATAGCACACCCGTGTGAAATAGTAAATTCTTTGTTAGTCCCAAAAATGGCATTATCTAGTGGTATAGTTCAATTAATTGATTTTTATTATCTTTATTCAGATCTTGATCTCAATTCTGGTAAACTGGTTGATCTGTGGTATACTGACATCAGCTGGTGTACTGTCGGATGACCCTGATCATCCGGAATACAAGACACGCACAGACGCACGAAGCAACGTTATATATGACAGTCCATGGTTTAATTTTCCATACCCAGGTGGGTGCTAAACACAATCTCGTTAATAAATACAAGCGTTCTCGAAGCCGAGCCTGATAAACTTGATTTCCAAAAATATGGTAATAGAGAATATTTGATATTAGGTTTATCGGGCAAGGCTTCCAGAACGCCTGTAGAATCGCGTGGCTTGCCGGACGATTCAACATGCGCTCTCGAAGCCGAGCCTTGATCATCTTGTTTATCCCCTTGCACACTCTTTAATTAGCAATTTACGATCAGTTACCGATGGTCCTCAGTGCGTCCCAACATTCTGGCAGTCGATACCTATTTAGTATAAGCTGACCATATTTTTCCTATTTTATTTTTTTCATTTTCCCAACTACAGTAACATTTTTGTCATTATTCCAGTAGTTCGGTTCATTCATAAAAGTGCAATGTTACGTTGACCTGATAAAGCTCACTTGTCCTGAGATAGCATATCTTTATCAGCTCAATATACCACGATGCAATTACAATAAGGGGTAACTGGTATTTACATTTCCAGTGTAAAGCCTAATGTAAACCTATAGAAACAATGTACAGGTAGTTCATACTTCCACAAAGGCATCGAGTCAAATTATTTTCAGTGACGTCAAGTGGCATCAGTCTAAACCAAGGTTCTCTATGATCCAATTGGGCCTTGGTCACGTCATCTCTGTTCCATTCTTTGTAGAAAAACAGCGTGTAAATATTGTTCAGCTTATAAGCATTTTTCGCCCAGTGGTGAATAACTACACTCTCTTTTGGGAGCACAATAAAAATATTATTTTTGTTTCATCCAAAAATGCATTTCACAGTCTTGTGACATGAGTGTGTTCCTCGTGAAACTTACGAAAGTAAACATTTCTTATCCTTATGATAGCCAACCCGTGCGATACAGTGTTTTGTTGTTGTTGTTTTTTCACATCTCCAAAATGTGTCATATTTTTCTTATTTATACTGCAAACATAGGTTGTGGGTGCTCGCTAGAACCGCCTCATAGAGGCGGTTCTAACGAGTACCCACAACCTATGTCCTGGAGCAGAAATAAGAAAAAGGTATGCCCGCGTAAACACCAGTTTTCCCTATATAAAGTGGGGTTTATGGGAAGTTCATTTCAAGGACCTATCCACGTGATGAATTATTCTATTTTATACCGAGCACTATATACAGCAGGAGTCCATTTCGAAATGTTTCAGGTTTATTGTTTGTGGGAGGACTGAACCTTTTGCGAACAGTGACCCATTTTCTCTATTCGATTGTTTTAAAAGTCTGTCGAGGATATGGTCCACAAAATATTTATAGAGTTATGCCCCTTTGAAAATTTCTGTAAACATTTCGTTTCCGGCTAATTCCTCTTACAATTTAGATCCGATCAAGCTGAAACTTGACATATAGTTAGACCATGATATGGAGCAGTGCATATTGGTTCCAGATTGCAGTCCAACAAATACGTATTAACTAACCACGGGCTTATGATGCCCCGCTTGGGAGCTCTTGTTCTCTATCCGATTATTCAGTTTAAAAGTCTGATATAGTCATAAAAGTAGCATCAGTTGTCGTAATGACTTTTACTAATACTCGGATATAGTACAAGTATATAAAATAAGATGAATTTTAAGACTAACCATGTACATTTCTTTGACAGGACAATTTGGTCCATTCGGCTACAGTACAGCTGCATTCGTTTCTTGTCTCATAGCTACGGTTTTGTCTATTTTCGACTCCATCGGAGACTACTACGCATGCGCACGAGTATCAAACGTGCCAGCGCCGCCGTCTCATGCGGTAAACCGTGGTATTCTGGTGGAGGGCCTTTGTACTTTCCTGTCCGGCACTTTAGGGTGTGGTCATGCAACATCCACGTATGGCGGTAATATTGGTGCAATAGGCTTAACAAAGGTAAGTAAAGGAGATCAGGATTACATGTAAATGTTTCTCAACATTACCATTGCACGTCTTTTCAAATATATTGAAAATTTTACCACAAAAAAAAGAAAATTCTCAGATAAAATATTCTGATATTTTTTCATATTTGTGCTGAAAACATTGATTGTGGGAACTCGTTAGAACGGCCTCGCCGTGACGTTTCTAACGAATACCCACAACCTATGTTTTTGAACAGAGATATGAAAAAAATGTTTACCCCTGTAAACCATAGCTTTTCGATATAAAAGTGGGATTTAAGGGGGCAACAAAATTATAGGCGTGTTTTTTGTGATGAAATGATATTTTTCTGAAGCAGAAATTCAGCTTGATATTTTCATTGTTTCCTACATCAGTTTCCTTGGTTTTGTTCTAAAGTATTGTGGGTGCTCGTCAGATTATTAAATTGTAATCTGAAACATGTCATGCCTACAGACATTGACGGCAGCACTATATTGCACGGGTGTGATACCGGTTTGAAAACATATATAAGCGATTTTAAGTAATTTTCATTCTTTCAAAATTGGTACCATTTTTTTCAAACAATAAATTAATTACATGCATTTAATTAGTTAATCAATTAATTAATTAATTAATTAATACATGTACTTGAACCGGCTCTCAACAAAGCCTACATTAGCATCTTCACTGATCGCATATCTTCCAAAGAAAGAAAGGCTAAAACGTTTGCCTTACTGGGTGGATGTGCAGGCTACTCACAGTCTTTGCGAGTCTTATGGAAGGTTTTGTAGTCAAAATAAGTTAACTCGGCTTTGGGCATCTTGACTCTTTTTTTTTTTTTTTTTTTTTTTTTCATTTTTCATCTGCAATATGTTCTTTATTTCCAAATTTAACCTTTTTCAGGTTGCTAGCCGACAGGTGTTCTTCTGCACAGGAATTTTGTATCTTCTTTTTGGCATTTTGGGGAAATTTTCTGCAATATTCGTAACCATCCCGTACCCTGTCCTCGGCGGAGCCTCTGTCGCAATGTTCAGCGCTTTGTTTGGCGTGGTGACTGCCAATCTACAGGTAACTTTTCAAGATACAGTAAAATTCCTATATTAAGACCACTTTTGGAACTGTTCAAAAGTGGTCTTTAAGCCCACTTTTGAACAGTCCCAAAGGTGGTCCCTGACCATAGGATATTGTGTGCAGAAAACACGAACAAAGAATAACTGCATCCTTCTACTTAACCCTTTACCACTCAGGGATTTTGTGAATTTCGCCGATTTTCACAGTGTTGCAGCTGACAGCAACTTCAACTAGCCATTGTTTCATAATGGATGGTCTGTTTTTACACCAAACTCGGTATGAATGTTCATTGGACAGTAGCCTTTCAAATGCATCCTTTCATGACTTCATCATTATTGTCATGGCAAAGAGGGGGCATCTCAAAGTTGGCAAAAAGTGTGTTTTCACATGAATTTTTGACCACATTTTAATCTTCACACAGCTGTCAAGGCAACAATTAAGGTGTTTGGCACTGGCCATTTTCACTGGTTGCAGCATGGTTTATCAGCATCAATTTTCAGGCATTTTTGACCCCAGACACCTTCAGATATAAATTTTAGCGGCCGGTTGGGCCATACACCCAAAAGTTTTCGGGATGTGAAGGGGGTGTTGCCCCCCTCACATCCCCCCAGAATAGTTTTAGTGGGGAGGCGCGCGAAAAAAAAACAGGTCACATTTTTGCCCAACAAATCCTAGAGCAAACATAACAATCCAGGGGTAGAAATGCAGATTTGAGGTGCTTCTGGGGCTTAAAATTGGGGGGTGGGGGGTGCAGACACGTAAAAACACGTATCTGAGTGGGAAAGGGTTAAGCTTTTCACAGTAGAATTAGTCTTCATGTTAGGTGGTCTTAATAGCGGAATTTCACTGTATTTTTAAATGAGAGAATTTTGTGTACATGAACATTGCAAACATATTCTAATATTAAATTCCATTTCATTGCAGCTTGGAGTGTGGTCAAAACTATTGCCCCTCCGTGCTGTGAACTACCAAATGCACTATCGGCCTAAGGATTCGTCGGCCGAGGGCAATGGTGCATCAGGTCGTCCACAGCTCAGAGGGGCATTAGTTTTGATTATACTCCAAGCTGCCATGGACTTTATTACTCAATCAGTCGCTACATCTCCGTTCGCCAAGGAAAACCCTCCGCGCCATTTTTGTTGACTGTGACAAAAGTCACGTGAGCTGGTTTCCGGTTTTTATTATTACAACACCTTAAACAACACCTGGATAAAAACCACACCAACCGACCGACAAACAGAATTGCCAACTAGTAAAAATGTACCATATACTGCCTTGACATATAGTCGGACTTATATGACTCCGACACCCTTGAGTCTTTTGAAACCTGTGCTAGATACCGGGTAGTTCGAGTAAACAAGGGTTAACCTTCAGATCTGGAAGCATAATAGAGATCGTTTCGGGATATTGTTTCGGTATTTAAAATAAAGGCATGTTGTGTATTCTGATCGAGAAGATTCTAACGAATGCACACCACACCAGATACATGTCAAATAAGAAAATCTCCCTACTGTTGGTCTGGCGCTGTTAGGAACACACAGAATCTACCATCTCTCGAGCCAATTTAAGTGGAATGGGAACACCTGGCAGATTTTTCCGACCATTTTTCAGAGGGGGACAACTTTCGGAACTTCCTGTTTGCTTTTCTATAAGCTCTGTCCTACAGAAAAGGGGTCAACTCTTAAAGGAAAGAATTTGCTCCTCAGGAGAGTTGACTTCTATTGTCATGGGAGACAGAACTACTTTTGGTGGAGTTACCTCCCCTGAAGGTGTATCCATTCCCCTTAAGGTGGCATTGAAGTTCAGCTGCATTCCTTATTATGATATCACAGTCGTGTGACATAGTACATTCTTCTATATCTCCCAAAACGGTTAATATTCAGATTCTAATTTGTGTCATTTTATCATTTATGCTCCAAACATAGGTTGTGGGTGTTCGTTAGAATTGAGGCGGTTCTAACGAGTACCCACAATCTATGTCTTTAAGCAGAAATAAAAACGATAATGTATTTCCTGTAAACCTAAGGTTTCTTTAAATAAAGTGGGATTTACAGGGGTGTTCATTACACGGACCTGTTAACACGATGCGTTATTTATTCGTTCTCAGAATATATCCCTGTCATCATCTAGAAATATGGCAGTTCTGGGAGTAGCAATATTGCTGGGTATCATGATTCCAAACTACGTCAACGATACAAAAGATCCCTTTAACACAGGTAAATTTCGTTCTATACAAACAACACAAAATATTCCTTTGATACAGATAAATGTAGTTCTTAACAAACAACAAAAAGTATTCCTGTGATCAGTTAAATGTCGTTCTAATGAAATCCTACCGGCCCCGATAGCTCAGTTGTTAGAGTGTCCGCTCCGGGGAACGGGAGGTCTCGGGTTCGATCCCGGGCCGCGACATACCAAAGTCGTTAAAAATGGTACTAGCTGCTCCTCGCTTGGCACTCAGATTTACGGGGTAGAGCTAGGACTGGTCGATCCAGTGTCAGGATAATGTGACTGGGTGTTGTATCATGTAATGTGTCTTGGACATGATACTTCAGTGAGGCAGCACTATAAACGTGAGCATTGAGCTCCCTGACGCAACCAGACACCGTCGTGATATGACTGAAAAATTGTTGAAAGCGACGTTAAACCCGAATTCACACACTCTAATGAAATCCACACTGGAATGAAAACACTCATGTGAGATTATATTTTGTCTTGCGTGTCTCAATAGGTAGCTTTCCTCTGAAATAGTTCTTAGTACATTCCGGATACTCATTACAGTCGCCTCAGTGATGCAGGTCTAAAGAGGATCCACAAAATAGAAGAGAACGCAATGATCAGGAATCGATACAATTAACCCACAGCTCCCACCAGAGACACCAAAGGGAAAGAAACACAGACATGATACAACTAGACCCATAGAGGAAACCAGTAGACAGTTACATCCCCACACAATGATCCAGAACAAAATAATATAAGCGATACACATACTCAAAGACAAACCATAACAAAAATAAACCGCGACAGAAGAACCGCCTTGGAACGGTCAGTGAAACGAATTCCATCGGGGGGGGGGGGGGGGGGTTCTTAATCAATCATTGCGTTGAACGATTAATGCGTTCATTTGAACCTATGCTGATTGACTGGATAATTTCTGTTCTGTTGCGTGATTTATCATATAATCTCGCTGCAATTTTGTGGATACTATCATATGACCAAACGTGTAATAACACATGGATACTGGCGCGAAACGTCATGACGCCGTGTAATACCCTCCCAGATTCGATATGTCCTCAGCTGACAGTGCAGAGGAAGGTGTAGCCTCTTTGGTGAGTGGCAGGGACTTATTTCCCACATCACATGCCCTTGTGAATGAATGTCATTTTAAGTATTACCAGGAACATTTCTGATTCTGATTACACGTTAGCACTTTGCAATTAATTTAGAAGCAGTGTCATGCAACAGAAATAGAATTGTTACTGGTGAAACGTCAGATGACATTCAAACATCAGGTGCTGTGATATGGAAAGTTTGTCCCTAGCTCCACCAAAGAGATTAACTAACCTACACTATCCTCAGTACCTTCAGCTGTGGAAATGATCGAATCGGGAAGACAAATCCAATATATAATGGTCCGAGGGAAGAAATAATATTTGTAAATATTAGTTCTTTCGAAAACTAGAATAAATGTGTCCACCTGTACCCTTTGTCCAAGCTATATACCCAATCATTTACAACCATGTGTAAGTCCAAAGATCTTAATAATGAGAATCAGAAAGGCATTAAAGAGCCTGTAACAGTCAACTGGATCGTTTCGAATCAAAACCAGCATCATGTATCTTGGCTTCGCTGGCGGATTAAACAGTTTGTTTGTTGTGTTTGATTTGAGGTTTAACGTCCCCGTCCACACTGTAAAGGTCATTTTGGAGACGTTGCTTCAAATTTGGTGGGACTTTACCCGACACTGAGATAAACAACAGCTCAAGCACTGTTGCCCAATGAAATCAATAGGGTTTATAAGCATGGACGGTCTGTCTCGCACCGCTTTGCCTGGGCAGGCTCAGATCCTCTAAGCGGTTTACCTGTACTCGTGTGCGGGTCGGATTCAGCTCTGCGTGGAAGCATCATGAAGGCCATATATTTCTTCAAGCCCCGATGGGCGGGGGCAGTGCGGATTAAACAGTTATGTCTCAATTCATAAAGGTTATAATCCCTGTTTGTTGTACCCAAACTGTGCTGACTAACCGCGTTATGGTGTATCATAACCCGTGGTAAGTTGTATCCTAACCATATATCAAGCTTTGATTTGTTTGTTTGATTTGAGGTTTAACGTCCCTGTCCACACTGTAAAGTTCATTTTGGAGACGTTGCTTCCAATTTTGTGGGACTTTTATCCGACATTGAGATGAAACTACATCTCAAGCCTTGTCGCCCAATGAAACCAATAGGGTTTATTAGCATGGACGGTCCGCCTCGCACCGCGGTTCCTGGACAGGCTTAGATCCTCTAAGCGGTTTACCAGCACTAGTGTGCGGGCCGGATTCAGCTCTGCGTGGAAGCATCATGCAGCCCATATATTTCTTCAAGCACCGATTGGCTGGGGCAGTGCTGATTAAACAGTTATGTCTCAATTCATAAAGGTTATAATCCCTGTTTGTTGTACCCAAACTGTGCTGACTAACCGCGTTATGGTGTATCATAACCCGTGGTAAGTTGTATCCTAACCAAATATCAAGTTTTAACCATCCTAGGATTCAGTAGGTATTGGCACAGACTGGGTCTCAAGCAAATGCATCTATGGAAGCTCTGAAATCGCAACAACATATAAATCACAAAAACGTATGCATAAAAAGGGGTGTTACTGTCAATATTGATCGTTGGTGAAAACACAGTACTAGATGAACGAAAAGATGTTTCTATTTTAGTTTGTTGTGTATAGAATTCTCTGCTACTGTATCTGTAAATAGAGGATCTTACATGAGTGCTCATGTATTATTGAATTTATTAAACGAGTTGAGGAAAAGGGATAAAATGCGAGGCTGTGCCGAGCATTTTATCCCTTTTCCTCAACGAGTTTAATAAATTCAATCATACATGAGCAAGAATGCAAGATTCTATTTATCATATGACATTTAAACCGCATTTTATTCACGATTGTTTACAAAAATGTCAATATCCCGCTATTAGTAAACGCGACGTCGTTAAGGACGTCGTACATGTAACGTTACGGAACGTATCTAGCTAATTTGCATATTTAATCCACTAGTGGATTATCGAAAATAAATCATGGCGTTATCACACTCTCAGACGCGACGTCATATGATAAATGGTAATACCATTATTCTGCAGCTATGCAAAATAACCAACCGAAAATATTGTTGTGACGTCATGAATTCAGTAGCGTTCGTAGTACCCAGTCGCGTTCAATGTACCGCAATAACTGGTGTGAACATTGTATTTAACCGTATTTTATGTCCTTATCATTGTTTTGTTTTGCAGGTAATGACCAATTCGACAAAGTCCTAGGGATGATTTTAGGCAACCCTATGTTTCCAGGAACTATGTTGGCGTTGTTTCTAGACAATACTGTTCCAGGTAAGAAAGCATTATAGAGACCAGCATTTACTCTGTTTCGCATAAATATTAATAAAATCTATGATGGGATTGAAAAAGGGACAAGGAAATGCCAGACAAGATAGAAGTGGAGAAAGGTTTTCATTTTATTTTGTATCACATGTGAGACTGTGCCGAGCATGAGACTTAAATGAACCCTTATCCTGCTGAACATTCAATTTAGCCACGCCCATTTATGCTTTGAACCAATCAGATTACTTCATGTTATTTATTCCTTCATATTCATTTGCATAATGTCAAACAGTGTAGATTCTGATCAGATTCAGAAGACATCAGATCTGGATCTACATTGTTTGCAAAAATATTGATTGTTGTGAACAGCAGGATAAGGGTTAACTGAAAACGAGCCTAAGATTTCCTGGCAGAGGTCTCAACCTAATCATGTATTGTTTTTCGCACCCGCCAACTTTAAAGAATGTGTTGTGAATGGTTAATTGTTTGCAGAGCTATTCCCAAGAATACAGAAAATCAATATAGGCCAGTCAAAATAGTAGTGAACCTCAAACAAATTCCTTCAGAAGGGTTTTCACTATTTTCAAACTCAATGAGGTGTCCTGCCGTACAGGAAAAAATCCCCCAAAATATTCCCTGGCAAAATTGATTTGTTGAGGTGAAATGTTTGAAATTTGAATAAAAATCACAAAAAATAGAAATTAATTCATAAAATTTTCATGAAATCACATTTAATTGATTTAAATAGCCAGACATTGATTAACTGTTGTCAAGTAGCAATAGAAAAAAATCAGCTTCATACGTACACAGAAAATTGTCTATTCTGGGGTAAAAACTTGAAAACAAAAAAAAGACAAAAAACGCGGAAAAGGGGAATATTTTTTTTAAAGTTAGTGGTTAGGATTCTTCAAAATGTTTTGTTGTAAAAATTGACATATGGGTCTAAGTTAACTACAGGAAAAAAATAAAAAAGAAATTATGTATGAAAAATATCATTTGGGGGCTACGCAAAATGCAAAATTTTACATAAAAACACACTGAAAGTCCTTTATTTCGGGGCATGTAGAAACATAGGCCCTATTGTTTAATGTGGAACATATTTATATAATCATCATACTAATATTTTTGTTATGTAAATACAATTTGCCAAAAGAAAAATAATGGATTTTTAGTGTTTTTGGTAAAATGAGAATTTTCATAGTCTGAAAAACAGATCTTAATGAATATCAGCTAGCTGATTTTTTGTAAGGTAAATCCATTTTGTCAAAAGAACAAGAGGCCCATGGGACATTATGCTCACCATATTTGGTATGAAGCTTCATCTAGTGGACCTCTTTCAAGATTGTTCAAATTATAGCCCAGGGGCCAAAAATGGCCCCGGCCCTTCCCGGGGCCCATTTGTTACACTATTGATGAGGGGAGCGATCCAGGGCCGTCATGGCCCTCTTGTATGAAGTAATGAGGCGCGGCCTTATGCACAAAAAGACCATCAGGTTGGTGTGACTGAATGAGTCTAACCATAATGAACAAGAAATATATGGTTTAGGGGAGGGGATCTAAATTGTTTCTGAGACATACAGCTTTTAATGAAGTGGAGGGGTGGAGCATGACCGGGGGCCCCCGTGTTCATGTCACTAAATGCGTCTTATTATAAGGAACATGAAAAGTTATGGTTTAGTGGTGGCCTTTTGTGAAGTGAAGGAGTGGGGCATGGCCCCAGCACACCCAAAGTACCCCCAGCTTGGTGTCACTGTATGCGTCTTATCACAAGGAACAAGAATATATATGTTTGGGTTGAACAGGTGTCTGACTGGTTTGTAAGATATATGGCCTTTTATGAAATGAAGGTGGGGTGGCAATGCCCCAGCACACCTTGGAGTTGGCATAAACGTTGGCATAAAAGCGTATGGCTGAAAGAAGTTTGCTCAAGAAACATTCCTATAAAAATGTCAAAATATCCCCAAAGCCTTGACAGTAAATGCCATTTTTCTATTTTCCAAAGTACATATCTACGGAAACTCTAAGTTTCCATAGCAACCAAACTAATGAGCCGATTCTCCAGCCCAGGGATGCTACAGATGAAATTTGTGCCCAATCCGCCCAGTGGCTTTAGAAGAGATGTCGTTTGAAAGTGTTGATGTCACACGAACGACGACAACGATGACGACGACGACGGAGACGACGGACAACTGCCTATCCTATAAGATCCCAAGGAGCTTTCGGCCCTGGTGAGCTAAACATTAATGAATTTTTAGTGTTTTACTCACCTGTCAGGTAGTGACAAAGGGGGCTTTTGTGATAACGTTTTGTCTGTCGTCCGTCCGTCAGTGTGTGTGTCCATCCGTAAACACTTTCAAATAAGTATATCTCAAATCCCCACAGCTGATCTTGATCAAACTTCATGAGGAGCATCATCAGGTAGGGAAAGGCTACATAAGGTTTTCGGGTTGATTGGATTGAAATTCTGGTTGCCATGGTAACATATAGCTCCCATAGACTAACAATGGGTAAAACTTCAAAAAAATCTTCTTCTCTGAAACTACAAGGCCCAGGGCTTAGATATTTTGCATGTAGCAATGTCACAAGGCAACCTCTATAAATCCTGCCAATCATGCCCCCGGGCTGAAAATAAGCTACAGCCCAGGGCTCTTTAGCTCCCATAGAGTTACAACTGAAAAAAAAAAAACTTCAAAAATCTTTTTCTGTGAAACCACAGGGCCCAGATCTTAGACATTTACCATGTGACAACTTCAAATAGTTACCAACATAAATCCTGCCAATCATGTCCTTGGGGTCCATACTGGCCACACTCTGGGGGCCCCTTAGCTCCCATAGACATATAAAGGAAGCTTCAAAAATCTTCTCTGAAACCATGAAGCACAGAGCTTAGATATTAAGTATGTAACAATATAAAATACAGGACTCCTTAGCTCCAGTAGACTTTTTTTAAATAGTTTAACTTCAAAAATCTTCTCTGAAACCACAGGGCCGAGAGTTTAGATATTTAGTATGCAGCAATGTCAACTAGTCACCTACATAAATCCTGCCAATCATGCCGTTGGGGTCCAAGGTGGTCCGCTCAAGGGCTCATTAGCTCCCATAGACTTGGATTCAAAATTCTTCGTCTCTGATACCACAGGGCACAGAGATTAGAAATATAGTATGTAGCAATGTCGAGTGGCCACCTAAATTAATGTTGCTAATCATGCGCCTAAAGTCAAAGTTGGCCATACCCTCAGGGCTCATTAGCTCCCATAGAATTATAATGAAAAAAAAAATAAAACAATATTCTTTTCTGAAACCAAAAGGCCCAGAGCTTAGATATTTAGTATGTAGCAATATCAAGTGTTTACCCACATAAATGCCCGTCATGTGACTGGGGTCTAAAATGGCCACGCCCTGAGCTCCCAATGTCTTAAAATTGGAAAAAACTTCAAAAATCTTCCATGAAACCATACTGCACAGACCTTAGATGTAAGCAAGTAGTCACCTACATAAATCCTGCAAATCCTGTGCCTAGAGTCTTAACGGGCTACGTCCAAGGGCTCCTTGGCTTCTAAAGATTTATAATAGGAAAAAACTCAAAACTCTTCTTCACTGAAACTAAAAGGCCCAAAGATTCGATATTTAGTATGCAGCAAGGTCAGGTGGTCACCAACAAAATACCCCTAGCCATGTCTGTGGGGACCAAATTGGCCACATCCCTGGGCTCATTAGCTTCCACAGACTTAAAAATGTAACTGGAAGAGCTTCAAAAATTCTTCTGCCCTGAAACTTCCTCAGGTGAGCGATTTAGGCTCAATGAGCCTCTTGCTGGTTGAACTGAGCATTTTCATAGTCTAAAACCAGAACTTTATGAAATCTAAATACGTGTATTAATTTTTTTGTTCTGATACCCATATATACATTTCTACATCCAAAATATTTTAAAGAATCCTCACCACTTACTTTTTAAAATAAAAAAAGCTATTCTTGTTTCCCACACATTTTTGCCATAATTTCGAAATTCTACCTTAAAAAGACCAGTTTCTGTAAAGTTACGAAGTTGAAAGATCTTTGATAGCTACTTCACACTAGAGACTAGAGAGTGCACACCAGGTCATATACTCGTAAGTTCCATGTTATACAATTTACTTTTGTAATTTTCTACTGCCCCGAAGTAATGGACTTTCAGTGTGTTTTTATGTAAATATTTGCATTTTTGTACCCCTCAAAATGATACTGCAATATATATTTTAAAATTTTATGTTTTTCCTGTAGTTAACTTAGACCAATATGTCACTTTTTACAGCAAAACATTTTTAAGACGCCTCACCACTAACTTTTTAAAACATTATTCCCGTTTTCCGCATTTTTTGTCAATGTTTGCAAAGTTTTTATCTCAAAAATACAATTTTCTGAACACGTATGCAGCTGACATTTTTTTCTGTTGCTACTTGACAACAGTTTATCAATGTCTGGCTATTTAAATCAATCTAATATTATTTCATGAAAATTGTATGTTTTAATTCCTGTTTTTGGCGATTTTTATTCAAATTTTTAACATTTTACCCCCAAAAAATCAATTTCGCCAGGGAATATTTTTTTTTTTTACTGTCATTCAGGACACCTCATGGATTTTGAAAACAGTGAAATCCTTTCTGAAGGAATTTGTTTGAGGTTAAGGGTCTTTTTGGTCTAAAATGACTAGCCTAATATGCCAAGTGGAACCTTCACATAAATGTTACAGAGTAAAAAAGTAGCGCTGTTATTAGTCCCATCTTCCTTAGAAATTTGCTCAAACATTTTCCCACCAACCTGCTTAAATTCATTTTCATTTAAGGCGTAACTATACCAAATTTAGTGACACAGAGGCCTTTCTGATATTTAATCTTCATCAGTGTGTCTCAACGCCAAAGTTTTGAAACCGAAACGAATGATGGACAAGACCCGGCAAACACAGCACATCCCCCTCCGAGCACACACCGACCGACGTAGCCCATGAGACAGGTCAGCTGGAGGCATCAGGCAAGAGAGCCTACCCGCGCACTTATAGGCGTCCCCCACCGAGCCAACATCAGCAAACACGATCCACACTCCACGGAAGTCACGGGCATCAAGAAGGAGATGTCCAAAGTAGCGAGACTTGCAAACTTTAAAATATAACAAAAAGTGTTAACCAAATCCGCTAAGATACATGTCTCACCTGACAAGTCAGTCTTAGTTTTAGAACAATTAGAATTTTATGCTTCATTCATTTACATTTAGTTGTAAATTTTACATGAAAGGCTGTTGTTGATTTCTGAAACGTACAGTGCATGTACATTTCATGACCATTCCTTGGCACCTGACAGAAGTTTGTTGATATACTGACCTTACATTTCATTAAAATTTGATCAAAATAGAATTGAAGGCAGTGATCAGGAATCGATACAATTAATCCACAGCTCCCATCAGAGACACCAAAGGGAAAGAACAACAAACATGAAATAACTACACCAATAGCGGGAAGACAAAAGGACAGTTACTTTTTCACAAAATGGCCAATTGGTTACCAAAAACAAAAAAATATAAGCGAAAACAAAAAAAGATATAAACGATACACGCACTTAAAGACAAACCATAACACAAAAATAAACCGTTTCAGAAGAACCGCCTTGAAACGGTCAGTAAAACGAATTCCACTAGGGGTGGGGTGTTAAATGGATTTTACTACACCACATTGTTGCTGTTAAAAATGTACCTCAATGGAGAAGTAGAAACGACGACAATTTAGTGATAATTGACCTACACATGTATTTGTGATATCAATGCTTTGAGTTGGTAAGTTGCAGTTAAATGTATTGCTTGCTGTGTAATGATAACAATTTCTTTCTTTCTTTAAGGCACTATAGAAGAGAGGGGCATCGCCGCTTGGCGGGCCTCTAAGGAGGAGCAGGAAAAGAGATCACGTGACCTCAGATACTCAGCCGGATATGAAGTTTATCAACCCCTGTTACCTAGGAGACTATTGCAATTTGACTTTGTAAAGTTTATTCCTTTCTTGCCCCACCTAAAGAAATGAGACTGACTGGCCAACTAGTTTTTCTCATAAGGAAAACATGCCTATTCAAATACATTGTACATTGTAAATTTTACTGCCCAAAAATGTGATATTTTTCTTATTTTCGCTCAAAATATAGATTGTTGGTACACGTTAGAACCGCCTCAATAAGGCGGTTCTTACGAGAACCCACAATCTATATTTTAGAACGGAAATAAGAAAAATAAATTTCAGTCCTATAACCCCAATTTTTGTGTATAAAAATGGGGTTCAAGGGGGTCAGAATTATATAGGCGTGTTTTCGTGATGTTATCCGGTTTGTCTCCACACAGCGACGAAAACACACGTATCTCGCGGCATTTGTTTCATGGGAAATTTAGCTATACTCCTTGATTCTGCTTCAAACATAGATTCTGGGTGCTCATTAGCAGAGCCTGACATTACGCAAAAACGCCTATAAAAATACATTGCCACCTTTATCGCCGAAAAAATGAAAATTTTATGATGAAAAATTGTAATATTTTTCTTATTTCTGCTCAAAATATAGATTGTCGGCACTCGTTAGAACCGCCTCATCGAGGCGGTTCTAACGAGTACCTACAATCTATATTTTAGAGCAGAAATAAGAAAAATAAGTTTACCCCTGTAAACCCCAGTTTCACTATATAAAAGTGGGGTTCGACGGGGTCAAAATTATATAGGCGTGTTTTCGTGATATGATTCAGGCGTTCTTACACGTTAACACAGTCTTTGTTTCTGAGAAAGAATAGAAAAACTGGCCCAGTTGTTCAAAGCATTGTAAGCTTAACGAGCTCGTTATGCCCCCAACTTCGAAGAAGTTGTGGGGGCATATTGGTTTTGCCCTGTTCGTCCGTCCGTCCTTCCGTCCTTCCGTCCTTCCGTCTTTACGTCCGTCCCACTTTTTACTGCATAGCATAACTTTAGAACCATGGGTGCTAGGTTTTTGAAATTTCATATATGGATTCCTCATGAAAAAATAATTGACCCGTGTTTTTTTTCTCGTCAGGATTATGCCCCTTTTTTGAGTTATGCCCCTTTGCAAAAAATACTATGAAATCTTGTAAGCAAGATATCTCAAAAACTGTTTGAGCTATTGCCCTGAAACTTTACATGCTGGTTGGGGATGATGAGTAGATGAACTGATTAACTTTTGAAAAAAATCCGAAATTTTTTTCTTGAGTTATGGCCCTTTGAAATTTTTCGCGTTTTAAGTTTGTAAGCAAGATATCTAAAAAACTATTTGAGGTTTTTCCCCGAAACTTCACAGACTTGTCGGGGATGATGAGTAGATGAACTGATCAACTTTTGAAAAAAATCCGATTTTTTTTTCTTGAGTTATGGCCCTTAGATTTTTTTCGTGTTTTCAGCTTGTAAGCAAGATATCTCAATAATTGTTTGAGCGATTGCCCTGCAACTTTACAAGCTGGTTTGGGATGATGTGTAGATGAACTGATTAACTGTTGAAAAAAAATCCTATATTTTTTTCTTGAGTTATGGCCCTTTGAAATTTTTCGCGTTTTAAGTTTGTAAGCAAGATATCTCAAAAACTATATGAGGTTTTTCCCCAAAACTTCACAGACTGGTTGGGTATGATGAGTAGATGAACTGATTAACTTTTGAAAAAAATCCAATTTTTTTTTCTTGAGTTATGGCCCTTTGATTTTTTTCGTGTTTTCAGCTTGTAAGCAAGATATCTCAAAAATTGTTTGAGCTATTGCCCTGAAACTTTACAGGCTGGTTGGGGATGATGAGTAGATGAACTGATTAACTTTTGAAAAAAGTCCGAAATTTTTTTCTTGAGTTATGGCCCTTTGAAATTTTTCGCGTTTTGGCATATTGGTTTTGCCCTGTTCGTCCGTCCGTCCTTCCGTCCTTACGTCCGTCCCACTTTTTACTGCATAGCATAACTTTAGAACCATGGGTGCTAGGTTTTTGAAATTTCATATATGGATTCCTCATGAAAAAATAATTGACCCGTGTTTTTTTTCTCGTCAGGATTATGCCCCTTTTTTGAGTTATGCCCCTTTGCAAAAAATACTATGAAATCTTGTAAGCAAGATATCTCAAAAACTGTTTGAGCTATTGCCCTGAAACTTTACATGCTGGTTGGGGATGATGAGTAGATGAACTGATTAACTTTTGAAAAAAATCCGAAATTTTTTTCTTGCGTTATGGCCCTTTGAAATTTTTCGCGTTTTAAGTTTGTAAGCAAGATATCTAAAAAACTATTTGAGGTTTTTCCCCGAAACTTCACAGACTTGTCGGGGATGATGAGTAGATGAACTGATCAACTTTTGAAAAAAATCCGATTTTTTTTCTTGAGTTATGGCCCTTAGATTTTTTTCGTGTTTTCAGCTTGTAAGCAAGATATCTCAATAATTGTTTGAGCGATTGCCCTGCAACTTTACAAGCTGGTTTGGGATGATGTGTAGATGAACTGATTAACTGTTGAAAAAAAATCCTATATTTTTTTTCTTGAGTTATGGCCCTTTGAAATTTTTCGCGTTTTAAGTAAGCAAGATATCTCAAAAACTATATGAGGTTTTTCCCCAAAACTTCACAGACTGGTTGGGTATGATGAGTAGATGAACTGATTAACTTTTGAAAAAAATCCAATTTTTTTTTCTTGAGTTATGGCCCTTTGATTTTTTTCGTGTTTTCAGCTTGTAAGCAAGATATCTCAAAAATTGTTTGAGCTATTGCCCTGAAACTTTACAGGCTGGTTGGGGATGATGAGTAGATGAACTGATTAACTTTTGAAAAAAATCCGAAATTTTTTTCTTGAGTTATGGCCCTTTGAAATTTTTCGCGTTTTAAGTTTGTAAGCAAGATATCTAAAAAACTATTTTAGGTTTTTCCCCGAAACTTCACAGACTGGTCAGGGATGATGAGTAGATGATTAACTACAGCTTTTCTTGTGTAATTTCAGCATTACAGCCACATAAAAACAAGATATCTCAATTACTGTTAGGGACAAGCAGTGTTAGGGTCAAGCAGTTGGGGGCATTGTGTTTCATAAACACTGGCTCTAGTTAGTGGTAAAATTGTTAACTGTTCTAGCAAGCACAATATCCAAACTTTTGTTAGTTTTGATCAAAAAATTGTGAGCAGTTTTGCATTTGCAAAAGCTGCTCACATTTTTGTCAGCAAAAATATTGGTTTATTTGCCATATTAAATGATCAGACTTTTAACAATATGTTAACTAACGACGTCGTTAGTTTTGAACAAATGGACCCTGGTGTATATTTAAATTTGCTATATGAACGGCGGCATGAGAAAACTTATTACAGTAAAGGCGCAGGTCAGCCTGCGCATCCGCGCAATCTGATCAGCAGCTTTGTGTTCGTTGTTTGGATAAATGTTTATACCCTACGGTTTATATATCTACAATATCAAGACCATTGCTAGCGAACGGTTTTGTTCTAAGGCGGTGGTTCTAATGTTCTTTATTTTAGATGTAGCTTTGTCGGATTGTCCGACGGGGCGCTTCATGTTGTTTGTACTTATGGTTGTGTGTTATGCCCCCCCCCCCGCCGGAGGGGAGGGATCATATTGTTTTTGGTGCGGATCCCCTATGCATCGACGTAGCCTGTTGAAGCACTATGTCTCCTGAACTTATGGATGGATTCTAATCAAACTTGCATAGCTGCATCACTAGGATGGGGAAAACAGTCATTAGGTTATGATGACCTTGACCTCATTTTAAAGGTCCTAGGTCCCATCAAAATAGTCATTTTAGCCCAAAATGTCTTGTCTGCACTTAATCTAATTGAAGAATTTATTAATTTTAGTCAAACTTGGTACAATGTATCAATACAACACACCGCAGATTTGATTAGATTTTGGTGACCTTCACCTTTTTTAAGGTCACAGGCACCCAAAAACAGTCAATTTTGGGCCAAAAAATGGCTTGTCTGCACTCTCTCATTAACTAATTGATTAATTTACTCAAACTTGATACAATAAATTATTACAACATACCACAGATGTTAGTAGCTTTGGTGACCTTTACCTTTTTTCAAGATCACATCCCCCCCCCTACAACTGTTAATTATGGGCCAAAAAATGGCTTGTCTGCTGCAGTTTATCTCATTGACAAACTGATTAATTACAATCAAACTTGGTACAATATATCATTATGACATACCGCTGATTTGATTAGATTTTGGTGACCTTGATCTTTTTTTAATTTTTTAAGGTCACAGCCACCCCGACCCCCACCCCACCCCAAACATTTAATTTTGGGCCATAAATTGCTTGACTGCACTCTATGGTCAAGGGCTCCTGAAATCTGTTCTATTTGGGCCAAAAATATGGCTTATCTCTACCCCATATCATTAAGAATTGATGAATGTTTGGTCAAACTAGGTAGAATATTTAACAAGAGCTGTTGCATGACAGCATAGCTCGCCTGTTTCGCGACTTCAAGATAAAATTCAAGGTAAAATTTATGAACCATGAAATATAGATCACACTCACCTTGATATATTTGATATCAATAATCAGGTCACATGGAACATATATTCCAGGTATTACATTTCAGAATTAAATTGTGTCTGAATTATAAGGCAAAATCATTGAACCATGAAAATAGGTCACAAGGACCTAGATATATTTCTATGTCAATCATCGGGTCACATGGAACTAATAATCCAGGTGAGACATTTCTCCATCAAAAAGTATTCAAGATTAAAGGAAAAATCACTGAATCATGAAATATAGGACACACTGACCTAGATATAATTCAAGCTCAATCATGGGGTCACATGGAATAAATAATCCAGGAATGACATTTCTCCATCAAATAGTGTCGAAGATAATAGGCAAAATCACTGAACCATGAAATATAGGTCACACTGACCTGGATATATTTTGCGATCAATTATCGGGTCACATGAAACTAATAGTCCAGGTATGACGTTTCTCTATCAAATAGAATTCAAGATAATAGGCAAAATCACTGAACCATGAAATATAGGTCATACTGACCTAGATATATTTTGAAGTTAATAATGGGGTCACATGCAACTAATAACCCAGGTATAACATTTCTCCATCAAATAGTATTCAAGTTGTAATCCAAGTTATAAATATGAATGCTTTGTGATGAGTGACTGTTGAGATATAAGCATTTCAAAAACTTTAACACAGAATTACAAAGGTGTTCTAGATTTTGACCCCTAGCCCCACCCCGGGGCATGAACCCAGGGGTCTGTTCACTTTGAACATCAGAGGATCCTCCCAGGTAGTTAAGTTCCAAATATGAGTGGTCTGTGATGAGTGACTGTTGAGATATAAGCATTTGAAAAAATTCAACGCAGTGTGACGGGAACGCAAACACACACGCACACGCACACGCCATCCGAGGTGACAACAATAGCTCTCCATGTACATCGTACAGGCGAGCTAATTACAGTCTCCCAGATTTGATTAGATTCTGGTGATCTTACCACCTTTCTAATCACTGTTTTTTAAGGTCGCTGGCTCCCGAAAAATATCAGTTTTTGGCAATAAATGGCTTGTTTGCAGCTTACATTTTGGTGACCTTAACCTAGTTATTATAGTCAAGTGGGTGTTTCAGATATATTTATGGTGGGGGACATTGTTTTCCTCTGAAAACACTTTTAGTTGTTATCATTACGAAATCACGCCTATACAAATACATTGTACACTTTACCGCCAAAAAACCTAAAATTTTTGGACGAAAAATTGTGATATCTTTCTTTCTTCTGCTCAAAATATAAATTGTGGGTACTCGTTAGAAGCGCCTCATCGAGGAGGCGCTTCTCACGAGTACCGACAATCTATATTCTAGAACAGAAATAAGAAAAATAAGGTTTACCCCTGTAAAGTAGAAGTAAAACAAAGATCAGGAATTGATACAATTAACTTACTCCATCCATAAAAGACACCAAAGGGAAAGAAATACAAACATTAAGCGACCAGACCATAATGGAAACCTAAACAAAGGAAGGCCATATGGACAGTTACTTTCCCACAAAATGGCCATATGGCCATCCAAAATTAAAAGACACAAGTGATACACACAGTAAGTAACAAACAACAACATAAATAAATCGCCACAGAAGAGCCGCCTTGGAACGGTCAGTGGAAGATTTCCACTGGGGGGCTTAAATCGATTTTACGTGGCCACAATCCTCGCCCTAACTTCCGTCGCGATTTAGACAAATAATTTGTTCAGTCCGCATGAAGGCCTCCTAACTCATCAGTGCAACATCTCCGTGAACACAGAAATCAAAGAACCACAGAGGTGAGACAACGGTGAGGACTCGACAGCAAGAAACCACTGAAATGCTGGAGCAAAAGAAAACCAACAGTTAGACTCCGATGAGCCCGACCAGAGACAGAGCATCAGGCACCAACCAACATTATCTCTTTAATTTTCAATAAGCCTTTACGTTGGAGCCGTCATAGAATCTGAGGCCTGACCCACCGGCGTGCAATTAAAGAGGGAAGCAAAGTTGCCAACCGTGATTGGGTTAACTACCATGCATGCAGTCTGTCGTATAATATCCATGTTGTACCCAATCTTTTTATATCGAAGAATGATTTTACGAAATTGGGTGCTGAAGTCATTGCGGTTATATATTTTTCTGAATTTATATACTAAGTCACCATAAAATTCGGGTTCCGATAGACCTTGTTGCAGAAGAGATTTAAGTCCAATATTGAATTTTGAAATTAAATCAGAATGGCGTCTATAAAATTTTGAAAAGGCTTTGCGTAGTTTATGGTACCGATAACCCTGATTAAGGAGTTTAGCCGTTAATAATTTATTACGAGTGTTGAAGTCAGTTACATGACTACACACTCTAGCAAATCGAATTAATTGCGAAATATAAACGCCATAGGATGGCGCACGAGGAACATCACCATCCAAAAAAGGAAAATTTACAATCTCAAAATCAAAGTCATCGCGTTTATCATAAATTTTGCACGAAACAAATCCATCTACAATAGATAGATGTAAATCCAAAAACGGGGCCTCGGTATCAGAAGAATTTGCTTTATTTAACTGAAGTTCTAGGGGGTAAATCTGACTGATCAAACCATCAAAATAGGTATTATCAATATTTAATAAATCATCTAAATATCTAGAAGTAGAGCTAAAAGCTTCAATAATTTCAGATTGGTTATCAATGGAAAGCGACAAAATGAAGTCTCTTTCATAACAATACAAGAACAGATCAGCCACAAGAGGTGCGCAATTAGTACCCATCGGAATACCCACAATTTGTCTAAATAACTTAGTACCGAATCTAATATAAATATTGTCAAGTAGAAAGGTGAGGGCATCACACACTTTCTGACATGACCAAAGTGTATAATTCTTATGCTCTTTAGAAGTGAAAAATGCATTTCTGACATTACATGCAAGATAGAGAGAATCTTCTCTGTGAAAAGCCCATTCAATTAAATCATTAAGCTTTTCTTTTATAAGATTATGAGGAAGTGTAGTGTAAAGAATGGAAAAATCGTAGTTAGACAGACTAGAAGCACGAAACTGTCTAGATTTCAATTTATTTAAAACCTCGTTCGAATTTTTTATAGACCAAAACAGATTTCTTCCTGATCTTTCAAAGACTTTATCACAATATTTAATTACATGCGTTTTAATAGCAGTAAGACAGGAAGTTAATAATTTAGAAAGTTCAGTGGTAGTGCAAGAACTAGAATTTGCAATAAACCGTGCTTTGTAAGGTTTTTTATGAAGTTTTGGTAACCAGTATAGCGTAGGAAGCTTGTCTTGGCCTTCGTTAACACACACAGCAAACTTGGTGGCTGAAAGACAAACATGTTTATCTACTATAGCTCTCTCTTCAGCCAAAGGCTGAAGTTCATAGGCCTTAGTACCACCAAGCTCCTGCTTAAGCGTGTTAACATAGTGGAGCCGTCACACAACGACGACGTTGTTAGCGGCCTTGTCTGCAGGGGCCAAAACAAACTTCTTATGAAATTCTTAAACCCCAGTTTTACTTTATAAAAGTGGGGTTCAAGGGGGTGAAAATTATATGGGCTTGTTTTCGTGATGTTATTATTTATTTAATTTTCATTAATTATGTGGCCGTTAACCATTAACCGTTTGACGCTTATGACCCACAAAGAGGGTTGTCGCGTCGTTAAACACGAAATCATCATCATCATCATTCATTAATTATGTCTGTTGCACCTGGGGAAGAGGGAGCTGATTGCTGTGTTATTTGTGATTTTTTTTTCTTTCTTTTTTGTTTTCCTCATTGTTAGTTACCCTTCCTCTTGTAGCCATTGGTAGACTGTAATCTTTGATTGTGGCTTTTTCTGGGCATCTATTTCTATATCTTTGTGCCCTGCCTGAACAGCATCACGTGAACACGTCAGTGAAATGAACGCTCTCCTTAACCCCACTTTATATAGAATAAACTGGGGTTTACGGGAACCGCATTTTTCTTATTTTTGCCCAAAGACATAGATTGTGTATACTCATTAGAACCGCCTCCTCGAGGCGGTTCTAACGAGTACCAAACTCATTAGAACCGCCTCCTCGAGGTGGTTCTAACGAGTACCAACAATTCTGTATTTTGAGCAGAAATAAGAAAAATATCACAATATTTCATCTTAAAATTTTCATTTTTTCGACGATAAAGGTTACAATGTATTCGTATAGGCGTGTTTTCGTAATGTTTGTGATTTTTTTTTTCCTTTTTTGTTTTCCTCATTGTTAGTTACTCTTCCTGTTGTAGCCATTGGTAGACTGTAATCTTTAATTTTCGCTTTACCTGGGCATCATTTTCTATAGTTTTGGACAGCATCACGTGAACAAGTCCGTGAACAAGTCCGTGAAATGAACACCCTCCTTAACCCCACTTTTATAGAGATATTACGAAAACACACCTATACAAATACATCGCCACCTTTATCGCCGAAAAAATGAAAATTTTAAGATGAAAAATTGAGATATTTTTTCTTATTTCTGCTCAAAATACAGATTGTAGGCACTCGTTAGAACCGCCTCATTGAGGCGGTTCTAACGAGTACCCACAATCTATATTTCAGAGCAGAAATAAGAAAAATAAGGTTTACCCCTATAAACCCCAGTTTTACTATATAGAAGTGGGGTTCAAGGGGGTCAAATTTATATAGGTGGGTTTTCGTGATGAAAACTGGGGTTTACGGGGGTATATATTATTTTTCTTATTTTTGCTCTAAGACATAGAGTGTGGGTACTCATTAGAACCGCCTCAGTGAGGCGGTTCTAACGAGCACACATAATCCATGTTTAATAACCTATGTTTTCAGATTTATTAAGGAAAATATGGGACGGAGACGTTAAACCTCAAATCAAACAAAACAAACAAAAGAAACATATGACGGATTTTCACCAGAAAATTAGCCATTTTGGATACGCGTAAAATGCACTATGTCGCACGGGTGTGTTATCGTAATTGATTTCTCCTGACGCGGCTCGTATCAGTGAATGTAGGGTTTACAAGACTGCTCATGATAGGGAATTGATAACTTAATGGCATTACGAAAACTTGCATATACAAATACATTATAACCTTTTATCGCCCAAAAAATTGAAAATTTTAAGATAAAAAATTGTGATATTTTTCTTATTTCTGCTCGAAATATAGATTGTGGGTGCTCGTTAGAACCGCCTCGATGAGGCGGTTCTAACGAGTACCCACAATCTATATTTTAGAGCAGAAATAAGAAAAATAAGGTTTACACATGTAAACCCCAGTGTTACTATATATATAGGCGTATTTTCGTGATGGTTAAACTCTATTCAGCTGGTCTGACTATTTACTACATGGGAGAATTCCACACGTGACGTCATCAATTAACACTCGCATGCACGTGCATTTGGCGATAATTATATCATGTTAACAAGTCCATGTAATGAACACCCCTCTAAATCACACTTATTGAAGAGAAAAGTGGGATGTACGGGAGTAAACATTATTTTGATTATTTTTGCATAAAGGCATAGGTTTGGGGTACTTATTAGAGCCGCTTAGATGAGGCGGTTCTAACGAGTAACAAAACCCTATATTTGGTAAAATATGACAACATTTCATGCGAAAATGAACCGTTTTGGGGATCTGAAAGAAAGCACATTCCCACATGTATGTGCTTTCGTAATGAAGGAAAATAAAAATAAATACAATGTATAGTTTGTTGTAAACAGTATGCAATAATAATTATAATAATAATATTAATAAATGCAACAAATGAGTTTGTTTTTACTTGTCTACACATCACGAAAACACGCCTATATATTTCTCACCCCCTTGAACCCCAGTTTTATATAGTAAAACTGGGGTGTACAGGTGTAAACCTTATTTCTCTTATTTCTGTTCTTATCTCCGCCCCGATGAGGCGGTTCTAACAAGTATCCACAATCTATATTTTGAACAGAAATAAGAAAAATATTACAATTTCTCCTCTTAAAATTCTCGTTTTTCAGCGGCAAAAAGTACAATGTAATTATTGTGTAGGCGTGTTTTCGTAGGTGAGAAAAGTGGCTACAGTAAATAAAATGTACTATGTCGCAGTATGTCTTCTGACCATGTGCTATGGTTTACCTAAAGTATTTTTTCTATTTTTTTTTTTATTTGAGCCGTGGCACAGCATTTCCTACAATCTATATGTGCGCCAAGTGAAGAATCAGATCAGCCTGCGCATCTATATAGTCTTGCTGCATGAAGGAGCATTAGACCCTTAGCTTTCCTTAGAGCGCACAACGAAGACTCTGATCAGACTGCGCGAATGCGCAGGCTGATCTGAGTCTTCGTTGTGCGCACATGTCTTATTGTAGGTTTTGTCGTGCGCTGGCTCATTTATTAATTTATTAATTTATTATTTATTTATAACAAACAGAAACATAATTGATCCTCCCTGTTTCTATGCGACGTAAGAAAGTGCATTCCTTTGTTCGGGAACTCAGCTTATGGTCAATTTTGTCTAGCCTACCGGGACTTCCTAGGACCAGTCTTGTCCATTTATTAATATTATTAGTAGTAGTATTATTATTAACTGTTGTTGTCTAACGGCCCTTCCAAGAAAAGTCCACTTATACTGTGCCGCTCGTTAATGAGACTGTGTCGGCCCCCGCCACTAGGGGCTCGAAGAAATATATGAGCTGCATGATGCTTCCACGCAGAGCTGAATCCGGCCCGCACACTAGTACTGGTAAACCGCTTAGAGGATCTAAGCCTGTCCAGAAACCGCGGTCCATGCTAATGAACCCTATTGGTTTCATTGGGCGGCAGGGCTTGATGTGTAATTTCATCTCAATGTCGGGTAAAAGTCCCACAAAATTGGAAGCAACGTCTCCAAAATGACCTTTACAGTGTTGACGAGGACGTTAAGCCTCAAATCAAACAAAAACTCATATGACTGGAGTGGGGCTTGAACATGTTGAACACAGCGGTGAGATAACTACATTTAATATTTGGGGCCAGAAATCTTAAACACTAGGCCAAAAGGGGTCACAATCGTGTCTCATGACAAATCTTAAGTATAGTACCACGAAATAAGTATAGCATCTTTTCATGTAATCCCTATTCTAAATAGAAGTGAAAGCAATGATCTGGAATCGATAAAATTAACCCACAGCTCCCATCAGAGACACCAAAGGGAAAGAACTCAACACATTTTTCTTATGTAACAATCTTACTGTGAGATGACTCTTTAACTTGTGCCTGTATTTGTAATCTGTACATACCATTGTCTGCATGCTGTGATATATTTATAACCTGTTGTTGGTTTACATAAAGTTTGTTGAAATACAAGCCCTACTGGGCTTATGTTACTTGTTATATACAGTCAATGGCTCGAACACGGACCACGGAAATCTGTTCGAGACAGGGGTAGTTCGAGCCACTGATGGTTACTGCCAAGAGGCATAACGGGGTTAATTTTGGGACATCTTTTCGGTGCTCTATAATAAAAATGTATGCTGTGTATACTCATTAGAATCGCCTCATAGAGGCGATTCTAATGAGTATACACAGCATACATTTGCAAGATAAAAGTCGAAAATCACCGATATTGTCCCAGACTTCGTCTTACGTAGAGGAATTCCCTAAGGACTCGAAAACGGGTTCGACTAGGCCATTGTAAACGAGCTATCGGTGGTCGAGCCATCGAAGTTCTACTGTATAGTCGACACTAAATACAACTTCTATGTCTATGAAACAACTAGACCCTAATGGAAACATCAATAGCGGAAAACCAAAAGGACAGTTACTTTCCGCCAAAATGTCCAATTGGCTATCCAAAACAAAATAGTATAAGCGATACAAACACTCAAAGACAAACCAAAACAAAAATAAACCGCGACAGAAGAACTGCATTGGAACGGTCAATGAAGCGAATTTAAAAACCCTTTATATAAAAAATTACTGCGAGAGGCCATTGGGTGTAAAACGCACACACACGCACGCACAAAACCATGAACGTTATTCACTATTATATATCAAATATGTTATTAAACGTAAGAAATAGTCTTAGATGGTCTAAATAGCACATGTTTACTGTACTTGCACCAAGGTATTCCGTCTGAGGTTGTTTATTTATTTAAGTTATTGAACCCCTATATGCCTAGCGGCCCTTTTCTGGCACGTTGGCAACGAGTGCAGGCCCATATCAGACGCCGCATTCTGCGGCGTCTGATCTGGGTCTACACTGAATGCTCAGAAGAACATAATGTTTGTACAACTTACATCAAACAAAACATACCCGACACCCCTATTATTGAAAATGGACCACTCCAAACTTATATGGTGGAAGATTCCATTGCCATATATGGGTTAGTATCTGTTAAAGATGGCTCAATGTAGTTCACATAAAAAAACTCGGGACTGAAAGGGAGAACTCACATAAAAACCAATTAATGTATACCTGTGAAACTTATTTTGGATGAATCCTTTATTGAAATGTACTATATTTTTCAATAAATCTTTGAACAAAAATAAGGATCGAATTTCCTTTTCACTAAACTGGGAGTTGCATGCAATAAACATGTTTCATACAGATCAAACAGTTCTGTTCCATCATTCCAAGTAAAATAAGTGGACTTATCGTACATCATGAAGCTACTACTCGCTGTCATATTTGTCCTTTGTTTTGTACATAAAGGTAAGTACGATGCTTACTTATCATGCTTATAGTTTCCATACAGACATGGAATACAATAGATAACTTTATTCAAAATTGTCATTTGGGGAAGTAAATCGGGAAGTTCGTTTTACGGTGACGGGGCTGCGGATCCGTAAAACGTAATTTCCGACCGTAAAACCGACAATTTTCAATGCAATGAAAGAAACATCGCCAAGGGAAAGAAACACAAACATAAAACAACTAGATCCTAATGGAAACATCGCTAGCGGAAAGCCAAAAGGACAGTTACTTTCCCACAACATGGCCAATTGGCTATCCAAAGCAAAATAATACAAACGATGCACACACTCAAAGACAAGCCATACAAAAATAAACCACGACAGAAGAACCGCCTTGGAACGGGGTTTGCACATATTTTTCTTATTTCTGCTCGAAAATATAGATTGTGGGTACTCCTTACAACCGCCTCATTGAGGCGGTTCTAACGAGTACCCACAATCTATATTTTGAGCAGAAATAAGAAAAGTATGACAATTTTTCATCTTAAAATTTTCAGGTTTTCGATGATATAGATAAAGGTTCCAATGCATTTGTATAGGCATGTTTTCGTAATGATGTTCTTAAAGATTGTGGCTTCTCGTTCGAACCACCTCAATAGGGCGGTCCTAACGAGTATTGAGGCGGTTCTAGCGAGTACATACAGCATATGTTCCTGGTATAAATAAGAGAAAAAAAATCACAAATGTTCATAAAACAAAAAGATTAAGTACCCAGTTCCGTAGATATTGGGAATGCTCATGACCTATAGGTCACTAGGCAAAGTGATATAGTAATGCAACCATGAAATGGCGAAAATCGAGGATCGAAGTAGAAGTAAAACAAAGATCAGGAATCGATACAATTAACTTACTCCACCCATCAAAGCCCGCTAATGGCACCACAAGTATTGGCAAGTCGGTTTGGTTGTACGACCCATGTAACATCGATGCGATTATAATGAGTACACACAGCATACCTTTATAAGATAAATTAAGACAAAAACTCCCAACGCATGGATTACATTTGCACCGGGCGCCGTATGATTTACTATTTTTATCATATGACGTCGCGTCTGAGAGTGTTATAACGCCATGTAATAAATTCGATAAACCACATGCAAATTAGTTAGATACCCACGGTAACCCTACATGTACGACGTCATTAACGACGTCGCTTGGACATTTTTGTAAACAAATCGTGAATAACATGCACTTTAACTGTCATATGATGAATGGAATCTTGTGCCCATGTATTATTAAATTTATTAAACTCCTTAAGGAAAAGGGATTTTGATTGATTGATTTGAGGTTTAACGTCCCCGTCAACACTGTAAAGGTCATTTTGGAGACGATGCTTCCAATTTTGTGGGACTTTTACCCGACATTGAGATGAAATGACATCTCAAGCCCTGTTGCCCAATGAAACCAATAGGGTTTATTAGCATGGACGGTCCTCCTCGCACCGCGGTTCCTGGACAGGCTTAGATCCTCTAAGCGGTTTACCAGTACTAGTGTGCGGGCCAGATTCAGCTCTGCGTGGAAGCATCATGCAGCCTATATATTTCTTCAAGCCCCTATGGGCGGGGGCGTAAGGAAAAGGGATAAAATGCTCGGCAGAGCCTCGCATTTTATCCCTTTTCCTCAACTCATTTAATAAATTCAATAATATATGACCACAAATGTAAGATCCTCTATATCTGACTATTTTTCCGACATGGTAGGTGGCTACGCGCTTCGACATTTGTTTTGTCACGGTATACGAGCGTGGTGCGATTTCTTGTACGGACTTACAAACACCGAGCGTTGATCGTACGGAAATCATGTGGTCCTCGTGCATTCTCCGCAGCGTCCTCACGAAAAACGAGGACGCCTCGCGGAAGTAGTACAGTGAATATACGATATTCGTGTTCATGTAGTTTTAGGACATTCGTATACCAAAAGGTGTACAGCTTTACATGTGTATGTGTCTCCGGTAGTGACGGCACCTAAAACAAAAGGCAGGAAGGAAAAAGGGGACAAAAAGGACCTTCAGCTTGAGCCGGAGGCGCGAGCTGACTCGGACATTGAGAGGCTTCATCAAAACCGTCCTCTCCTGCGTCCCTGTCTGGCCTGCTGGTGTTCCAGGGCCGCCTGCTCCCTTCTCCTGTACTTAATTGCAATCGCAAGGTGCGTCACTCTGAGCCTGAGTAGTGGTATAAGTGCCATCTATCTGTCCGTAAGCTGAAGACAACTGTCTAAATAAAAAGAACAGCTGCAGATGACCAATATATACCAATCTGGAAAATGATGACCCATCGTAAGGCGGCCGCACTGTCTTAGTGCGGCCGCCGTTAGATTGTCACAGGATGACTGCTCAGTATCCTTGCGATTTTACGGGGACCGTGCGGCAACCTTGTGATAGCTGTGCGTGCGTCGAGTGACTAACTCAAGAGCCAACGATCATCGTACGATAGTTTAGTCATAAAAAGTAGAAGTAAAACAAAGATCAGGGGCCAGTTTCATCAATAAACATCGTACGATTAATCTTAAATTGTTCTTACGCACTTTTTAAAGAACTGCGTACGTCAGTTTCATCAAAACATCGCAAAGTGTTCGTATGAGCTAAATTGGCGTTTCACTAAAGTGTGTCGCAATTTTGAATATGCTGTTAAACGGGGCCGCTAATTGTCACATGCGTGATCACGTGCCGTCTTGAAATAGCCGTGTAAAGTAGATAACACGTTTTAAAATTATTGTTCCAGTGGATCTAGATGTATATTCAGCACAAATAACTTTGAATCAACGTTGATTCTACGTTGATTCTACGTTGATTCAAACTTGTGTTTGCATTATCGTAAGCTACAGATAATAATTATCTGGACCTCTTTCCCACTGTGCCACTGGCGAGTTGGTCTGTTTTGTGGACGTCGTGACGTCAGACTAGCGTTGATTTAACGTAGTCATAATGAACCTTTACAAGCGTGTTTGTCAGTAAATGTGGGGGTGGGGTTTGGTCTTCAGCATGAGTGCACCACATGTATTGTTGAGTTTATAATATTAGATAACATGTGAGACTTCGCTTAGAATTTCATTACCTTTTCACGCTCTATTTAATAAATTCAGTAATGCAAGAGCATGAATACAAGATGAACTTAAAACACAGTTTATGCACGTTTTTAACACAAAACGTCAATACATGACGTAGTTTAATAAGGATCCGCATATAACGTAACCTTACGTAGCGTCTGTAAGTGTTCGCATTTACTGTATATCAGTTTTCAGCTCTGGTTTGTTGTTGGCAATGGTCTGTAGCAAATATTTTTTCATTGATTGTTCGTCTGTCTGCCGTCCAGCCTTTCAATGAAAAATAAATTTAGTTCATTTGCAACATAGATCCTTCAGCATGGCTGATTTTAAATTACAATGAACCTGTTCTATAGCTACACGTATACACAATTATACAATCGTCTGCACATAGACGAAATGACAGTATGCAAGACCATGATCCCCTCCCCCCGCCGTCGACATTAAATGTTTTCGTACATACGAGCGTACGCACATGTACGTACGTGATCCTGTAACCTCAGGCATTGTACCAGGAAGAACCTAAACTTTTAAGAGCTAATATTTTCCAGACCATATGTTGGAACTGTTATGATATGCATGGGTCAAAACATTTATTCAGCAATACACTGGCCCTTATTGACCGGCCCCGAAAGCTCAGTTGGTAGAGTGTCCGCTCCGGGGAACGGGAGGTCACGGGTTCGATCCCGGGCCGCGACATACCAAAGTCGTTAAAAATGGTACGAGCTGCTCCTCGCTTGGCACTCAGATTTACGGGGTAGAGCTAGGACTAGTCCACCCAGTGTCAGGATAATGTGACTGGATGTGGTATCATGTAATGTGTCTGTGACATGATACTTCAGTGAGGCAACACTATAAAAGTGAGCATTGAGCTCCCTGTCGCAACCAGACACCGTCGTGATATGACTGAAAAAATGTTGAAAGCGACGTTAAACCCGAATTCACACACAGACAAACATACACACTAGCCCTTACCTATGACCTATGACCTCTAGGTCAAGTCATGGACATAGAAAACTTTAAATTTTGAAATTATTTAAGAGCTAATATTTTTTAAAATCATATATTGGATTTGGTTCATATTTGGTACGATGATAGATACATATATAAGGTTTATTCAACATACCCGCACCAATGCCCACAAGGTCACGAATTCATAATTTTCAACATAATCGCACCCATGCCGATGACCTCAAGGTCACAGACTCAGAATTTTTTAATGTCAACGTTTTTTTGTAATAAGAGCTCAATTTGCCCACCCAATTTAATGGATTTACTTCGTATTTGGTATGGCGAAAGATACAAGTCGTTTCTCCGGCTACTCCGTTTTGTTTTTGTCCCCATCTGATTAATGATCGGCTCGAAATAAAAGAATTAATCCTGAAAGGACCGTAAAACCAAAACTCAAGGTCAATGTCACATACTTAGTAATTTATTTTTTTATGGATTTGGTTCATATCTGGATGATGATACATGTTTTTTTTTCCAAGATTTAAACGACATTACCCACAACTACGCCGAGGTGTTCACAAGGCGAGCAATGTGGTCTTTTTTAGGGAACATGTCTGTTTTATTGGTGAGGATGGTCCCTGGACGGGGGTATCTGTATCGTATTGACAATTCTAGTTTTATGTGTCGATTTGAGGTACACTGAGTCTTCATTTTAACAAAAGTCTAATTGCAGATTGTGGGTAATTTTAACTACCCGAACGCGTTGGTTCTTTTGTTTGCATTGAAACTTTAAGCCTCCGCCAGCCGTTGGTACAATGTACATAGGTCATTTTGGAGACGCTGCTTTCGATTTTGTGGGACTTTAATTCGACCTTAGGGTGAAGTGACATTATAAACCCTACCGACCAAAGAAACCGCTAGGGTATAGCAGCGGTCCCACTTGGGCAGACTTTAACAGTCTAGGCGGTTAACCAGTAATCAAATTTGGTCGGTTTTAGCTCTGCACGGAAGCACTATGTCTCCAAGCCCCGCTGGTCGAAAGCCAGCGTCGGTTCTAGGTTACACCATGCAATATAGATTGTGGGTACTCGTAAGCACAACCACAAAGATGCGCTTCTAACGAGTACCTTCAATGTATATTAAAAAAAAACACAACAAACAACAACAACAACAACAACAAAAAAAAACAGAAAAAACTAAGAAAACCCCCAACCCAAACCCAAACTAAAGATTATAACAAAGGGGTCAGTTTCGAGGGGTCCTCATTGCATGGGCTTATATAAGTAATGGGTAGCCCCCGCCCATCGGGAATTGAAGATATAGATTGGGCTGCATGATGCTTACACGCAGAGCTGAAACCTACCCGCAAACGAGTACTGGTAAACCGCTTAGAGGATCTAGGTCTGCCCAGGCATTGCGGTGCGATTCCATGCTAATAAACCCAATTGGTTTCATTGGGCGGCAGGGCTTGAGATGTCATTTCATCTCATTGTCGGGTAAAAGTCCCACAAAATTGGAAGCAATGTTTCCAAAATGACCTTTACAGTGTTGACGGGGGCGTTAAACTTCAAATCAAACAAACATATAAGTAATGGGCGTTATCTGCGAAGGTAAGCGAAATGGCATGTTACTAACGTTTTGCAAGAGATAAGCTTAGGTTTCTATAACATATGCTGTGCGTTATCTTCTTCCGCTATGGCCGTGACATGTCCAAAGTTTAAGACGAAAATTTCAATGTGCGATGTCTAAATAATCATCTCAGAAATACGACAAAATGTGCGAACATCGCAGATATCGAGCATTTGATGAAACAGGATTTGTGTCGTAAGAACTTCGTACGATCTTTTTAAGACGAAAATACGTCGCAAATGCTTTGATGAAACTGGCCCCAGGAATCGATATAAAGGCCATCTAAAATTTTGCATTATCCGCACCATCAGCGCGCGACCTCTATTAGGTACCTGTGCGGGGATCGTGCGGTGCTACTTACGACGAGTCTACGGGCTTCCATCACGTCAACAAGTCCGTGAAATGAACACCCCCTTACACCCCACTTTATATAGAGACAACTGGGGTTTACGGGGGTAAACATTATTTTAGCTCACCTGTTACGTAGTGACAAGGTGAGCTTTTGGGATCACTTTTTGTCCGTCGTCCGTCGTGCGTCCGTGCGTCCGTGCGTGCGTCCGTAAACTTTTCTTCAAACGACATCTCCTCCTAAACCACTGATCGGATTTTGACCAAACTTCACAGGAATGATCCTTAGGTGGTCCCCTTTCAAAGTTGTTCAAATGGTTCCGGTCCGTTGCACATATAGGTCACAGTAGCCAAAAATAGATTTTTTTTCACGAAAACTTAAAAACTCTTCTTCTCTGAAACCGCAAGGCCCAGGTCTTTGATATTTGGTATGAAGCTTCATCTAATGGACCCCTACCAAGATTGTTCAAATTATAGTGCTGGGGCCAAAAATGCCCCCGCACGGGGGCCCTTTGGTTTTACATGGGCTTATATAGGGAAAATCTTTAAAAATCTTCTTCTCTGAAACTGCAAGGCCCAGATCTTTGATATTTGGTATGAAGCTTCATCTAGTAGACCCCTACCAAGATTGTTCAAATTATAGTGCTGGGGCCAAAAATGCCCCCGCACCAGGACCCTTTTGTTTTACATAGGCTTATATAGGGAAAATCTTTAAAAATCTTCTTCTCTGAAACTGCAAGGCCCAGGTCTTTGATATTTGGTATGAAGCTTCATCTTGTGGACCTCTACCAAGATTGTTCAAATTATAGCCCTGGGGCCAAAAATGCCCCCGCTCCGGGGCCCTTTGGTTTTACATAGACTTATATAGGGAAAATCTTGAAAAATCTTCTTCTCTGAAACCACAAGGCTTAGGTCTTCGATATTTGTTATGACGCTTCAGCAAGTGGACCTCTATAAAGATTGTTCAAATTATAGCCCTGAGACCAAAAATGCCCCCGCCATGTGGCCCTTTGGTTTTACATAGACTTATATAGGGAAAATCTTTGAAAATCATCTTCTCTGAAACACAAGGCTTAGGTCTTTGATATTTGTTATGAAGCTTCAGCTAGTGGACCTCTACCAAGATTGTTCAAATTATAGCACTGGGGCCAAAAATGCCCCCCGCTCCGGGGCCCTTTGGTTTAACATAGACTTATATAGGGAAAATCTTGTTTTACAGAGACTTCTATATGCAGGGTAAACCTTTAAAATCTTTTTCTCTGAAACCAGAAAGGCCATGGTCTTTCATATTCGATATGAAGCTTCATCGTGTGGACCTCTACCAAGATTGTTCAAATTTTAGCCCTGGGGTCAAAATTGACCCTGCCCGGGGCCCACTTGTTATGCTTTGGATCAGGTGAGCGAACCAGGGCCCTCTGGACCCTCTTGTTTCTTATTTTTACTCCAAGACATAGGTTGTGGGTTCTCGTTAGAACCGCCTCAACGAGGCGGTTCTAACGAGCACCTACAACCTATGTTTGCAGTTTAAATAAGAAAACTATCATGGAATTTCATGCGAAAAGTAGCCATTTTTTTGAGATGTGGGAAATGCACTATGTCGCACGGGTGTGTTAGCGTAATGGAGCTTATGATGATTCTAAACCTTTTTCAGAGTGCAGAGTTATACAAACCCGTAGAAGATACGGCGCCAGTGAATTCATACGACAGTCGCACGGCTACTGGCTGCTTCCGTACGGAGGTCGCGCGGAAAGGGTCATGCGGACATCTTACTGGTGCCCATTACAATAACACACTCATGCGACATAGTGCATGTTTTCACATCGCCAAAATGACTACATTTTTTATGAAAATCTGTGATATTTTTCCTTTTATTTTTACTGCAAAATAGAAGTGAAGGCAATGATCAGAACTGACATAATTAACCCACAGCTTCCATCAGAGACACCATAGGGAAAGAAACACAAACATGTAATAACTAGACCCTAATGGAAACATCAATAGCGGAAAGCCAAAAGGACAGTGACTTTTCCACAAACTGACCAATTGGCTAGTCAAAACAAAAATATATAAGCGATACACAAACTCAACGACAAACCATAACAAAAATAAACCGCGACCTAAACAAAGATTGTAAGTGCATGTTAGAACCGCCTTATTGAGGCGGTTCTAACGAGTACCAACAGTGTATGTCTTGGAGCAGAAATAAGCAAAATGATGTAGACCCCCTTAAACCGAGATATCTCTATATAAAGTGGGGTTAAGGGCGTGTTTAATTCACGGATAGGTTCACGTGATGGTAAGCTCATTGCAGGCCAAACTGAAGTAGATGTGGAATTAATATAATTTCCACACACCTTCCATCCAAGACACAAAATGGAAAGACACACACACACACACACACTCACACATAAGACAACTTCACCATAATTCAAACGGCACAGGCGGAAAGCCAAAAGGACAGTTACTCTTTCCCACAAAATGGCCAACGGGCTATTCAAAATAAAAGATATGTTCAAAACATACATGCAACAGCGAAGTATAACAAAAATAAACCACAACAAAATAATCTCCTTGAAACGGCCAGTAAAAAGTATTTAACTGGTCTGGTGCGGGGTAGGGACGGGGCTTAAATCGGTTTTACATCACGAAAACAGGCCTATATAATTTTTACCCCCTTGAACCCCACTTTTATATAGTAAAACTGGGGTTTCCGTGGGTATACCTTGTTTTTCTTATTTCTGCTCTAAAATATAGATTGTGGGCACTCGTTAGAACCGCCTCGATGAGGCGGTTCTAACGAGTGCCCACAATTTATATTTTGAGCAGAAATAAGAAAAATATCACAATTTTTCATCATGAAATTTTCATTTTGTCGGCGAAAAAGGTGGCAATGTATTTGTATAGGCGTGTTTGCGTAATGCGTGGCCATAATCCTCACCCTTGGTTCAGTCATGGTTAAGACGTAATTTGTTCAGTCCACATGAAGGATTTCTAACACATAAATGCAACATCTCCGAAAACAAAACCATCACGACGGGATCGGCAACATTCTTTCGTGGAGATTGATCAGGAAATATTTTCTACGGTCATTCTCTCCCTAAGTTGATTCAAGAAGGGCCGCTGTCAGTGTCTTGCGAAAGAAGATGCACTATGCTTGTTAACCGCTTACGTATATGACTGCCCAGGAAAAGTATGGCTCAAAATGACCTACATTTGTTGAATGGGTCGTAAAACTCCATTAGAGACAAACAAAAATAAAAATCAAACGAATGCAGACATGAACCAACGTTGAAGACTCAACAGCATGAAATAACTGAAATGCTTGAGCAAATAAAAATCAACATTTGGACTCCGGTTGGTTGGCCCGACATCAGGCAACAACCGACATTATTTTAAAAAGTTTAAATAAGTCTTTAGGATGGTGCCGTCATATAGTCAAAGACCCGGCACACCAGCAGCGTGCAATTAACGACGGAAACAAAGTTATCGACCGTGATTTGGTTAAACTCCATGCATGCTGTGTCGTATATAATTTGTACCTAATCTTTTTATATCGAAGGATGATTTTACGAAATTGGGTACAGTGAGCCCCAGTCTCACTGTCTCGTATTGAGGCCTAAGCTTTACATTTCCAATCCCTACGTTTGGCAAAATCTTTTCCAATTTTGTAGGGATTTAGGTTTACTCCTTTTTTATACGTTTCCAATACGTTCCAACTGCATTAAACAACGATTAACTTCATATTTCCCGGCTTAGTATCACATGTTCACTGCGCATGCGTACGTTATACTAGGTGCCTTCTACGTTTGAAAAACAGAAGTGAAGGCAATGATCAGGAATCGATACAATTAACCCACAACTCCCATCAGAGACACCGAAAGGAAAGAAAAACAAACATGAAACAACCGCCCCTAATGGAAACATCAATAGCGGAAAGCTAAAAGGACAGCTACTTGCCCACAAAATGGCGAATTGGCTATCCAAAACAAAATAATATAAGCGATACAAACACTCAAAGACAAACCATAACAAAAAATAAACCGCGACAGAAGAACCGCCTTGGAACGGTCAGTGAAACGAATTCCACTGGGGGGTTCAAATCGATTTTACGTGGCCACAATCCTCGCCCGTACTTCCGTCGCGATTTAGACAAATTATTTGTTAAGCCCGCATGATGGCCTCCAAACTCTTCAATGAAACTACAAGTCAGCAACTACAAGGCAACTACAAGATGCCCAGTTCTGCATACGGAGTTTCCGGTTACTCAGGTTGTCGCCCACCTCTGATTAACGTCCGACTTGAAGTGAAATAATCTTTAAAGCACTTTCTATATATACATGTAATGAGGGTAAACAAAGGTAATATATACAAGTACCTGTTAAAGAGATGAATATTTGTATTATGTTTAGGGCTTGCCATCGACTGTTATGTTTGCCATTCCTCGTCCGAAGATTGCCGTGAAAACCCCGATACGGGCAGTCTGGTGTCCCGCGGAGGGACTCAGTCAGGTTGTGGCTCTTGTACGAAGACATTCTCGTTCATGGGAACCAGTAAGTAACTATTGATAAAACTATGCATATCTATACTCACCGGAAATAGAAACTATACACTCAATTTTGAGTTTTCACTGGCGAAACATTTTAATGAACTTTGAATTTCAATTGTATAACGTATCATCACTGGCATGTCTGATTTATCGAATAAATTTTTTAATGATAAGTACAATTTATCGGGTAGAGCCACAGGTACAAAGCAAGGGTCCAAATCTTGCTGTTAAAGTTTCCATTGAGTCAAACATTTTGTGTCGCGAATGTGATTCCCATTTTTACCAGTTATTACGCATCATCTAACGTTGGAAATATTGTTAACAAAATGAAAATTTTCACAATGGCTGAAATGTTATCGACGTTTAAATATTGGACCAAACCACCGGAAGTGAGCGAAAAGTATGGCATTTCTGAGTGCGGTTTTTGTTTTTATCAATATTTAAGACACAGCTGAAGACGATTGAAGGCACTTTTTGGTCGATTTTTGGCTTGAAACATTACTTTGAAAATTTCGCGGAAAAAAGCAATTTCTGAGATTTCAATAGAATGTTTGCTTCTCGATAATTTTTAGATGTTATGTTATTTTTTTTTTATTTCTTGCTTTTCACTTGTTACCTACACACAAAAATGTTGAAGTCAAAATTCGATTACAAACAGATTTTGTGAAAAATGCACTTTTCTACATTTTTCCCCAAAACGGGTATTTTGAACACCAGAGTTCTTTAAATTGTTACAGGATTCATGTCGATAGTTAGTCAAATCCTTAATCAGTAACTTTTAACTGAATTATCCACTTGTTTTGTCAGGCGAGACAATTTAAAAACAATTTAAAAGTGTATAGTTTCTATTTCCGGTCAGTATATGTCTATCCTTCTTCTTTTCTGCCTGTCTGTCTGGCTTTCTTCCTCTCTGCCTGTTTGTCTATACGAGGGATGTTCGAAAAGAATTGCTTATTGTCCTCTAGCTCGATATCCACGTGGGGCACTAACAAAACCAATACATACGGCTATTCAATATCTACACAATGGTTTATAAATGGTTTATAAATGTACATGTTAGACTAAGTGTAAGACATAAAATTTGTCATTTGAACACACGCAGTCATTGACATGGTTGGTAGAAGCGTCGACTAAAAAGGTGAAATACGAACTTACATCAAATCTTGCTCAAAACTTGGTTTTTTTTTTAAAGAAGCTGATGACTGAAATTTCTACTGCTGTGTCTTATGACATAGTTCGGCGCTGGAAAAAGAAATATCAGTCTGGTGTAGAGTCAATCAAAAATGCACCAAAATCAGGTTAGCCAAAATCTGCATCTCGTAAAGAAATCGTTTCCAAAATAAAGGAAATCAATGAAGGAGATGGCAGATTTACAGTTCGTGATATTGCACGAAAGGTAGGCAAATCATTACCAACGGTTCACCTTATTTTGAAGAAGCATGCGAAAGTCAGAAAGATTTCTGCTGGATGGGTGCCACATCTGTTGACTGACGAGCAAAAGAGGCAACGGGTTAAAGTGGCCAAAAAGCTGCTTCAAATGTTTCCAAAATTTGACAAAAAAAAACAGTTTGCCAATGTCGTCACAGGAGATGAAACATATGTTCATTACTGTCCATTACCCGTTAGAAAGGTTAGCAATAAAACCTGGGGCACTAAACACAGCAAACCCAGTAATTTGCCAACCGTTCTTTGAGTACAAAGAAGGTTTTGTATGCAATCTTCTTCTCTGGTGAAGGAGTTTCAATAGGCCGGTAAAAAAGGCAAAAGCATCACCGGAAAGTACCACAAAGACGTAGTACTGAAGAAACTGAAATCAAAGTATTAAAAGAGACGACGTCCTGTCACTGGTTTTAAACATGTCCGTCTTCTACATGACAATGCAACCGCTTCAACCTCCGCAATAGCTACGGTGTTTTGGAAGAAAGAAAAGGTAACTGTTTTGCCTCACCCCCCGTATTCCCCAGACTTTGCCCCATGTGATTTCTTTTTGTTTCCGAAATTGAAATCATTCCTTGCTGGGCGGAAATACCAGTTCCGACAGGCACTTGGATCTTACTACTGTGCCCAAATCAGCGTACCGTGACGCCTTCAACAAGTGGATACATCGGCTGAAACTTTGCATTTCTAGCCACGGGGAGTACTTCGAGGGCATGGAATGAGCCCTTTTGGTCTAACTTGAAATTTGAAGTCTCCAGATAGAAATAAGCAATTCTTTTCGAACAGCCCTCGTATGTCTGCCTGCATGTTTTTTTTTTTTTTTTTTTTTTTTTTTTTGTCAAAGGACATACTTGTTCGCCACTCAAAGAGAAAATCAACAAACAGGTATTATATTATGTTCAATGGTCTATTTATAAACTCGGGATCACTACCTGGAAATTTGATATATAAATATTTTAACATGTCATGATGACGTAAAAAGCTAGTAAGATTATGGTAGTTATACGAACTGTACGGCGAACCTATATTGCGCAACCTAGCGTCATTTTCCTAGTGCAAAATCACTTAAGAGGGATGCTATGAAAATATCTACAGAAAATCGTGACGAATACTCAAGAAAACGAGCAGGACAACACACAAATCAACGGCAATCTCACAGCTAAGGATGTACAATCACAGATTAATGCGATTTCGCGAACTCAAGATTGTGTTGTTGAGCGCTTATCAAGTATCGAATTGATATATATAGATAGTGCCGGTTTTGAGGTAATTTGTTCTCTCGCTCACAAATTACCTCAAAACACGGCACTATCTATATATATAGACACATATATATTTTACCGCAGTATATACTGCGGTAATACCGCAGAACAACAACTAACACACTATAGACACGTCATACCACATATATTCTGCACCGCAGAACAACAACTATCCTATTCACAGTATGTTATCACTATTTGTTGAAACAATCGATTGAAGATTACGCTGTAATCGGTGATATATTTGTCTATACATATATATCAAAGACAATTACGCGTAATCCATTTTGTTGAGACTTTTTATTGATGATTACGCGTAATCCATTTTGTTCATTTCAACGGCGATACAAACTATATCGCCGACTTGAGCATAAAAAAATTAAATTATCGCCCTCTCAATAACACCTGAATCATCCTCAACACTCTATCATACTCATTCTTGCAATTTCCTGCTTAAAAGGTTTTATAGAGTTAAAATATCTCTGTTTTTCTCTAAAATTCTTTCCACCACACTTATCACAGATTTGATATTTTGCTGTAGTACCTTTACCACATTGCAAACATTTCACTACTTTACTTTTGTTATGTTTTATAATAAAATTATAATAAAATTATGAGCCTTGCAGTATATAGAATGCTTTACTGATTTGTTTTTACATGGTTTATTTGAACCTAACGGCAACATAGCACATATATTTTGCATCTTTGCTTTTTCTATATCCATTTTTATTATTATATTTAAAATTTTTTTTATAGTTTAAAAGAAAACAAAAAATGAGTTCTGTAGAGAGACTGATACAATTGCATAGTGAAGGAAGAATTAGTGATGAGGCTTTAGACAAGGGTCTTAAATCCTTAGATATTGAGAAACAGAAGAGTGATGCACCACAACAAACTTCTGCATTAGATAATCTGCGTAAAAGACGTAGAAATAAAAAGATAAGAAAACGACAGCAACAAAATGCTGTTAAAACAAGTGAAAAAAATAATGATGATGATACTAAAGAAGAGAAAAATGCTCTGAAACTGGTTGATAAACCATTATGCAATTACTTCAAAGCGTATGAAATAGATGCTCATAAATATAAAGACCCAAATATTTTGTTTAATGATAAAAAATCTGTCATTATAGATAAAATTAATGAAGACATTAAAGAATACAATGGCATTAAATTTTCAATTGGATTATCTATAAAGTTCTTTAAAGATGAACTTAATGGTGAAAGAAAAGAAGTTATCGGTGCAGGACACGGAGAACAATGTGCAGTTCTTGATGGAAATAATTTAGATGAATATTATGATAAACAAACGTCTTATTTACAAACATGGATTGAAAAATTCACAAATACTGCAACAAATTTAGAAATTGACCATTGTATCAAACTTTATCTTAACATAGCAAAATATGAACCACTCAAAGGTTCTTCGTATATTTCTGTTCCAAGTGTAATAGCAAATAAAAAAGCAATAATTAATTTATCAAATGATGATGATAGATGTTTAGAATGGCATATACTTGCTTCTAAATACCCAAACAAAAACAATCCAAGTAAGTTATCAAGTTATCGTAAATATTTAGGCACATTAAATATGGAAGGAATAGACTTCCCCACACCAATCTCACAAATACCAAAAGTTGAGAAACAAAACAATATAGCAATCAATGTTTATGGATACACATTAACAAAAAAGACAGAGAAACTTACTGTATTTCCATATCATATTTCAAATCAACCAAATGATAAAGAACGAATTAATCTGCTTTTGATAACTGAAGATGTTGAAGAGGAAATGATAGATGAAGATTATAATCCTGATGACTATCCTCCTGATGAGCCAAAAACAGAAACAAAATATCACTACTGTTTTATTAAAAACCTTAATAGATTACTTTACAATCAGAACAATAAACACAAACATAAAACACATTTCTGTGATAGATGTCTTCACGGTTTTTCAAGAGAAGGCCTACTAATCAAACACAAAGAAGACTGTGAAGGCATAAATAAATCTCCAATGCGAATAGAAATGCCATCAAAAGGTCTTATCAAGTTTAAAAACCATCAAAATCAAATGCCTGTTCCATATGTTATCTATGCTGACTTTGAAAGCACAATCAAACCCAAATCACAACAAAAAGGAGACAAATCAGAAATAACAAGCGAACACGAAGCGTGTGGATTCGGTTATCAAGTTGTTAGATATGATGGTAAAGCAGACAAACCAGTAATATACAGAGGTGAAGATGTTGCAGAGGTTTTTCTAAATCATTTAAAATGTGAAGTAAAAAACATTAACAACGTTTTCAAACATCCTAAAAAAATAAAAGAAAAGAACATACAAGATTATGAAGAGGCTACTCATTGCTGGATATGTGAAAATCCAATTGACAATGAAAAAAATCCAAAAGTAAAAGACCACTGTCATTTCACAGGAGAATATAGAGGACCAGCACACAAATCTTGTAATCTAAAACTTGCAATCAAACCAAATAAAACCAAAATTCCAGTTGTCTTCCACAACTTAAAAGGTTATGATAGCCATCTAATAATGCAGAAAATACACAAAGCAAGTGGAAACATTACTTGTATTGCAAATAATTCAGAGAAATTCATCTCATTCAACATTGGACAACTGAAATTCTTAGACAGTTTTCAATTTATGGCTTCCTCTCTTGAAAAGTTAGTAGATGGAGCAATTGGTGTAAATACAGAATGTGAAAAATGTAAAGATACAGAAGAAATAAACATCAATGAAAATTGGTTATTAACAGCAAAATGTAAAAAATGCCACAATACAAGATATGAACAACTCAACGAATCAGACTTACCATTAACTGTAAAACATACAACTAACTCACATCTTCTTGCTCGTAAAGGTATCTATCCATACGAATATATTGACAGTCAAGAAAGATTCAATGAAACTGAACTACCACCAATAGACAAATTCTACAGTTCTCTAACAGATGAAAGTATCAAACAAAAAGACTATGAACACGCTCAAAAAGTATGGAAACAATTTAACTGTAAAACACTTGGTGATTATCATGATTTATACCTCAAAACAGATGTTCTCTTACTTGCAGATGTTTTTCAAAAGTTTAGAGAAACCTGTATGAATAACTATAAACTTGACCCTCTACATTACTACACTGCACCTGGTCTATCTTGGGATGCTCTTCTAAAATACACAAAAATAGAATTACAACTTCTATCAGATTTGGATATGCATCTTTTCATTGAAAAAGGAATGAGAGGTGGAATAAGTATGGTTTCTAAAAGACACGCCAAAGCAAACAATAAATATGTAGCAGATTATAATCCAGATGAAGAAGACAATTACATAATGTATTTAGATGCAAATAATTTATATGGTCATTCAATGAGCCAACCACTTCCATATGGTGGTTTCAAATGGATAACTAATAAAGATTTAATAGATGGAGAACTTCAACCACTAAAAAAAGGTAGAGGAAGAATATATGAAGTAGATTTAGAATATCCCAAACATTTACATAAACTACATAACGACTATCCACTTGCACCTGAAAAATTAGCAATTAAAAAAGAATGGTTATCCGACTATCAAAACTAACTAATTGAAAATAGTATGTTAAAAACAGAAAAACTTGTCCCCAATCTAATGGATAAGAAGAAATATGTAGTACATTACAAGAACTTGAGACTATACAAACAACTTGGTATGAAAATAACAAAAATACACAGAATATTAGAATTTGATGAGAAACCTTGGATGGAACCTTACATACGTCTGAATACAGAATTACGTAAAAAAGCAGAGACTACATTTGAAAAAGATTTCTTTAAACTTATGAACAACTCAGTATTTGGCAAAACAATGGAAAACATACGTAAAAGAGTTGATATTAAATTAGTCAAAACAGATGGCAGTGAAAATGAAAAAATCCGCAAGATAATAGCCAAACCAAACTTCAATCGTAGAGTAAAGTTCTCTGATGAGTTATCTGCCATTCAAGTGAATAAAACAAGATTAACTCTAAATAAACCAATATATGTTGGCTTCTGTGTTTTAGATTTATCAAAACATCTTATGTATGATTGGTATTATAATACATTGAAAAAATAGTATGGTAATAACTGCACCTTGTTATACACCGACACCGATAGTTTATTAGTAGATATCAAAACCAAAGATGCTTACAAAGATATGTCTGAAATGAAAGATGAATACGATTTCTCTGATTATCCAAAAGAACATCCACTATACGATGAAACAAACAAGAAGGTCATAGGTAAGATGAAGGATGAATGTGCTGGTGTTTCAATATCAGAATATATTGGTCTTCGTCCTAAATTATATTCAGTATTAAGAGCAGATGAACAAGTCATCAAAAAAGCGAAAGGAACAAAAAAATATGTAATCAAAAAACAAATCAATTTTGAAAACTACAGAGATGCATCATTCAACAAAAAGAAATACACACACTCAATGAACATGCTACGCTCAATGCATCACAACATATATGGATTAAAAGTAAATAAGACTACACTTTCTCCTTTAGACACAAAAAGATACATAGCACCAGATGGAATCATGACATACGCGTATGGGTATCAGCCGGAACAATAAGTAATTCCTCTTTGACAAACCCTCTCTTAGGTGCAGGAGATTTCAAATAATAAACTCTTATTCCCTGCGTTATAATATGATAGTCAATCTTATGAATATCAACAGACCATACTGGGTCAGTAGCCCTTCTCTTTCCACCACCTTCTAATTCTCCAGGTTGATACAAATATCTAACATTTGCATAAGGACAAATTTCAGCATCAACTTTTCTTGTTATAATTGGAGGAGGTTTTTTCGTCTCCTTATTTAATGCTTTAATAACATCAGATAATCTCTTAACCCATTCTCTGTTTCTTTTTTTAGTATCAATCTCTTTAGCATACTGATAACCAAACAATCTTTCTGCTAAGGTTCTATTAAATCTTTCTACTATTCCTTGGTCTCTGTGTATTTCTTTTCTACCTCTTCTTATTTTGGTATTATGCTTTTCCATCAAAGTTGAAACGGAACTCATAAATTCTCTACCAGGATCAACTTGCAATAGTTTAGGATACTTCAAATGTCTTTTATAAATCTTCTCAAAAGCATTTGCAACTTCTTTACTATCTTTCGACGTCAAAGGCTCGGCTTCTTTATATCTTGTTCCAATATCAACCACTGTTAATGCATACTTGTATGTTTTTCTACCAATAGTATCGTGAGGTAAAAACAACAAATCAGCCTGATGAACTTCATTCTCTGCAGACACATCAAATTTTGGTCTTATTATTCTCTTAGGTGCAGGTAAATATATTTGCCAAATTGCTTGTTTCTTTAAGAACTCTAATGCTTGTTTCTGACTAACCTTTGCTTCTTTTGCTAATTTACTAACTGCTGAGTGTCCTTTCCAGAAACCTTTTGGACTATAGTATATCTTCTCCATTTATTTATATTTAAGAAAAAATATTTATATATAAAAAGATGTCAAAGAATGCACAAACGCAAAATATAGCACAATTGCTTGATGATGACTATACACCTACAAAAGAAGAGTTTGAAGAGCTGTTAAAGGAACAAAGTCAATTTGACACAAAGAAATGGACTGATTTAGAAATCAACAACATTTATACAATCACTGACTACAGAGAAATTAACACAGAAAATGGTGTGAGTGTAATTTTAACTCTCAAAGACAATGGTGAAGTATGGAGTCCTGCACATCTCACAAAGAAGATAGAAGGTAAAGAACCACCATTTTATGTAAGACCACTTGGTTTGAAACCATGTAAGAATAATAAAAAAAATAAATATCATGCTTATGATTTAGTTTTTCCAAAGAAAGGTTATGTCAAAAAATATTTTTTTTTTTACCTACATCAACTTCCAAGCAACAAATCCTGTCAATGCCATACCACCAACAACAAATGCAATCTCTCTATTTTTCTGGTCTTCTGATGGAGTGTAAAAATCACTCAATGTAGGTTTTGGTGGTAATGGTGTGGATAAATTATCTGGCAATTGTTTTCCTGTAATATAATAATATTGTTTCATAGCAGTGTCAGCATCACTGAACTCATCCACAGCATGATGTTCCTTCTTCAGTTGCTCATTAATAAAATCCAATCTTTGTGTTCTCTTCTCATTCCATGCAGTTGTTGCTGATTCTAATTGTTCCATCGCTTTATCATGTCGTTTTCTCTCTTCATCACTATTACTACCCATATGTGAAAATAAATAATTACTACCTGAAAAGGCTAAGGCGTTTGTAATTGCTCCTCCAACCATTAATGCTACTGCACTTGCCATTTTTATATAATGGAAAAAAAAATATTAAAATTACTTCATAATATCTGCAGGAATAATACCTTGCTTAACAAGCATATCCTTTGTTGCCATTGCAAGTAATATATCAATGGGCAACATACCAATATCTGTCATATTAAAATCTACTTTTGGTGCTGGTCTTTTCAATAGTTTTCTACCTAATTCTGAATATCCAACAGTTAATACAGTTTCCACTCCAGCATGATATAACATGTTTGCAATTTGTTTTCCGTCTATTGAGGTTGTCATTTTTTTTAATGAGAATATTATTTTTTTAAATTAATTAAATTCAAATGGGTCAATTTCTTTTTGTTGTATAATAGGTTGTTGCATCATAGGTTGTTGTGGTACAACTTGTTTAGACTTGTACATATACAATCCTATTCCAACAACTCCAACTGTTATGCATAATGGTATATAATTTTTGTATATATTTATATTCTGTGAATTTGGAGAGCCGACTTCATCATCTTTTGTTATAGATTTTAATTCCATGTTTTCTTTCTTTATAGTTTCAGTCTCCTTTCTTCTTAATTCTGCATTTCTTTTTCTTGCTTCTGCACCTTTCTTACCAGCAGATACTCGTCTTGGGTCTTTTGTTTTAACTTCAGTATCACTCATTTTTTTCAAAGGAGATATTTTCTTTTTTATTAAAATCAATATGTCTTGCTGTTGTTAGCATTGCAGTTAATGGAGCAAGATACATTCCATATCTATAATACAATTCACAACACGAACTTGTCAAAGCGTGATTGATAAAAGGGTCTTCCTCTAAGTCTTGTATCAGTTTAGGTGGATTAACAACATTGAAATACTTTGATACACCCATCACGTATAAGCTAATGAAAGAATTACCCAATGTCTTAGTCATACTTGCTCCCAATCTTGCTTCATATCTGCAGTAAAGTTTGTTTATTTGTTCTGCTGTCATTGTATCAATGTCTGATAGTTGTAAGTCTTTACCAAGATACTGCTTACTACCACCACCAGCAACAATGGCTGATAATCGCTCACGTTTTGTTTCTTGTTCATTATTTTCTGTGCTTTCACATTCAATGTCTTGTAATAGTTCTTCAGCGTCCATTTTTATTTTACGAAATATATTTTTTATTTTAAAAAAATAAAACATCACATATCCGATTATTGATAAGATTGCTGTGTTTGTTATGATTATTGATAAGATTGCAGTGATTGATAATATTTCTAACAGCATTGTTTTTTAGTATTGCTATTTTACTTAAAACATTGCATAAGCATTACTTAAGATTTGCTACAGCATTGTATAAGCATTACTTAATCATTGCATAAACATTACTTAATCATTGCTAAAAAAAAAAAAAAAAAAAAAAAAAAAAAAAAATCAATCAACCAACCAATAACCAGTAGGCTGGTCAGTCTTCAAAATTAACTTACGATGCTTCTTTTTTTTTCAGTTCTACTTTTATTCTCTGTCGTTCTTCCAAAGTAGGAATAACATCATTCTCTCTTAAACAATTTTCAAAACTATCTCTATCTTTTGTGTAGAACATGCATAGCCATTTTGTTTGTTCTCTTAAATCTTTTAACACAGAATTATATCTCTGCGAAATAACCCACACTGATTGTTCTGCATGCCTACCAGAAAATGCTAATTCTGATAACATATCTTTTTTCTTTGTTAGTTCTTTCGTTGCACTGCAATCATCAATAATGTAGAGAGTAGAATGACCAGCATATTTATTAAAGAACATTCTTAGTAGTTCTTGTAGTTTTTCTTCTCCATTAACAATAGGATTAACAATTGTTATATTTTTTGTTTTAGGTTTCCTAACATCACCAATCCACTCACGATTTTTATAAGCCTTGTTCCATTGAATGGTTGGGCAAAGTATAACAATATGTTTAAATACTTGACGATATTCCTCTTCCAAAAGGTCAAGGACAAACTCTGTTTTCCCGCATCCAGTTTGACCACATATAATAGCACAATGAGGATATTTTGGTAGTTCCATTTTTATTTGTAAAAAAATATTAATAACTGACTTCTTTAAATCTACCATCTTCAAAGTTGATTTGTGCATCTTGTATAACAAACAAATAAAGATTGATTGGGTCATCTACTCCTGCTTCTTTCGTTATTTGTATTGTGATACCTTCTGATGCATTTTCAATTCTTCTTCCAGAACCATGAATTGTATTATCATCAGTTGAACGTAAATCCAACCATAAAGCATACCTGTTCGTTAGATATTTTTCTATTGTTGTATCAGTAAAATATAAATCTTTAACGACCATACTTGTTTCTTTGTTTCTTTTTGAATTCAAAGCAAAGAATTTATTTATTTCGTCCCAGTGTTGGTGGGACTTCATTCCTTGACTATACAATTGATTCGGAATCCCTTCTATTGTCATTTCCACTTTTGTAATTTCTGGATTATAATATTCTTCTGTGCTGGCCCTTTCAGGATCTTCGAATAGCATAAGAATTCCTTTCATACTTCTTGCAGGAACATTTAGATTGATATTCCATAGTGTATCAGATTTGTTTTTAGTTATTTTTCTGTGTCTTAGTATTCTGTCATACAAAATAACCATTTTACCATCAACTTGCTGTCTTATTTGTCTTGCTAATTCAGTATCAGAAACAATATCAAATTCCAAACAAATATTTTTGATTGTATAAGATGAAGTTGCATCGCCTGATTTAATTACTTTATTATAATCATTGAATGTAAGTTCATATTCAAGTCTATCTCCTAATCCTGCTTGATAAAATGGCATATGGGTTTCCAATAATTCAAAATCAAGTGGGATGCAAAACCTGTTTCCATATGCTTTTGCGATGGCTTGATCTTCTTTATCTGCTGTTGCGTTTCCTGCACCCACTCTATGTCTCAACATGTTCTCTTTGCCAACGCCTTGATATACCATATTTACACGTTCTGTAATAGTCTTCCATAAATCAATATAACAATGATAGATGTCACTATCGTCAATGGACATAACTTCATTTCCACTTATTCTAATTGTTGTTTTCTTAATTATTGCTCTTCCTATGTTTTGAAATATAGTTGCATTTGCATCTTTAGAGGTTAGTTCAATTTCAAATGCTAATCTGACTGTTCCGGGAACAATAACATCATTACTACTTAGATTAGGAAATCTCACTAATAATTGTTGATTTTGGTCAATAGTTGAAGGGTTATTTGTTATTACTACACTTTGGCGGATGCCTCTCACACCTCGTGGTTCTCTTAATTTTCTGTAAGGGTTTAGTTTATCTCCGTAAGCTGACATGTTTTTATTAAAAGATAAAAAATATTTTTAAATAATAAATAAATAATGGTTGAATATGAAAATCCTGAGTATGACAGGGAGGATTATGATGAAGAAGCAGAAACATCTTTTACAGATGAAGAGCAGTTTCAGAGAACATTAAATAGTCAGTTTGCTGGTTTGAATGATTTAACCGGTGATGATTGGAAAACTCTGCGTAATAGCATAGGTAAAAAAATGATAGATAGATTTTACGAAAGGAATGATGAATCTAAACGTAAAATCAAAGGTTTGTCTCTCAAGAAAGATGATATAGGGAGACCAATGTTATATGTTAAAGATGAAGGTGGAAAGGATATTGCATTAACATATTATCGTTCCAATGCACCAGATGAAATAGCAACATTTTTATCATTTAATACTTTGCAAAGGAAATATGGTGTTGATTTTGTTAGGAATGTATTAGGTGTAGATGATTTTAAACCATCTGCTACAAGACTTAAAGAAGGTAGAGCTGAGCTTACAACTTTAATAGAAAACCAGTTGAGAGAGACACAATCTGATTTATTATCAGAAAAATTCAAGAATCTTGATAATGATGTATCATCACAACAAGAAGCACAAGAACTATTAGAAACTGCAAATAATGCAGAAACATCTGTGAAAACATTAGAGACATCATTCATTGAAAGCGTTAGTAGTGAAGCAGGAACACAAACAGATTGGACAAAAAGAGAGATTGATGGAATAGCAAATGCAATGACAACAGTCAAAGAAGAGATAGCAAATGAATTGGCAAAACTGAATGAAACAAATAAAGACTTAGCAAAAGAAAATACAAAATTAGAACAAGCCAAAGCAGACAATGATGAATTTCAAATAGAAAGGATAAGTAGTCGAATCAAAGAGTTAGAAAGTGAGAGAAGTGCAAGATTGGAAGTTATTAATGTTAATAAAGAAAAACTACGTAGTCAGGTAAATAGAATCAAAGAGACTATAAACAAAGTATTAAAAGAAGACACTACATTGGGTGAAAGAATTAGAACATTATTCAGAGAACAAGGCATTACAATTGTTAGTATTTTAACCGCTTTTGGAATGATTATTGGAGTTATTGTTGAGGCTGTTATTCCACCTGGTGGTGGTACTACTTCAACCCCTCCTTCTCCACCAAAAGGTGGAGTTAAAGATTGGGTTAAGAAACAATTATCAAATCTTGGTAAATTACTTTCTACCCTTGCAGGAAAAGTAGCTACTGCATTACCAGGTGTTATTGGTTCTATTGTGTCTTGGTTGTTGTCTTCTGCGGGTAAAGTTGTTGGTTGGTTTGGAGAACATTTATGGGCATTAGTTGTATTGGTTGCTGGATTGTTATATGCATCTGCGAGAGAGTTTATAAGAAAAAAAAGAACTTAATAAATTTCATACATAATTAATAGTCCAATTACTATACTTCCTACTATTAATGCTGTTTTGTTGTCTTCATGTTGTATGGCTTCTTTTTTTTCTGGTAGAGATTGATGAGATTGTGGTAGAGATTTATTTGTTGGTGTGCCTTGTAGAGATTGTGGTAGAGATTTCTTTGTAGTAGATTGGTTAGCAAGTTTGTGATGATTAAACCAATCTGCTATTCTAGCATCGGAGGTACCAGCACCATCAACCCAACTTTTTGACAGATTGTGTTTCTTTGCATAATCAACTGCTTGTTGATGATAATCTGGTAGAGATTTCTTTGTTTGTGTGCCTTGTATAGTTGCAGGTTGTGTAGCAGATGCAACAAGTTTAACATTTACATCACTATTGAAACCAAGTGTTTGATTTTCTGTTGCAATTACAATTTTATTATTATATCCAGGGATAGTGCCAACTTGTAAAACCATATCACTGGGAGACATATATAATCCAATACCATAAACAAAATCTACTTTACTTCTTGCATATTTGAGTGTGTTTTGATATCTTTGTATTTGACTTGGTAAATCAACTGGACTATTAATAGCATCTTCAATGTTAGCAAGAAATTGTTTCTGAGCATCAAATCCTGTGCCTATTTTTAGAATTTCTACACGTGTTTGAGATTGTGCTGCTAATAGTGCCCATACAAACATTCTAATACTTTCGTTAATTCGTTCAATACCTGTTTTTGTTAATTCTTCTGATTTGTCTAATATAAACATTGTCCAGGCGTCACTTATATCTACTGTATGTTCTATTTTATCATTTGGAATAAAGAATTGACCTTCACTTCGATGTTCTTGTCTATATTTTCCACTTGGTTTAAAATATTGTGTGTAACTCCCTAGACCACTGCATTTAGAACTACTTTCTAATTTTTGACGCCAATCTGTATTAGATTCAACATTGAATTCATTGCATAACTTTTGATAGGCTGCTTTGTCGTATGGGTTTTTGTAATAACAAAATGATTCATCTGTTGGTAAAGGTGTTTTAAGTTCTTTCAAAATACGAGCAATACAATAATAAACATGAAATGTATATACTGTTTTAGTTAGTCCTGAAGTGTTTTGCAAATGGTCTTGATAAATTACACCACATCCTGCAGTGGCACACCAAACAGCAAAATTTAATTGACATTGCCACCAGTCAAATGATGAATGAAGCCATGTATTCCACGGTTCATTGGTGTGTAATGTTGGATTTTGATAGTTTTGAAATAAGTCGGGAAACTTTACTGGAAAATGGTCGTCTTTATTAACATAAATCGTTTGTTTTATAAGTTCAATATTCTTTTCGGTATATTTAGTATTGGGGTTATATGATGCATTGGGATTGTACTTGAATTCTTTAGGTATCATTTTTATTATTGATTATATATAAAAAATAAAAATGTATCATACAATTTCGAATATTGACAAGACAATAAACTTGCAACAATACATTGATAACAGAGATGGGAATAAACGTATTGGTTTGAAATCTATAACATATGGTGTTGGATGGTATAATGTTGTTGATGAATATTTGCAGAAGACTAAAGAGAGACCTCATAAGATTATAGATGGTTATTATAGTTTCCAACAAATAGCAGATTTATTTCAAAGTAATAATATTACATTATCTGTAAATGAAACAAATGGAATTGCTTCTTTAATTACACCGGATGAATTGAAGATAAGCAAGGGCTTAAAACAAATGTTGGGGTTTGGAAATAAGCGAAAGTTTGCTGTTAATGAAACTCATTATGGTGAGAGAGCTGTAGATTTTGCTGTTTATAAATCATTGTATGTTCATTTGGAACAGATTAATAGTTCAAATAATTATTTAGATGGTATGCCGAGTACTGTGTTGGCTGTTGTTCCAGTGGAAAATAAAGAGTTTGGAGAGATAACAACAGTGAGATTTGAGCATCCAGAATATAAGTGTTTGGTGAATGATGCTATAGCAGAATTGAAATTAGAAATCAGGGATGAAAATAACAACAAGGTAATTAATCATCTACCAATTAATTGCGTTTTGGAAATTATATAATTATAATAAAAAAATGAGTATATTTGGTGCTAAGAGAAAACACGTAGATGCATTGGGGCTGAAACAAGAAATATTTAATATGAGAAGTCAAGCATTTACACAAATAAATACATTGAATGATAGACATACAGAACTTCAAGATAGAGTTCGGGATATACATCTCAATCATCGGTTGTTATACAATAAAGTTGAAAATACGTCAGACAAAAAATTGATAAGCATCTGTGCAGAGAGCAAAGGACCATTGCAGAAGAATGAAGTGTTTGGCTTTGGAAATGGTGGTAGAGAAGTAGGTGTTGGATTTGTGATGAACTTTCCTGGCCAGATAATAGGTGTTGGACTGTCGAGTAAAAGAACAAAAGGCGATGTGTCTGTGGCGATTGCAATTAATGGAAATCCACAAGCAGGATATGATATATCATTGAATAATATTTTAAGAAAACACGATAACTTTGCTACACCGTTAAAGGTTGAGGCTGGTGATGCAATTGATTTTGTTTGTCAGACTAATAATGCTACATGTGTTAATACTGTGGCTTCGATGATAATTGAATTATTTATTGAATAAAAAAAATATATGTTATTAAGAAAAAAATGAAACAACCTACTGCACCATTATATCCTGAATTGCCTGTTGAAGATGGGCAGAACTATAGATTACAGAAGATATCAGAAATTGAAAAACAATTAATAAAAGAGAGAGATACTCGCAAAGCTTTATATAAAAAGTATAAACGGGGAATTAATATTACTGATAGTATTGATACTGGCCTAATATCAACGGCTGTTATTATGGCTGGTGTTGGTTTAACTGTTCCAATTATGTTGCCATTGGAAATTGCTGCTGTTGTGCGCGGATGTTTAGGAGTGTGTGTTAAACTTGTTAGACGTAGATTACATGCAAAAACACAAAAACATTATGAGATTAAAACTATTGCTGATAGTAAATTGAATAGTATAAAGGACTTGATTTCTAAGGCTTTGACAGATGGGGAAATATCTGAAAATGAATTTAAATTGATTTTAGATGAATTAGACAAATATAATAAACTGAAATATAGCATACACTCAAAACAAACAGGATTAAGTGAGGCGGAAAGAAAAAAACTTATTGAGGAAGGAAAGGCCCAGGCTTTAGCTGAGGTAAAAAAAAAAATAGGGGATGCTTGATTTTATTTAATAAAATTACAATAGTAAATAATGACCCACCACCTATTTATAGGAGCGACTAAATATGCAGATTTCTTCATTCTAATTCTTTGCAAATTTCTTTTACTGACTGTTAAAAGCTACGCATTACGGTGATTCACGGTCCTTTCGATGCTTTGATTATTCCCGTAACGACTTTCAGGCCTTTCTGTACTTTGATTATATCCGTAACGACTTTCGGGCTATAAGGGTGCGCAGTCTGGTCAGGGTCTTCCCTATTCATAAATGCTAAAAGATACCTTTATCTCAATGGTGAAAGTGTCTAAGAATCTGACAATGACGAACGTCGTTTTAGAGGCTGGTTTATCCTCGTCGTCAGAGCTAGTTGCGCTGCGTCTAATTTCCAAAAATCGAAATGTTACTGATATTGAGTTTCTGTTGCAAAAGATATCATAGTGGCAGAAGGACGACTGCCGTTCAGTATGGCTATTGATAAAAGCTAAAACTTGTAATTACCGGTATTTATCATGCTCGTTCTATATATAGAATAAGTAACATTTATCTTTTCACTTCCATATTTTCACTTCCTGGTGTTAAAACATTTATATTCAAGGATATTTATTTTAGAAGGAAGTTTTATGGTGAGTTTTTGTTTTCTTGGCAATTTAGATAGTGAAACAAACACAATAAAAAGATACATTTGTTAAAAAATATGCAAATTTAAAACCCATTTTTTAATGATATTCGAAAGTGCTATGTATATATATAAGAGACTCACATTCAATATTTGGTTGGGTCTGTTACAGCATGGTTTGTCTGGTCTCTGAGTATGACGCTCACCTGTCTGTTTAAGGGTAAATGGCTTGCTCGATGCCATGCATTTGTGAAGGGTGACTTTGATGGGTTGCGCGCGCACAAATAGAATTCTCCCTGTTGAAGTCGCCATTCACAATGCATTGTGCTCACCTTACCTCAGACCGGTCTAGCTGTTCGTTTCGGCTAGGCTGGGAATATGGGGATAAAGGTGACCCTGGGGCGGAGAGCTTGTCGTGAGCCTACAGGCAGGAGTTCTTAAGAAAGGGGGCTGGCAGCCACTACCCGGTGCTGGGGTGTGTGTGTAAAGAATTCTGCCCAGTGCCCGGTGGTTATAAGGTGCTGTAACAGATGCGGCTTTTGCTAAATTTTGATTTGATTTTTTAAAATCTGTGATTATTGAGAGGGCGATAATTTAATTTTTTTTTATGCTCAAGTCGGCGATATAGTTTGTATCGCCGTTGAAATGAACAAAATGGATTACGCGTAATCATCGATAAAAAGTCTCAACAAAATGGATTACGCGTAATTGTCTTTGATATATATGTATAGACAAATATATCACCGATTACAGCGTAATCTTCAATCGATTGTTTCAACAAATAGTGATAACATACTGTGAATAGGATAGTTGTTGTTCTGCGGTGCAGAATATATGTGGTATGACGTGTCTATAGTGTGTTAGTTGTTGTTCTGCGGTATTACCGCAGTATATACTGCGGTAAAATATATATGTGTCTATATATATAGATAGTGCCGTGTTTTGAGGTAATTTGTGAACGAGAGAACAAATTACCTCAAAACCGGCACTATCTATATATATAATTGCATGGCATGTGTGACGCAATCGTTTTTGGGTGAGTTAGGGGCAACCGGAGGGCAAACTCTCGTGAATACGCGTGAAAACTACGTCTTGTGTATCGCAGGAGCATGATCAATCTTTGGTCGCTTCAGACCCGTTTAAGGTTTTAGCCAAGCCCCTTGATTTCAGTAAGATTAAAGAGAAAACCTTTAACAGTGTAAAATAGAAGTAAAATAGAAGTGAAGGCAATGATCAGGAATCGATACAATTAACCCACAGCTCCCATCAGAGTGAGTGAGTGAGTGTTTTGAGTTTTACGTCCCACCAACAGCTAAGATCATACGGAGACGGGATCTCGGTTTTAAAGACTCATCCGAAAGTCTGGAGAAGCCCCGATCATGTTTCATGTTTGTGTTTCTTTTCCTTTGGTGTCACCAAAGGGAAAGAAACACAAACATGAAACAACAGACCCTAATGGAAACATCAATAGCGGAAAGCCAAAAGGACAGTTACTTTCCCACAAAATGGCCAATCGGCTATCCAAAACAAAATAATATGAGCGACACAAACACTCAAAGAAAACCCATATCAAAAATAAACCACAAAGCAGTAATTGCTTGTTACAAATCTAGCAGCTCTATTATGAACGTTTTCAATTTCTCCATTAAGGACCACTCCACTAGGGACCCAGATACAACTACCATTTTTCAAGCTTGGGCGAACAAGTCCTTTATATGCTGCTGAGGACGCTGATGAAGATTTCGCCTCAGGAAACCAAGCGTTCTATTTGCCTTCGTACAATGTTGCTAATATGTGTACTCCATGATTATCACACTAATGTATTTAATGGAATCCACATTATCGAGGACCGTTCCCTCTAAGAAGCCTCAATTTTATTTGTTCTCTTCCTAGTTATCTGCATAATATTGCATTTAAAGGGCTGAAATCTCCTATGCAATGGGAATATATATATACAGTAGAACTTCGATGGCTCGAACACCGATGGCTCGTACACCATGGATGTGTCGAACCCATTCTTGAGCCCCTAGCCAAATCCTCTACATAAGAAATAGTGGGGAATTATTAAGGAGATTTAAGTCTTTTATCTTGCAAATGTATCCTGTGTGTACTCATTAGAATCGCCTCGATGAAGCGATTCTAATGAGTACACACAGCATGCATTTTCATTATAGAACACCGAAAAGATGTCTAAAAGTATCTCGTTATGCCTCCTGACAGTAACTGCAGTGGCTCGAACTACCCCTGTCTCGAACATATTTTCGAGGTCCCAAAGGGGTTCGAGCCATCGAAGTTGGACTATATATATATATATATATATATATATATATATATATATATATATATATATATATATATATATATATATATATATATATATATATATATATATAGTCGAACTTCGATGGCTCGAGGCGCGATGGGACTGCGAAAAGTGCCACTAGATTGTTCGCATTTCGTGGGCATATGGTTGTCTGTTTAGTTTGAATTGTGGTTTGGCATCCCAGCCAACACTATTTCGGTCATTTTTGAGACGTTGCTTCCAATTGTGTGGGACGTTTACCCGCATCGAGATGTAATTACATCTCAAACCATGCCGCCCCGACAAAACAAATAGGGCTTATATGCATTGCACGGTCTGACACACAACACTTTGCCTGGGCAGGCTTAGCTCTTCTAAGCCTGCCCAGGAAAAGTATGTGGTCAGTTTCTGCTTGCGTGGAAGCACGCGGCGACCCCTATCTATCTATCTATCTATCTATCTATCTATCTATCTATCTATCTATCTATCTATCTATCCGCCCGCCCGCCCGCCCGCCCGCTCGCCCGCCCGCCCGTCCGTCCATCCATCAGTCAATCTACTCATACCGTCAACATCATCATCATCATCATCATAATCATCAAATTTACGAGGGCTGATTGATATGTTGTGATCCTCTTATTGAAGGATTTGAATTTTGTCGACATATTGTATTATTTTTCAACATAATCCCCTTCGGTATCTCTTCACTTTTGCCAGTGGTGTTTAAGGGCCTCGATGCCACTATTATAGAACTCCTTTTCTTGGCTGTTCAGAAAGTCATCAACTGCATATATGACGTCATCATCGGACTGAAAGTGGGTGTCTGAAATAGCCGTGTTCAGCTTTGGAAATAGATGAAAGTCTGATGGAGTGAGATCAGGTGAATAAGGCGGATGCTCGATCAATAAAGCCACAATCATGAATGGCGACCATAGCAATGACAGACTAGTGAGCAGGAGCATTGTCTTGGTGGAACATTACCTTTAGTGAGCTTTCCGCGGCGCTTAAGTTTAATATTTTCCCGTAAAGTTCTGCGTCAGAAGTTAAACATAGTATGTATCTATCAGCGGAATAGCATATGCATCCCAGAAAACCGAGGCCATAACCTTCCCAGCTGATGGAACAGTTTTTGCCTTCTTTGGCGGGGATGAGCCAGGCTGCTTCCATTTTTTCGATTGTTTGTTTGTTTGATTTGAGGTTTAACGTCCCCGTCAACACTGTAAATGTCATTTTGGAGACGTTGCTTCCAATTTTGTGGAACTTTTAACCGACATTGAGATTAAATGACATCTCAAGCCCTGCCGCCCAATGAAACCAAGTGTTTATAAGCATGGACGGTCCGCCTCGCATCGCTTTGCCAGGACAGGCTTCGATACTCCAAGCGGTTTACCAGTACTCGTGTGCCGATCGGTTGCAGCTCTGCGTGGAAGCGTCATGCAGCTCATCTATTTCTTCACGCCCCGATGGGCGGGGGCGGTGTTTTGATTGTTGTTTGGCCTCTGGGGTAAAATGATGGCCCCATGTTTCATCCATAGTGACAAATGGCAGGATCTTCCTCAGAAAGGTTAAGATTAACACGCGATAATGTGCGCCTAGTGTGCTTTTCTGACAACTGCCAGAAGGTTTGGTACCCATCGGGCCGAAAGCTTTCTCATTGCAAGATCCTCTGTCAGAATGGGGTGTACACTTTCCTGAGTAATGCCAACTATTCTGGCTATATATCTTTCTGTGACTCGTCTGTTAGTCATAACAATATCAAGGACTTTATTGACCATTTCTGGGGTTGCAACATTACAGGCCTTTCAGGACAGCGTCCATCCTCAAGACTGTGTCTGCCGCTCTTAAATTCCGTCATCCACCTTTTCACTATGAAGAGGCATCTTTCCCTAGTGTTGCTACCATATCATTATGGATCTCTAAGGTAAAAAAACTTTTTTATGCAAATATTGGAGCACTGCTCTTTCACCGATTGTGTCCATTTTGCAAAAGCTGCTAGTCTTGTAGAGTGCTACCTCGTCGAAATAGACTGACCAAATGAGACCAGTCTTTGGTACACGAGGCTCACAAAATATCAAGCAGTCCTCGTAGTTATAGAGTGTAACATATTTAGTAAGCTAGTACCGATCTTCCACGTGGCCCTCTTTTTTTCCTTGGAAGAAACATGGTCAAGGAAACAAAAGACTTGATCCATTCTTCCATCCAGTCATCTATTTTTATGATCTTATTTCACAGTTTGGTCTAACGTAGCCCGAGGGTGTAGTCCTACACAAGATGTTAGCTGCAGGAATATTCTGGGTCACGGTTATTGTTCATGTACAACGACATACTGTAATGGCAGAGAAATAGTCACCTACCATCCGGCAATATTTGCAGTGTCCGTGATCATGTGCCTGAATTTGCTGATGTAACTAAAGAAATGCTGTATCAACGTCGTCGCCACCATGGCATGTATCAGACAATAGCATGTAATATACCCAGCAGACGCTCAACGCTGAAACAACGTTTAAACAACATGGTGGGCTTGTGGGATGTTTCTTATTATTAATTACAATTTATCAAATGACCTCGCGCCTGAGAATGTAATAACGCCATGTAATAAATTCGATTATCATATGACGTCGTTGATAAGCAATGGATAATGTCGTGTAATGAAAATCATATGACCACACGTGTAATAACACTTTGGCGGGATTAAGTAACGTCATGACGACGTCCATGTCAACACTGCATTTTTTGTGGAAAAATTGTCAAATTCAAAGGCGATAAAATCCAATTTAAAGTGGTCATATGATAAACAGAATCTTACACTCGTGGTCAATTCATATGAAATTTATGAAACTCGCCGAAGGCTCGGTTCATAAATTTCATATGAAATAACCACTCGTGTAAGATCCTCTATTAATCCACTGGTGGATTAAATATGCAAATCAGTCAGCTACGCCCCGTAACGTTATATTTACGACGTCCTTAACGACGTCGCGTTTACTAATGGCAGAATATTGACATTTTTATAAACAAATCGCGAATAAAATGCGTTTCATATGATAAATAGAATTTTGCATTCGTGTTCATGTATTATGAAATTTATTAAACTTGTTGAGGAAAATAGATAAAATGCGATGCTTTGCCGAGGAAATGGAATGGAAAAGGGATAAAATGCGAGTGTTTAACGAGGAAATGGAATAAAATACTCGGCAAAGCCTCGCATTTTATCCCTTTTCCTCAACTCGTTTAATAAATTCAATAATACATGAACACTCATGTAAGATCCTCTATGTCAACAATTTATTAAACTCGTTGAAGAAAAGCGATAAAATGCTCGGCAAAGCCTCGCATTTTATCCCTTTTCCTCAACTCGTTTAATAAATTCAATAATACATGAACACTCATGTAAGATCCGCTATGTGTGATTTCTGATATCATGTCGGAACAATAAACCTGACCCACTTCATCTCTCGTTACAAATCTTGGAAAACAGCATTACACGGGTGGTAATCAGGGGAACTAGCTCGAAAATCAATCAATGGAAATTTGTTCCCTCGACACATCCGAGAACTCTCGAGCTAGCTCCATCACCAGGAAACGCGTGAACAAAGGTATTTCTCGAAGAGTTTTATCACCATTTTTTTTTCTTTGTAAGCTATTTATAAAAAAAAAATCCGGCAATGCAGTGCCACATCGAAATGATTTAACTTTGTACCCCGCTAGATCTGCAGCGCTGGTGTATAAATGAAAGGAAACTTTTTATCACGGACCTGAAAAATTGTCAATTTATGTCAACACGGAGATTTTGGCCGAGGAGTTTTCATTTTCCGTCCAAAGTACGCCCTTCACACCCCCAGAAGCAACATCTCTAGTGAAATGAAACATGGAAAGTTTGCAATTAGCAAAATATTTAAGCCGTGCTTAAGAAACTCGCGACTTATGACGAAATTACTGTGCGAGCTAGGCTTCTCGACAAGGAGTTAGTTCACTCGACATGGAGATAGTGCCCTCAAAAAACGAAGATGAAACATTCATCAGATGACTAGGGACTGATTCGATGTCTTTCTATAGTCCCACCCTGTTTATCCAACTGGTTTCTTTAGCTCTGGCTAGTGGGCCTAGTGGTTCATGCACTACTATAACACATCCGTGAGACATAGTGCATTTCTTCCTGTCTCAAAAACGGACAAGTTTCCGATGAAAAGTTGTGATAATTTTCCTTCGTTTTACTATAGGCTGTTGGTGCTTGTTAGAACTCCCTCAATGAAGCGGTTCTAACGGGTACCCCAAACCTTTGTATTGAAGCATATAAAGAAAATAACAAAAACTCCGGTAAACCATACTTTTCTCTACATAAAGTAGAAGTAAAACAAAGATCAGGAATCGATACAATTAACTTACTCCACCCATCAAAGACACCGAAGGGAAAGAAACACAAACATGAAGCGACCAGACCATAATGGTTCGGTTTAGAAAGGTATTCATTACACAGGCTTGTTACCCACTTTATATAGAGAAAACTGTGATTAACGGAGGTATACATTTTTTTTCTTATTTCTGCTCCGAGACATAGGTTGTGGGTGCTCGTTAGAACCGAAAACCAACAACATATGCTTGTAATATAACTACATGTATGAATTATATTACATCATGTGAACGTGTCCGTGAAATGAAGACCCCCCCCCCCTTTACCCCACTTTTATAGAGAAAACTGGGGTTTACGGGGGTATACATTATTTTTCTTATTTTTGCCCCAATACATAGGTTGTGGGTACTCGTTAGAACCGCCTCAATGAGGCGAGACATAGGTTTTGGGTACTCGTTAGAACCGCCTCAATGAGGCGGTTCTAACGAGCACCCACAACCTATGTTTGCAGAATTTATAAGAAAAATATCACGGATTTTCATCAGAAAAATGGCCATTCTGGAGATGTGAAAAAATGCACTGTCGCACGGGTGTGTTATCGTAATGAGAAAAGTAGTCATTTTGGCGATGGAAAAAAAAAACGGTTGTGTTATTGTAATGTATACAAATCTTGTCTAAGCAATTGCTTACCTTATCTTTACCTGGTGCACGTCACGTGATCAAGTCCGTGAAATGAACACCCCCCTAAACCCCACTCTATATAGAGAAAACTGGGGTTTAAGGGGGTAAACCTTATTTTTCTTATTTTTACTCCAAGACATAGGTTGTGGGTACTCGTTAGAACCGCCTCAATGAGGCGTTTCTAACAAGCACCCACAACCTATTTTTGTAGTATTTATTAGAAAAATATCGCATATTTTAATCAGAAAAGTAGCCATTTTGGAGATGTGAAAACATGCACTATGGCGCACGGGCGTGTTATCGTAATGAGATGGTTGCATGTGAAAAAAGGGCAATGTCATAATTTATGAATCTATGTTCTACTCGCAAAATTGGCAACCAGAATAAAGACTTATATAAAATAAATAAATAAACTAAAATGGCGCATGCAGCAGTATTTTCTTTCTGAAACAACTGTATATAGTAACAAAAGCAGAAAATTCTAAGAACTAAAAAGTAATTCAAAATGTGTATCGGCAATCAATATTTATTTTATTTTTTAAATTTTTATTTATTTATTATTTTTTTTTGGGGGGGGGGGGGGTTGGTTTTACGGCCCTTTCAAGATTATTTCACGCATATCGAGCCGATCCGATCAGAGGTGGGCGAAAACCGGAGTACCCGGAGAAAAACCACCATCTGACCTTCCGTTGCAGAACTTGGCGTCTCACATGTGACCTGAGCGAGGCTCGAACCACAGCAGTGAGAGACCTGATGATCAAGAGTCAGCGCTCTTAACCACTATACAGGCCACGCGAATAGGAACGTGCATAAGAGCTTTATAATAATCACATTAGGAAATCTGTTAAATAAAAATCCCCACAACCCCACTTTATATACAGAAAACTGGGGTTTACGTGGGTATGCATTGTTGTTTCTTATTTCTGCTCCAAGACATAGGTATAAAATGGTCGATGTGTTATCTTTTTGCCGCATTTTTCTGCAAAAACTTTCTTATTTTTGATTTTTTATCAACACATCCGGCGAGAAAGTTGTAGAGGAGAAGATCCGCCAACTTCTCGTAAAGGAGTCAACCTCTAGAGTTGTATACTTTTTCCTCTAATCTACGGAACCCGGGAAGGGACATGATTTTTTTTATTTTATAAGTTGTGCGCACAAGATAATATCTTGTGCGGACAAGATATTATCTTGTGCGGACAAGATATTATCTTGTCCGCACAAGATAATATCTTGTCTGCACAACATAGATCTTGTCCGCACAAGTTATTATCTTGTCCGCACAAGATATTATCTTGAGCGCACAACTTCCCAAGATGTATGTTGTGCGAACAAGATAATATGTTGTTGAACAAGATCATATCTTGTCCGCACAAGATAATATCTTGTCCGCACAAGATAATATCTTGTCCGAACAAGATAATATCTTGTCCGCTCAAGATATTATCTTGTTCGCACAGCATAATAAAAATAAAAAATCATGTCCCTTCCCGGGTTCCGTACTAATCAAATGGACTTTTTACAGTTTTTTGAAATTTTCGATAAAAACTAAGTCCAATTCTGTCACTAGCTCGTTTAAAATGATATCTTCCAACGGAACTGACGTGGTAAAAAGTATTAGAGTGTAGACAGTCCAAAGCATGAAATACTGTTGTTGTAGGCAACGAACATTTACTTCAGATAATAGATTAAGTTCAGATAATACAAATCTATTATTGATAAAATATTAAAAATACTACCCCATTCAATGCGACTTTTTGTTTGACTCTCGACTGTGCACCCTGTAAATATGCATGACATTTGGATGGCCCACAGAATTATCCTTCAGTCAAGCACTGAACAGATGACAACCACGACTGTGGAACTTGTGACAGAAAATTTCGCACTACAGTAAAACTTCGATGGCTCGAACTCCGATGGCTCGTTTACCATGGATGAGTCGAACCCGTTCTTTAGTCCGCAGGGAATTCCTCCAAATACGATATAGGGGTAATTTAGGAAGATTTTCTTCATTTATCTTGCAAATGTATGCTGTGTGTACTCATTAGAATCGCCTCGATGAGGCGATTCTAATGAGTACACACAACGTACATTTATAATACAGAACACCGGAAAGATATACACAATTATCTCCATTATGCCTACTGGTATGGCACTAATAGTATCCCTCTGTGGCTCGAACTACCGCTGTCTCGAACAAATTTTCATGGTCCCAAAGTGGTTCGAGCCATCGAAGTTCGACTGTAATTTGAAATTATAGAAATATCCATCTGATGACAGCTCTGCTCAGATAACTTAGGGGCATGAAACCTTTGTGAGAAATTGTGGGCAGTGGGTATAGTGATCGCAGATAAGATTGACCAGGCGGAGATTTACCGTTGTCTTGTTTGTTTGATTTGAGGTTTAACGTCCCCGTCAACACTGTAAAGGTCATTTAGAGACGTTGTTTCCCATTTTGTGGGACTTTTACCCGACATTGAGATGAAACGACATCTCAATCCTTGCAGTACAATGAAACCAGTAAGGTTTATAAGCATGGACGGTCCGACTCACACCGCTTTGCCTGGGCAGGCTTAGATATCAGTACTCATTTGTGGGTCGGTTTTAGCTCTGCGTGGAAGCATCATGCAGCCCATCTATTTCTTCAAGCCCCAATGGGCGGGGGCAAAACTCAGGTGTTGTCAATATTATGTCAAATTCGCCGAGTCCACCAGTAGATTCGGTAGAGTGCCTTTCGCATGCTTTCTGCAAGCAGACCAAATTACCAAAAACGCCACAGCTTTGTTTGTGTTACAGCTGAATTCACACAGTCGGGTGACTTGCTTTACCTTTCTGTTAATAGAACATTCCAAGGGCAGCTCCACCTGGTCAATCTTATCTACGACTACTAAACTCGTTAGGCTCAAGCCCCCACCCATAGGGGCTTGAAGAAATATATGGGCTGCATGATGCTTCCACGCAGAGCTGAATCTGGCCCGTACACTAGTACTGGTAAACCGCTGAGAGGATCTAAGCCTGTCCAGGAACCACGGTGCGAGGCGGGCCGTCCATGCTAATAAAACGGCCTATTGGTTTCATTGGGCGACAGGGCTTGAGAAGTCATTTCATCTCAATGTCGGGTAAAAGTCCCACAAAATTTGAAGCAACGTCTCCAAAATGACCTTTACAGTGTTGACGGGGACGTTAAACCTCAAATCAAACAAAACTCGTTAGGCTCGCCTGAATGAGGCAGTTCTAACGAGCACCACAACGTGTATTTTAAGTAAGTTTATAATATTATAGTCAGAAAATAATAGTTCTGAAGATCTGAAAAAATGCACTTATTTACATGAATGTGTTGAAGCAATGAAAGCTTCATATACAGTCGAACGTCGATGGCTCGAACCCCTTTGGGACCATGAAAATTTGTTCGAGACAGCGGTAGTTCGAGCCACTGTTGCATACTTCCAGAAAACATGACGGGGGTATTTTGGACTTCTTTTCGGTGTTCTGTAACATAAATGTTTGCTGTGTGTACTCATTAGAATCGCCTCATTGAGGCGATTCTAATGAGTACACACAGCATACATTTGCAAGATAAAATTCGAAAATTTCCTTAATTATCCCAAACTTATTCTTATGCAGAGGAATTCCCTAGGGACTCAAGAACGGGTTCGACTCAGCCATGGTAAACGAGCCATCGGTGTTCGAGCCATCGAAGTTCGACTGTATTGCATGTCACATCACGAAAACTCGTATAATTTTGACCCCCTTGAACCCCACTTTTATATAGAGGTAAACCTGGCTTTTCTTATTTCTCCTCCAAAATATAGATTGTTAGCACTCGTTAGAACCGCCTCGATGAGACGGTTCTAACGTGTACACACAATATATATTTTGAGCACAATTATCACAATGTTTCATCTTAAAATTTTCTTCTTTTTTTGAAGTTTACAATGTATTTGTTTAGACTCGTTTTCGAAATGTGAAAAAAGATTGTGTGTATTTTACATGTAATTCTCTCTAACATGATTTGAGTTGCCATTCTTATTTCATAAATTATTGCATAAATTAAGTGCTGCAACCTCGCCGGTGCCTTTGGGATTCAAAACCAGCTGTCATATTACGTAAACATCACGTGAACAAGTCCGTGAAATGAACATCCCCTTACACCCCACTTTATATAGGGAAAACTGGGGTTTACGGGGGTAAACAATATTTTTCTTATTTCTGCTCCAAGACATAGGTTGTGGGTACTCGTTAGAACCGCCTCAATGAGGCGGTTCTAACGAGTACCAACAACCTATGTTTGCAGTGTAAATAAGAAAAATATCACAGATTTTCGTCAGAAAAGTAGCCATTTTGGAGATATAAAAATTGCACTATATCGTACGGGTGTGTTTTCATAATGCATGCCCATGAAATGAGCCGGGTCATAGCAATTACTACATGCCCCCCCCCCCCCCCCACCCACCCACACACACACCCCACTGGAGTGATTCTCCAGTCCGTCTACGCTACCGCGCAATATGATCAGTATTTGCTGTGCTCCATGGATGGCTAACGACCCAATAAAAATTCGAGGTCCATTTGTGACTCTGATTAGTCTGTCTGGATGCGTATAGGCTGACCGGAGTCTTTGATTGGCGCATATATAAATTGTGTAAGATTTGATGTCCCCGGCTCAAATTTAATGTGAATATTTCAGGTCGTAGGCCTAAATTTAAGACCACAGGTGAATAACGTACGAGCAACAACATCTGAGATTCCGTACGACTTTTTGGTCGTTGGAGGCACGATGCTATCAGCAAAAGAAGTTTTGAAAAGTGACGACTTTGGATTCTAATAGCACACAATTCCATCCTTGCATATTTTCCAGACACACTCGTCGTTTCGCATTTCACGTAGTTCATGTTATTCTGTGACGTATAATTTTATGACGCCAATTTTCACGACGACTGTAAGTTATGAAGCCGTATTTTAACAACTAGAAATGCGTCCATAGGACACGGATGCCCCCGCCTGAAAATATGTCTATGTTCGTATTAATCCACAGAAAGTTATTGAAGGTGTTTAAGTTTTGGACCCTTTTTTCACATTTGATCTCTAAGTATGACCTTGACCTCGGAGGTAAGGACATTGGTTTTGTGTGAGGCAGATTGTCTCATGATGGCCAACAAATTTCTGCCAAGTAATTTCAAAATCCATCCAGAAATAAGAAAGTTATTCGCTGCGTTTAAGTTTCGAACCCTTCTTTGAAATTTGACCTCTGAGTATGACCTTGGCCTTAGAGGTACGGACCTGGGTTTTGCACGTGACACATCGTCTCATAATGGATAACGTTTCTACAAAGTAATTTCAAAATCAATCCAGAAATAAGAAAGTTATTGACTACGTTTAAGTTTCGGACCCTTTTTTGACATTTGACCTCTACGTATGACCTTGACCTTGGCGGTACGGACCTGGGTTTTGCACGTGACACATCGTCTAATGGTGGTGAACATTTCTACAGAGTAATTTCAAAATCCATCCAGAAATAAGAAAGTTATTGACTGCGTTTAGGTTTCGGACCTTTTTTTTACCTTTGACCTCTAAGTATGACCTTGACCTTGGCGGTACGGACCTGGATTATGCACGTGACACATTGTCTCATGATGGTTAACATTTCTGCAAAGTAAATTCAAAATATATCAAGAAATAAGAAAGTTATTGACTGCGTTTAAGTTTCGGACCCTTTTTTTGACCTTTGACCTGTAAGTATGACCTTGACCTGACCTCTAAGCATGACCTTGACCTTAGAGCTACGGAACTCGGGTGTTCCCTGTGACACAGCGTCTTATGATGGTTAATATTTATGCAAAGTAATTTCAAAATCCATCCAGATATAAGAAAGTAATTGACTGCGTTTAAGTTTCGGACGGACGAACGAACGAACGAACGAAAGGACGGGCGGGCGGACGGACGCACGCACGCACGCACGCACGACGGACGACGGACAAAAAGTAATCCCAAAAGCTCACCTCGTCACTACGTGACGGTGAGCTAAAAAAATACTGTATACCCCAGTAAAGCCCAATTTTACTATATAAACGAGGGGTTGAGGGGCGAGGGGGGGTTAAAAATTATAAAGTCGTGTTTTCGTGATACAGAGTGAAGGGGTTTACAAGGCTTTATTCTTGCTCAAACCATAGACCGTGGGCACACGTAAGAACTTCTATGTGTGCAGTGAACAATACAATTACCGTTACGGTAACTCTTCCGTGTGAAATAGTGCATTCTTCATACCTTCAAAAGGTTTGTTTGTGTTATTTTTCCTTCATACCGTTTGTATTTTTTTTGCTTCTTTTATACTCCAAACATAGTCGGCAACCGCTTCATTGAGACCGTTCCAAAGGGTACACACAATCTATAGTTTAGAGCAGAAATAAAAAATAATGTGTACCCGTGTAAATCCCTGCTTTCTCTATATAAATTGGAGTTTACATGGTTGGGTGTTTATCATCAAGACTTGTAAGCATGATGGTCCTCGGGAAAATAGTTAAAAATATTGCGGTATCACAAAAGATAAATGTGGCCAGTGTGGGGGTCGAACCCACGTCATTCGCGTTATTAGCACGATGCTTTAACCAACTTCTCAGTGAGCTGATGTGCAGAACCCATAAATGAACCATGCCGACTAAAGGTCAAGGTCACATTTGAAGGTCACGAGTTTAAAACTTTGAATTTTTGTCCGTTCCGTATCTCCTTTACCCCTCTAAGGATTTTCATTAAACTTTGGTCAATTATTCCCCTCAGTGAACTCATGTGCAGAGCCCATAAATGAATCATGTCCGTCCGTCCTTCTGTCCGTCCGTCGTCTGTCTGTCCGTAACACTTTCTCGTCTGCTCCATATCTCCTGAACCCTTTGATAAATGTTCATTAAACTTTGGTCAGTTATTCGTCTCATTGAACTGGTGTGCAGAAACCATGCCGGCTCAAGGTCAAGGTCTCGGTTGAAGGTCACGAGTTTGAAACTTGGAATTGTGTGTCCGTTCTATTTCTCCTTTGCCCTTTGAAGGATTTTCACAGTGAGCTGATGTGCAGAATCCATAAGTGAACCATGCCGATTAAAGGTCAAGGTCACATTTGAAGGTCACGAGTTTAAAACTTTGAATTTTTGTCAGTTCCGTATCTCTTTTACCACTAGAAGGATTTTCATTAAACTTTTGTGAAATATACCCCACAGTGAGCTGATGTGCAGAACCATAAATAAACCATGCCAATTGAAGGTCAAGGTCACAGGTGAAGGTCACAAGGTTGAGCCTTGATACAAAGTGCGGCGGGGGATTTGGCTGTCCTTCAGACTGCTTTCTTGTTTTTATTTTTTTTTTTTTCCTTCTAATGCACAGTTTTTCATCTTCGTGCAGATTATATTTCCTGGTCCTTTTGGGATCATTTAGTTCATTTAGAATCATTTTGGAAATAAGAGTTCTGCTCAAGCTGGTGCTAGAGAGTGTGGATGGTGTTGCGCATTTCAGTACTGATCATGAACAGACTCACTAAAACCGAGTCTGCTATTTTCGTTTATTTGGTGTATTCTTTGCTTCTAAAGGATCTAACTATTCAGAACTTATTTATGCAGCCTGTGGCAAGAAATGTTCAAGCCGAACTTTGCAAATGAAATAAACCAGCTCCCATTTGTCGAGTTGACCAGCTTCTGGAAGAGACACGGACACACAGTTCTGCGGCTACCACCATACCCTCCTGATTGGAATGTCATTGAGACGATATGGGATGGGAAAGTTTGAAAGGTTATATTGGCTGGCATTATTTACAGCTTCGCATGACAGACATCAAGGCTCTGATTATGTTTTGTTTGAGGTGAGGTTTAACTTCCCCGTCAACACTTAGGTCATTTTGGAGACGTTGCTTCCAATTTTTTCGGGACTTTTACCCGACATTGAGATGAAATGACATTCGACCAGTCAGATATCCTTGCACGTTTTTGTATTTATTCTAATACAGGAGATGGCCACTGCACAAGCCTTCGGCTTAATGTCAAATTCTGGATAATATATATGTGTCTGTTACATATACATGTCATTAAAGCAATTAAAATAAAGTTTAAAGCAAATGACATCTCAAGCTCTGCCGCCCAATGAAACCAATAGAGTTCATAAGCATGGACGGTCCGACTCACACCGCTTTTCCTGGACAGGCATCAAGGCTCTGATCGAAGAAGGTATTAAAAGCATTGTTGAAAAAGAAGGGTCTACTTGCTGCACACATGTCGAAAAGGCTGAACAGGATAAATGGAAAAGTGACATCGCTTTTGAGACTGAAAGGGAGCTAAACATTAACCACATGGACTCTGACAGTGACGTTAGAGATGATAGCGACGATTTTTTTTTATTTTATTTTATTTCATTTTTGTTTTATTTGAAGTTTAACGTCCCCGTCAACACTGTAAAGGTCATTTTGGAGAAGTTGCTTCCAATTTTGTGGGACTTTTACCCGACATTGAGATGAAATGGAATCTCAAATCGTGCCGCCCAATAAAACCAATACGGTTTATAACCATGGACGGACCGACTCGCACCGCATTGCCTGGACAGGCTTAGATCCTCTAAGCGGTTTACCAGTACTCGTGTGCGGGTCGGTTGAAGCTCTGCGTGGAAGCATCATGCAGCCCATCTATTTCTTCAAGCCTCGATGAGCGGGGCAGCGGCTAATAGCGACGAAGGTACAGAGACGAGCCTCCGTGGCCTAGTGTTTAAGAGCGCTGACTCTTAATCATTAGGTCTCTCACCGCTATGGTTCGAGCCTGGCTCGGGTTACATGTGAGACGCCAAGTTCTGCAACGGAAGGTCAGGTGGTTTTTCTCCGGGTATCCGGTTTTCGTCCACCTCTGATTAACGATCGGCTCGATATGAGTGAAATAATCTTGAAAGGGCCGTAAAACCAAAACAGAGACTTCTTCTGAAGGTCACTGCCGTAGAATCAAAACTGTTTTTGTAATGCAATTTTGAAATCTGAAATTAACAAATTGAAGCTAATGTGAATCATTGAAATTTGAAAATAATGAATTACATACTAAGAAAAAAATCAAAGCAAAAATTAAAAAAAAAAAGAAACAAAAAAATAGAATAAAAAAATGTAGAATATATGTGATAAAATTTCATTACAATAATACAGAAAAAAAAAAGAAAAGAAAAAAGTTTTAAAATAATTACGCCGCGCGAGTGTTTCTTCCACACTCGCCCTCACCGTACCAAGGACTTCAAAGATTGCGAATGTAACTAGAACCACTCGGCTATTTGTTATTTAGGAGCATTTCCGCGTACAGTATAGTTACACTCAAAACGACGCTTACCATGGAATTATTACTTAAGGCATTTGCCTTTTAAGTTTTCAGTTCTTCTCGACAACTTTTGACATTTTTATTTCCTATCTTTTATCATTTAAACAATGTGTTCTATTGTTGCGCATGAGAATGCGTTTCGGCTTTTATTTCAGAATTTTCCTTTACTAATGACACTGTCATCCCTAGATAACGGTATCAGATGGACCGGCCCGTGTGACGTAATGTTCAGTAAACATTCATCGACCTATATGTGTATAACGCTTTTATCATTTTGTCAACATACCGACCACTCGCTTCGACGTTTTTTTTCCGGCATCTAAAATTGATGGAAGTTTCAGACTGACGTCCGAAAACGAAATTATGTCACTGCGAAACCCGTCTTATGTTTGACCTTTGACCGGTCACGGCATTTGTGGTCTAAGGGAAGGAACTATGTTGTTTTATTTCGTAATTATTCGATATTTACAGACAAAAGGGCCGGCTTCGGTAGCTTAGTCGGATGTGCGTCTGTCTGGTGATCAAAAGGACGCGGGTTCGACACCTGCCGGGGTCGGCAACATTCGTTCGTGGAGATTGATCAGGAAATCTTTTCTACGGTCATTCTCTCTCTTCCGCTGATTCAAGAAGGATCTAGCGATAGTATGTGCACTGTACTGGTTGACGATTTTTGTTGTATGTTTGGTGTGAGGCCCGGAAACCGACAGAATTAGAGAGAATTTAATTTTATATAATGTTGGTTGGTACCTGATGCTCTGTCGCTGGTCGGGCCCATCGGACCCAAACTTTTGGTTTTCTTTTGCTCCAGCATGTCGGTGAGTCCTCTGATGGTTTGATTTTTGTGTTCCCGGAGATGTTGCGTGGTTTAGATAGCGACGAAGGTACAGAGACTGCTTCCGAGCGTGATGAATCTACCGACTCTGCCGAAGAATCAAAACCGTTTTTTTTTGTAATGCAATTTTGTAATGTAATTCAGCAAAATAAATGCAGATAGCAACGATAAGATGGATGGATGATTTATTTAAAGGCGCTCAATCCTAACAGGGCATATAGCGTCTAAAACATTTATATATTATACATAAAATTGTGCAAGTTTAAAAATTAAAATTTTAATAATTACAGTTTGTTAAAATGACAGAGTTCTTTAAGAAAATTGATTAATTGGTAAAAAGGTACATTATTAAAAAGATCTTTCATCGTAGTAATGTTAAAATATTTTGAACGTATATGGTTAAATTCAATACACGAGATGAGAAAGTGTTTTAACTGTGAACGGTTCGTTACAAGAAATACAGAAAGGTGCTTGTTCGTTTTTTAAAATGTAAGAATGAGTGATTCTTGTGTGTCCAATACGGCATCTTGTAAGCTTCGTCTGATCTTTTCGGCTATAGTTCAAAAATGAGCATTTACTGTAAAAATTAGGTTGAATTTTATTTAATTTATCATTAGTTTCTTTGTCCCAAATAGATTGACATTTTTCTTTATATATTTATTGATGTTTGATTTGAAATCCGAGAAAGGAATTTTGAAATTTGTTACAGTTAACGATAATCTGATTTGGCTTCCATGTCAGCCAATTCATTTCCACGAATATTAACATGACTTGGAAGCCAGCAGAATATAATCTCTTTGCAGACGGAAAGATAGTGATATTTTATTAAAAGATTGTTGAATCAAGGGGTTCCTGTTCTGTTGGTCTTTCAGAGCTTTTAATACAGAAAGGGAATCGGAATAAATGACAATTTGTTTTTCGGATTGATCTCGTATATGATAGAGTGCTACATCAATTGCTTTCGCTTCAGCGATAAAAATAGAGCTATTATCAGGTAATCTAATGCTGTCAGTGAAATTCGGACAAATGACAGAACAAGCAACTTTCTCATCTTGCTTCGAACCGGCAGTGTAAATGGAAATGTGACGTTTAAAATTGGATTTGATTTCTAAAAATTCGTTCTTAAAAATAGGAGATTCTACTTCCGTTTTCTTATTTTTTATTTAAATCTAAAATAATCTTTGGAGCGCTTAACGTCCATGGCTCTTTTGATGGTAAGGAAAAACACTGAATACTATAAATATTTATATTGGTCTCCTCAAACAATGGTTTGATTCTGAGGCCAAGCGGTTTAATAGCGATGGTTTGTTGTAAATGCTGAATTTCGTGGATTGGTGGCTAATTTAGTAGCATATAGAAGAGACAATTTCTCTCTTCTTACATAGAGTGATTGTTAATTTGATTCAGCATAAAGACTTTCAATAGGTGAAGTGCGAAATGCACCTAGTGCTAGACGTAAACTTTGATGATATATAATATCCAAAGATTTTAAATAAGATTTCCTAGCAGATCCAAAAATTTCGCCTCATTGACGACTGACATTTGTCTGCTGTATATGGTTAGAACAGGATCTAAATGCAACTTTGGAATTTGGCAGTTTTTGTTTTTGAAAATTTAAAACCATTTTCTGTTGCCCAAGTTCCTATATTATTTAAACACCTTTGCAGTTTAAATTCAATGGTTTCCATATTTTTGGATCGATAAAAAATAACAAAATCGTCAACAAAAAGCGAACAATCTGGGTCTTTTACACATTTAACTATATTATTAATTTTTATGCTGAAAAAAGTTGGTGATAAATTACTACCTTGTGGTAAACCTTGATCAAATGTGTCCGATAATGCAATTCCTATGCGAACATTAAAAATGCGATTTGATAGGAAATATTGAATAAACAGTGATAATCGGCCTTTAAGGCTCAAGGTGTGTAAATCTTTCACGATGCCATACTTCCAAGTGGTAGGCTTTTTCAAGATCAAAAAAATACAGTTACAACATATTCTTTTTTAATAAAGGCATCACGTATAAATGATTCTAAGCGAATCAAATGATCTAAGAACAAAACCAGCATATCATTAATCATTCTCTCCGGTGTTTTACATAAGCTACTTGTCAAAGCAATACGTCTGTAATTAGTGGCTTTAGTATGATCTTTATTAGGTTTCGGAATAGGAATAATGGTAGCTTTTTACCGTTTTCAGGGAACTTCCCAGTTATCCAAATATTCAAAATATTTAATAAAGTTTCCAATGCCTTATTGGGTAAATGTTTTAACATTTGATAGTGTATGTCGTCAGGACCAACAACAGTATCATGAGATTTATGGAGAGCATCTAATAATTCTTGAGTAGTGAATGGTAAGTTATATTTTTCGTGATTCAATGAAGACAAATTTAAATTCTTTTTCCTCTTGTGCTTGTTTAATATTTTGTTAGCTTTCTGAATAATTTGAGCTGGAGTTTTTCAGAAAATTTTCCCCAAGTCATTGGAAATATCTTTAGCCGCTGAACATCTATTTCCGTTTGATTTGATATGGACATGTTCGATTTGTTTTGCCACTAATTTTTCTAATCATGTCCCAGATTTTTTTTCGTTGGTGTTCTAGTATTCAGTTTGGAGACGTATTGCTGCCAAGATGCTTTTTTGGCCGATTTTATTGTTTTGCGAGCTTTAGCTCGCATATGTTTGGCATAGTTAAGATTTTCTTTTGTTGGTTGTTTATGAAATTTTCGTAATGCAGATTTTCTTTTATTGATTGAGTGAGTGAGTGAGTGTTTTGAGTTTTACGTCCCACCAACAGCTAAGGTCATATGGAGACGGGACCTCGGTTTAAAGACTCATCCGAAAGTCTAACTTTTATTGATTGAAGTTTTAACTTCGTCACTAAACCAAGGTCCGTTTTTTTTTAAAAGTTCGAGGATTTAGGATTACATTTTTCAGCAATATCAATCAATTTATCAGTAAATTTTTGTATATCATTTGCAGTTTTAAAAATTTCAGGTTCGCGTTGTTCATTACATAACTGGTTAAAAATTTTCCCAATTTGCTTTATTCAAATTCCATGTGGGGTGACGATCCTCATTGGTCGATTCAATTTCTTCATTTACTGTCGGAAAATGATCGCTCCCATGGAGATCGTCTACAACAGACCAATCAAAATCAAGATAAATATTTGGAGAGCAAATTGAAAGATCTAAAGCAAAATAATTTCTTGTGGCTGTTTATCGTTAAATATAAATCATTTTTTTCGTTTCTCGCTTTTTATACTCATTTTAGCCAATATATCACTATGGGAAAGTTGTAGACCTTACCCTCCGCCGATTTCTCCAGCAAATCGTATGCCTCTGCGACAGCCAGGAAAGGCTGTGATTATTTGGAGAAAATTGCAAAATCTAAATTTTCTTTCACAGACTAAGACATTCTGACAGGTTCGACACACCCTTTTAAACCATATATAGAGTGGTTACTGCTCTTGTAAATTACAAGGGCGTCTATATTTTATTTGCACGATCACTTCATGGATGGATGGATGGATGATTTATTTAAAGACGCTCAACCCTAACCGGGCATATAGCGTCTAAAACAGTCAAATATTATAAATAAAATTGTGCAAGATTAAACAATTAAAATTTTAATAATTACAATTTGTTAAAAAGACCGATTTCTTTAAGAAAATTGATTAATTGGTAAAAAGGTACATTATTAAAAAGATCTTTCATCGTAGTATTAAAATATTTAGAACGTACATGGTTAAATTCAATACATGAGATGAGGAAGTGTTTAACTGTGAACGGTTCGTTACAGGATATGCAGAAAGGTGCTTGTTCGTTTTTTAAAATGTAGGAATGAGTGAGTCTTGTATGTCCAATACGGCATCTCGTAATTTTTGTCTGGTCTTTTCGGCTGTAGTTCAAAAATGAGCATTTACTGTAAAAATTATGTTGAATTCTATTTAATTTATTATTAGTTTCATTGTCCCAAATAGATTGACATTTTTTCTTTATATATTTATTGATGTTTGATTTGAAATCGGAGAAAGGAATTTTTAAGTTTGTAACTGTTAAAGATAATGCCGACTTGGCTTCCAAGTCAGCCAATTCATTTCCACGAATATTAACATGACTTGGAAGCCAGCAGAATATAATCTCCTTGCAGACAGAAAGGTAGTGATATTTTCGTACAATTTGTTGAATTAAGGGGTTCCTGTGCTGTTGGTCTTTCAGAGCTTATAAAACAGAAAGGGAATCGGAATAAATGACAAATTGTTTTTCAGATTGATCTCGTATATGATATAGTGCTATATCAATTGCTTTCGCTTCAGCGGTAAAAATAGAGCTATTATCCGGTAATCTAATGCTGTCAGTAAAATTCGGACTAATGACAGAACAAGCAACTTTCTCACCTTGTTTCGAACCGTCAGTGTAAATGGAAATGTGACGTTTAAAATTGGATTTGATTTCTAAAAATTCGTTCTTAAAAATATGTGATTCAACTTCGGATTTCTTATTTTTATTTAAATCTAAAATAATCTTCGGAGCACTTTACGTCCATGGTTCTTTTGATGGAAGGGAAAAAGGTTGAATATTGTTAATGTTTATATTGGCCTCTTCAAACAATGGTTTGATTCGGAGGCCAAGCGGTTTAATAGCCGATGGTTTGTTGTTGTAAAATCTTTCGTAATTATGATTAAAAACGGTATTGTATGCTGAATTTCGTGGATTGGCGGCTAATTTAGTAGAATATTGTAGAGACAATTTCTCTCTTCTTACATAGAGTGACGGTTCATTTGATTCAGCATAAAGGCTTTCAATAGGTGAAGTTCGAAATGCACCTAGTGCTAGACGTAAACCTTGATGATGTATAGTGTCCAAAGATTTTAAATAAGATTTCCTAGCAGATCCATAGACTATGGAGCCATAGTCCAATTTGGAACGAATTAATGATCTATAAAGATTTAAAAGAACAGTGCGATCTCCTCCCCAGTCGGAACTGGACAGGACTTTAAGAATATCAAGAGCTTTTAAACATTTAGCTTTTAAAGCTTTGATATGGGGAATAAAAGACAATTTGTTATCGAACAAAAGACCCAAAAACTTCGCTTCAGTGACGACTGGAATTGGACTGCCGTAAATAGTTAGAACAGGATCTAAATGTAACTTTTAGTATTTGACAGAAATGAACACACTGAGTTTTTGTTTTAGAAAATTTAAAACCATTTTCTGTTGCCCAAGTTTCTATATTATTCAAACACCTTTGCAGTTTAAATTCAATGGTTTCCATATTTTTGGAACGATAAAAAATTCCAAAATCGTCAACAAAAAGCGAACAATCTGGGTCTTTTACACATTTAACTATATTATTAATTTTTATGCTGAACAAGGTTGGTGATAAAATACTACCTTGTGGTACACCTTGTTCTTGATCAAATGTGTCCGATAATGTATTTCCTATGCGAACATTAAATGTTCGATCGGACAAGAAATTTTGAACAAAAAGTGGCAATCGGCCTTTCAGGCCCAAGTTGTGTAAATCTTTCATGATGCCATATTTCCAAGTCGTATCATAGGCCTTTTCTAGGTCAAAGAATACAGCTACGACATGTTCTTTTTTAATAAAGGCATCACGTATAAATGATTCTAAGCGAATCAAATGATCGTTAGTAGAGCTGTTTTTTCTAAATCCAGCTTGAAATTTAGTGATAAGCTGATTCGATTCTAAGAACCAAACCAGCCTATCATTAATCATTCTCTCCATTGTTTTACATAAGCAACTTGTCAAAGCAATAGGTCTGTAATTAGTGGCTTCAGTATGATCTTTATTAGGTTTCGGAATAGGAATAATGGTAGCTTTTCTCCAGTGTTCAGGAAACTTTCCAGTGATCCAAATATCATTCAAAATATTTAATAATGTTTCCAATGCCTTGTTGGGTAAATGTTTCAAAATTTGATAGTGTATGTCATCAGGGCCAACAGCAGTATCATGAGATTTATAGAGAGCATCTAATAATTCTTTAGTAGTGAAAGGTAAATTATATTTTTCGTGATTTAATGAGGAAAAATTTAAATTCTTTTTCTCTTGTTCTTGTTTAATATTTTGGAAACTTTCTGAATAATTTGAGCTAGAGGAGTTTTTCTGAAAATTTTCCCCCAAGGCATTGGAAATGTCTTAAGCCGTTGAACATATATTTCCGTTCGAGTTGATATGGACATGTTTATTTGATTTGTTTTTGCCACTAATTTTTCTAATCATGTCCCATATTTTCTTAGTTGGTGTTCTGGTATTCAGTTTGGAGACGTATTGCTGCCAAGATGCTTTTTTGGCCGATTTTATTGTTTTGCGAGCTTTAGCTCGCATATGTTTGGCATGGATAAGATTTTCTTTTGTTGGTTGTTTATTGAATTTTCGTAATGCAGATTTTCTTTTATTGATTGAAGTTTTAACTTCATCATTAAACCAAGGTCTGTTTCTTTTTGAAAAAGTCGAGGATTTAGGAATACATTTTTCAGCAATATCAATCAATTCATCAGTAAAATCTTGTATATCACTTGCAGTTTTAAAAAGTTCAGGGTCGAGTTTTTCATCACATAATTGATTAAAATTTTCCCAATTTGCTTTATTCAAATTCCATCTGGGGTGACGATCCTCATGGGTCGATGCAATTTCTTCAATTACTATCGGAAAATGATCGCTCCCATGGAGATCGTCCACAACAGACCAATCAAAATCTAGATAAATATTTGGAGAGCAAATTGAAAGATCTAAAGCAAAATAATTTCTTGTGGGAGAATGAAGATATGTTGGTTGTTTATCATTAAATAAACATAAATCATTTTCAGCAATAAAATTTTCTATGATTTCTCCTTTGTCATTTGTATCCGAGCAACCCCATAATTTGCTGTGACTATTAAAGTCTCCTAATAATATATAAGGACTAGGTAATTGATTAGTTAAATTTTCTAAATCTCGTTTGGAAAAATTATAATGAGGTGGAAGGTATACAGAACAAATCGTTATGGATTTGGATAAAGTGACGTATACAGCAACAGCTTGTAAATTAGTGTTTACATCTATTTTCCTATGAGGAACGTCAGATTTCACCAGGATTGATGTACCTCCTGATGCCTTCTGATTATCCGTTGTGATATGATTGTACATACTGTAACCTTTGAAATTAATATTATCTGTAGTTTTCAAAAAAGTTTCTTGGAGACAAATGACATTAGGAGAAAAAAGTGTACATAAAATTAAAAGTTCGTTAAAATTGGCTTTAAGTCCTCGACAATTCCATTGAATTATTGACTTCTTATCCATGATTGAATGGAGAGAAGATTAAAACAAGGAATTTAATCCTTTTATCTTTTATTATTATGCTTTGAGAACGTGGAGGGATCAACATCCAACTCCATGTCCTCAAGGGTGCCGTACTGATTAGCCAGTTTTACTGGATCAGCCGACGCCCCTTTACTGTTCGGGTTTGATCCTTTATGCTTTTCTTTGCCGTTCTTTTCTTTTTGATCCGCTGTCCCTGATGTGGATCGGGAGTGAGATCTGTTAGAATGTTTGCTGTTAGGTTGTGATCTGGTCTGTGAAGTTTGTCTAGATTCTGATCTTGAATGATGAGTAGATGTAGGTTGTGACGATGTAGTAGGTTGTGACGATGTAGTAGGTTGTGACGATGTAGTAGGTTGTGACGATGTGATTTTGGATTTAACAGAAGAGGTAATAACTTTAGAATGGGGTTTAATTTCAAAATCTTTTTCGTTGAATTGAGTAGATGTTTCTTTGGTTTCAGGTTTGCTGGCAAGGGACTGTACAACTTTTGCGAAAGTGGTTTCTGGTTTATTTTCGTGAATTTTCTTTGCTTCTAAATACGTTACGTTTTGTGTTACTTTAATTTTCATAATTTCTTTTTCTGATTTCCAAACTTCACAGACATTTGACTTTGATACATGATTTTTGCCACAGTTCACACACTTTGGAGGATTCTTACAGTTAAGGGTGTGATGATCGGTTCCACCGCATTTTTCACAAACAGATCCATCAGGGACAGTGCAGTCGTTTTCGTGATGACCAAACCTCTGACAGTTGAAACAACGCAGAGGATTTGGTACATAGACGTCAACCGGTATTATTCTGTAAAAGATCTTTAGTGATTTCGGTAAGGATGTTGAATTAAAAGTTAGTAGGAGAGTGTTTGTTTCTATTAGATTTCCGTCTTTTTTGATTTTGAAGCGTTTACAGGCCGTTACTCCTTGATCCTTAAGGTATTCGACAATGCTGGCTTCTGTTTCCTGTTTCAACATTCTGTCACGGATAATGCCTTTACATGAGTTCAATGTTTTATGTTCCGTGACAGAGACATTCATATTAAAGAATTTGTTAATTTTGAGTAGATTTTCAGTTTGCGTTTTACGATTCGTTTCAACTAAAAGGGTTCCATTTTTCAATTTTTTTACGTTTTTTGGTGTGCCTATTAAAGATTCAATTTGTTTTTCAATTACGAACGGTGAAAGAGTAGTAACGGCCTTTTCATCCTTACTTGAAATCACTAAAAATCGAGCAAAATTGTCATTGGCTTTGAAATTGAAAGTAGTCGGTTCCGGGTCGTCATTTGATAAATCCAAAAATGCTCTTTTTCTAGCGTTTGATCCCATGGTGATAAATTATGATTCGATAGCTATGCGCCCCACCCTCCTTGGAGCCCTACAAGGGAACGTTTAATGGAAATGGATCTCCTATTTCCAACGCCAAGGCTACATGGCTATTATACTCGATGACAGGACCAGAGTCCTTTCGCTCCACTTCTGTTTTATGACTCCCAACTATGCACCCAGATTTTCATGAAAAAATGAGGAACAGTTGAGACCCATCCCCACCCATATTCTCTCCCTCACAGAAGTTTCTGCGGAATTTCCCCAGTACAAGCCCACCGATTGATCCATCAGCCGCCGCCCATCAAATAACACTCAAAGATAGAGGAATAAGACAAAATTACACCCGGTTTGTACCATAAAGATACGTAAAAAAGAAAGAAGGAAGACAAGGACAAGCTGTGCGATTCTAGAGCTTGGCACGACTGAGCCGATTGATTCAGGCCGGATCTAGCCCAAACCCCTCTTCTATCTGAAATATGGGCCAAAATGATGTGTTGAAAAGCTGGAGATCCCTGGGCTTTTCTCAATCATCAGGATCCCTTCTTCCAGCATACGAGACGCCACTCACGGCAAATAAGTGGCTCCTGTTTCAACAAGGAATTTCATCCCCATTCAATACAGAAGGAAAGTGATCTGTATATTTAATTCCCTACAGACAAGGGAGGCCGAAAACGTTTGCTTAAATAAAAGCTTGGCTCTGAAAACAGGAGATCCTTTGCTAAATATGAGATCCACGATTATGGTAAGAAATTATTGAGGTGATAAGTTTCAGAGAGAACAAAGGATTTTATAAACTAATAAAGAATAAAGCTGTGTTAGATGATGACGAACACTTCAGAACTTCGTGATAAGTATCCAATTCTGTTAACATTGATGTAACATAAAATAACTTTGGGGTAACATGAAATGACAAGTTACTTATCTAATAACGTATACAAAATGCATCTTTCATTGATGTGCAGAGTGAAGGAGCATGAAAAAGTGACACATACACAGTACAAACATATACAGATGAGGTTTCTTCTTTGTGGTGCGCGACCCACCAGCAATGATGATACACATACAAATGCAGCGTGGTAGTAACATGAGATAGGAAAGGTTTAAAAGGATAGATCTCGCGTAGTGAATTGTAAAAAAAATTGGTAAGATGCATTTGAATAAATTGAATTACAAAATAATACCGGTCGAACGGACGATTGTTCTGTATGTTGGAGGCTTTTACCCAACTGCCACAGAACCTGAAGGCAGCCACCTATTTCGAGGCACCGGGTGGACTCGGCAATGGGACTTTTTTCGGTGGGGTCTTACCACTCTGCCACACTCCCGAAGGCAGCCGCCATATTTCTACCCCCCGGGCAGGCGCGGGGCAGTACACTTCAGAACTTATTGATAAGTATCCGATTCTGTTAACTTTGGTGTAACATAAAATAACTTTGGGGTAACATGAAATGACAAGTTACTTATCTAATAACGTATACAAAATGCATCTTTGTTTGATGTGCAGAGTGATGGAGCATGAAAAAGTGACACATACACAGTACAAACATATACGGATGAGGTTTCTTCTTTGTGGTGCGCGACCCACCAGCAATGATGATACACGTACAAATGCAGCGTGGTAGTAACATGAGATAGGAAAGGTTTAAAAGGATAGATCTCGCGTAATGAATTTTGTAAAAAAATTGGTAAGATGCATTTGAACAGTTCTATTCACAAGATCATACCGGTTGAACGGACGATTGTTCTGTATGTTGGAGGCAGCCGCCATATTTCTACCCCCCGGGCAGGCGCGGGGCATCACTTCATGGAAAATCATTAGCTGTGACACTACATCTGATATCGGTAAAGTTCATTTTGACCACCGTTGACAGCACATCGCGCTAGAGACTCCCCGTTCCTAGTGAGCTTCTGTCTAGCGATTCGAATGTAAGGTGTGTAGTAATTGCATATCTATAAAGTGCATCACATGGATTTTAATATTTATTATTTTACCTGACAATCATCATCAAATGGACTTAGTCTGTTGTCTCATTTCTTTGTTTTGCAATTTTCTCCAAATAACCACAGCCTTTCCTGGCTGTCGCAGAGGCATACGACTTGCTGGAGAAATCGGCGCAGGATGAGGTCTACAACTTTCCCATAGTGATATATGGGCTAAAATGAGTATTAAAAGCGAGAAACGAAAAAATCGATGATTCAGATTTTCTGAACGGAGTTTAGGTAACAGGGGTTGGTAACTCGAAGCCATCGTAAATATATCAACTTAAGATGTACTTAAGACATACTTAAGGTGACCACCGTAAAATTTATGGTCTCGTTATGCGGGTAACTGAAAACCTGTCGTATCGTTTCTATAAAGTTACGAACATCTGGATTTTATGTACGACTGTACGGCTGTTCTAATTTTGCTTTATAGTTTTAATACATGTATTGTATATGTTTCAACTTCTTTTGTCTCGATTTACAGTTAAATAAACCAAATCAAAAGTTCCAGCTTTTGGTAGTTCGAGAGGACAGGTTCAGCTGTATGTACCAAGAGTATAGTGCGCGCAGGTTGACCTGATACTCGTGACCTCTATTAGCATAATTTCACACCCTACTGAATACATATATTCATCGTAGTTTTCCGAGGGGGTCGAAACTGTTTTTATGAGCCAGCGCGTGACAGGGGGACTCAAATATAGCTCGGCACCCATCCACCGTGGCAAGACCGTTTGCCAAAGTATCTCTGCATAGATTGTAACCAATAGTAGGTCCAAGCGATTAGCGAAGACTCTGATCAGACTGCGCATAAGCGCAGGCTGATCTGAGTCTTCGCTGGTCGCGCAAGCTTTCTTGTAAGTTTTGTCATGCGCTGGCTTATTATTGATGTTAGTAAATAGCTTGCGATTCACGAGCTGCCGAAAAGTCACGAGAAGTTTTCGCAACTCGGCGTATTAGGCCGTAGCATTGATTAATTTATTCTTTGCATAAAGGTCGGTCTCAGGTCAACTTGTTCGCACTATAGCTAGCAGAAAGCCACAGAATGTACTATATTGTACATTTATATGACAGTTATACACAATCGTATTCAACTTCTCACATTCCGTGTTTATCACAATGTCTTTATTTTTGTGCATTAGATTTTTGTTTGATGTAGATAGTTCCTTAGTTTTTTCTTCTTTTTTCTTCTTTTATTTCAGCTCACATATCAGGTACTTAATATGGGTTATGTTTATTTATTACGTTCTTAGCCTATATGAAAATGGATGAATGTATTAACATATATAGCCAGAACTGCAGAGGGTTAAATGCGACGGAAAAAAGACGAGATGTTTTTCAGTTTGTTAGAAAGAAAAAATATGACATAATTTGCCTCCAAGATGTCCACTTGGAAAGTAACATGGAAACGTATGTCAAGCATGAATGGGGGTACCATATTTACATGAGTTCTTTCTCGGGAAATCGACGTGGGGTTTTAACTTTAATAAACAATACTTTCGAGTATGATATTGGGGAGATAATAAAAGATCCTGATGGAAACTTTCTAATAACTGAATTAAAAATTACAGATAAAAAAATTACACTTATAAATATTTATGGCCCCAATGAGGACAAACCTCAATTTTATAACAACATACAGCAACTTATTTCCGATATAGGCAATGAAAATGTTATACTTTGGGGAGATTGGAATTTAGTTCTAGACCCTTCTTTGGATACTGACAACTATAAACAAATCAATAATCCAAGAGCCAGAAACGCAATTTTAAATATTATTCAAGAAAACGGATATATAGATGTGTGGAGAGTGCTAAAAGAAAATATAAAACAATTTACCTGGAGAAGATTAAATCCGGACAGAAAACAGGCAAGATTTGATTTTTTTTTAGTAAGCGAAGATGTTTTTGATTTAGTTCACGATGCCGATATAACTCCTGGATACAGATCGGACCACTCCGGGATAAATCTTAAAGTTAAATTTCAAAATAACGAACGAGGAAAAGGCTACTGGAAGTTTAACAACTCGCTATTGAAAGATAAGAAATATATACAACTTGTTAAAAAAACAATAAATGAAAACCTGAGATTGTATTCAAATAATAATAATAATGATAATTATAATAATACAAATGACAACATTGTCAACAACAACAATAATAACAACAACAACAATAATAATAATAATAATAACAATTATGATAACCCATAATTCACAATAAATGATCAGTTATTTTTTGAAACATTACTAATCACGATTCGAGGTGAAACAATTAAATATAGTTCTAAAAAGAAAAAAGAAGATAGTCAAGAAGAGTCACATTTGGAAGAGGAAATAAAAAATCTCGAACAACACCTAAACGAGAATTTTCTACAATTGGGCGAATATGAATTGGAAACTTTGGAAGAAAAAAAAGCTAGGCTATCAGAAATTCGAAAAAAGAAAATTGAGGGAGTAATGTTGCGTTCAAAATGTAGATATGAAGACATGGGAGAAAAACCGACTAAATATTTTCTAAGTTTAGAAAGTAGAAACTTCACGAGTAAATTGATAACAAAATTGATTTCCGAAAGTGGTGATGAATATTATGAAACAGATAAAATATTGAATGAACAAAGGAATTATTATCAAGCTTTATATTCGGAAACTTTAAATATAGATGATGATCCTTTGGGAGATATTATTGGTGAGAACGAAAATAAATTGGCTGATGATGAATCATTAAAACTTGAAGGGGAGATTACCTTAACGGAGCTAGCACAAGCACTGAAAAATATGAAAAACGGCAAAAGTCCGGGTAACGATGGCTTTACAGCCGAATTTTTTAAATTCTTTTGGTCGGATATAGGTGTATATTTGTTAAAATCTATTAACTATGCTTATCAAAACGGATCCCTTTCAGTAACACAGAAGCAGGGCATAATAACATGTTTACCGAAACCTAATAAAACACGACACTTTTTAAAAAATTGGAGACCAATTTCATTATTAAATGTTGCTTATAAATTGGCGTCTGCCGTCATTGCAAACCGCTTAAAAAGAGTACTCGATAACATAATTCACCAGGATCAAAAAGGTTTCATTTCAGGTAGATTTATTGGCGAAAATATTAGATTAATTTATGATATCCTTTATGAAACAAGAAACCAAAATATCCCCGGCCTATTGCTTTCTATTGATTTCCAACAAGCCTTTGATACTGTTTCATGGAAATTCATATCTAAAACAATGGATTATTTTAACTTTGGCCCTTCTTTTAAAAAATGGATAAAACTCTTTCAAGATGGTACGGAATCTTGTATTTTACAAAATGGATTTTTGTCCGAGTTCTTCTATTTGCAAAGAGGATGTAGACAAGGGGATCCGATTTCACCCTACCTTTTTATTTTATGTGCAGAAGTGTTAAGCATAATGATTAGAAAAATGGACTCTATAAGAGGAATAAATATTAATAATAATGCCTTTACTTTAAGCCAGTATGCGGATGACACGCAGCTATTCCTGGATGGTTCTGAACAATCTTTACGTTCAACGCTAGAAATACTAAACAAATTTTATTCAATGTCGGGTTTAAAAATAAACGAAGATAAAACAAGAGCTCTATGGATAGGGTCTATGGCAAATTCAAGTGCAAAACTATGTAGTGAATACAGCTTAGATTGGGAGCAGGGACCTATCAAAATATTGGGAGTTACATTTACTACAGATGTTAACAACATATGGGATGTCAATGCGGAAAATGTTATGTCTAAGATTGAAAAAACTTTGCGTTCATGGTCGAAGCGAAAACTCACACTACCTGGCAAAATAACTGTTATTAAATCTTTAGCGTTATCAAAGCTTACACATTTATTCATATCTTTACCGACCCCTCCAGATGAATTGATAAAAAAACTAAATAAATATATTTACAAATTTCTTTGGAATACTGGACCTGATAGAATAAGCCGTAACAATATTATACGAAACGAAGCCGAAGGTGGTTTGAGAATGATTCAAATTGATATTTTTATTAAAGCTTTAAAAATCACATGGTTTCGTAGACTGATTTTAAATTCTCATAATAATTTATGGTATTGCTTATCTAATATTGATTTTACCGAAGTATTTTCGTTAGGTGATGGATACTGTACAAATAAACTTCAACAATTACGTAATCCTTTTTGGGTAAATTTGCTACAACATTGGAGGGACTTTTTTAAATGATAAAGCAAGACAAACTGGAAACAATTTTAAATAGCCCAATCTGGTTTAATTCAGGACTTCTAAGGGGGAAGAACATTTTTTATAAAAACTGGTACGAAATGGGTATTAGAAATATAATAGATCTTATAGATGAAAATGGATATTTTTATGAGTTTGAAGACCTTAAAGAGAGATTTGCAATTCGTGGAACGTTTTTAGATTATCGGTCACTTTACAGCCGAATACCAAATGAATGGAAAATAAAAATTAATGAAAATCGTGAAGCATCTGTAAATATAATGTCCCGTGCACGAGCCAAATACAAGTTTTAATAAGAGAAAAAAAAGGTAGCAGAAGAATATATGAAACACTTATTGAAAGCAAACCATTTGACATCCCGAATAGATGGATTCGAGATCTTGGAAATATATCTGAAAATGACTGGAAAATGTATAATTCGCTACTGAAAGATCTAAAGGAGATTAAAATAAAAGATTTTCAATATAAAATTAATAATAAAATACTGGTTACTAAATTTTTCTTACATAAAATAAATAAAATCGATAATAGCTTATGTTCTTTCTGCAACCAAGAGCCTGAATCCATAAAACATCTATTTTTCGATATTGAAAAAACAAAACAATTCTGGAATGCTTTCAAACAATGGATATTAACAAATACTAACATCACTTTAGATATTAACGACACCAAAACAATATTACTATCATGGTATAAGGAGAACTCAGTAGTAAATCATCTTTTGGTTTTGGCTAAATATTACATTTACAAAACTAAATTTACATCACAAAATTTAAGTATGGTTGGCTTTAAAGCTCTTACTAAAAGAAAATTTGAAAACGAAAGATACATAGCTAAAATAAATGGCAGATATGAAAAATTTCTAGCAAAATGGTCCCTGTTATTTACTGTACTGGACACTTCATAGTTTACATCTCTTGGAATTTTCAGCGACCTATTAGATACAGTGGACTGGATGGGGTGCGTGTTTGCTGATAGTTGGGGGATGATTTTCCTTGTTCGGCAGAAGCATGTGTTGTGGGTGTTCGTTTGAACCGCCTCAATGAGGCGGTTCAAATGAATACCCACGGCATGTGTTTTTGTTGGGGGATAGGGGGGGATTGTCCCTGGATTGTCACCGGATGCGCGCCTTATCTAGTCTACTGTAGATAATATGAGGTTCTGGCTGTATTTGAAAATTTCCATATTTATATCTCATAGCACCATGCTCCAAGGTAAAATATATAATTTCGTTCTACAAAAATAATTTTCTTCGTGCTGGGCTCAATGTCTTGTGGTGCTCATCTGGGACCGTCTCTTTAGAGCGGTATGAATGGGTACCGGGAGTCTGGGTTGAGATCGGAGGGAAGAGAAATAAGATTTGTCCTTATTTTACCTATATGGTAGGATATTCTATAATATTACAAGAGTACTTATTGTATGGAGCTGTGGGCTTGGTGCAGAATACTATACACCACGAGGACAGGCCTGTATTGTTTTGACCCCCTTGAAACCCTACTTTATATTTTAGAACTGTGGTTTAGGGGATATACACTATTTATCTTATGACTGCTCGGGAGCGTGGATTGTGGGTGCTCGATGGAGCCGCCTCACCGATGCGGTTCCCTCGGGTCCCCTCAGGCTGCGTTTTGGGCGGGAATAGGACGAATATAAGATTTTTATAGGAAAGATCTTTTATATCTGGTGATAAAAGTCTCAAATACATATGTATAGGCGTGTTTTCGTGGTGGGCGGATACTTAGTATATAGCTCTATAAACCTATATTTTAGACCGTCGACTGTTAAGCTATTTCCTCTTTTTTGCTTACGAACCATGCTTTGTATACACTGTGTGGATATGTGAACTTTATGAAATAAAAGAAAAATGAGAAAAAAAAAAAAGTTACGAACATCTTACCACTTACGATTTACCTGTGTAATGTTTAATCTCGTGCAAATGGCTTCGGAAACTTTTTTATGCCAGGGCATGGCAAAATAAAATAACGCTCACATCTTACTATAAATGATAATACCGGGGTTTGTTTAACAAAAAGACAGCCTTGTTGGAGCCTTTTTCTGCCAAAAAGGGCTTGGGTAGCGGTATCATAATAGGCAAGGTTCTAAATAAACTATGGGATGAGAAACAATGACACAACTAGCGACCCCTTCTCTTCATTTCCTCCTGATTTGCCATGCCTGAGCAAGTTGATGGGGCATATTGTTTCTGTCTTGTGCGTCTATCCGTCTGTCCATCTGTCCGTTACGCTTTCACCCTGTAGGAAACTCAAGAATGGTTTGAGCTAGAATCTCGAAATTTCATATATGGAATGTGCATGAAAAATAAGCGGACACGTATTTTATTTTATTTTTTTTCGCCGGACTTGTCTTTGCGATGTTACGCCCCTTTTCGGACTTATGCATTGCGGCTATGGGGAAACCTTGCGAACAAAATATCTGAAGAACCGCTTCAGCTAGGCTCATGGTATTTAGTAGACTGTTTGGGTCTAAGGTATAGATGACCTGATTAACTTTTGATCAAATTCCGAAAACATTTAACGGAGTTATGCCCCTTTTCGGACTTATGCATTGTAGCTATGGGGAAAGTAGAAATAAAACAAAGATCAGGAATCGATACAATTAACTTACTCCACCCATCAAAGACACCAAAAGGAAAGAAACACAAACATTAAGCGACCAGACCATAATGGACACCTAAACAAAGGAAGGCCATAAGGACAGTTACTTTCCCACAAAATGGCCATATGGCCATCCAAAATAAAACGACATAAGTGATACACACAGTAAGTAACAAACAACACCATAAATAAACCGCCACAGAAGAACCGCCTTGGAACGGTCAGTAGAATGATTTCCACTGGGGGGGGGGGGCTTAAATCGATTTTACGTGGCCACAATCCTCGCCCTTACTTCGGTCGCGATTTAGACAAATAATTTTTCCTAACTCATCAGTGCAACATCTCCGTGAAAACAAAAAATCAAAGAACCACAGAGGTGAGACAACGGTGAGGACTCGACAGCAAGAAACCACTGAAATGCTCGAGCAAAAGAAAACCAACAGTTAGACTCCGATGGGCCCGACCAGAGACAGAGCATCAGGCACCAACCAACATTACCTTGAATTAGATCTCTTATTCTCAACCTTGTTTTTTTAATATGTCTTTTTTTAATTATGTGTCTATCAGTGGCAAGCGTATGGTTGGGGGCATAGTGTTTGATAAACACGTTTTCTATATCATTACTAAAAGAAACCCTGTGTGCCATAGATGTACAACTTCTTTACTTATGCTTCTATGTATTGTATGTTTCTTTCGCAATAGTTAAGATGAGGTAACGGCATTCCTGAGTTTGTCGTTAACTTTACGATATGGTTAAGTTGTCTCCATAAATTTCGGTACTTTCGAGTTACTCACACTAATCGCTATGAGGTGATTAAGATATACTTAAGGTCGTCGTAAGCCTTAAGAGAGCTTCGAGTTACCAACCCCTGGTTGGTAAAATTTTCAAATTCTTGTTTAGAAAAAATATAGTGTGGTGGAAGGTAAACAGAACAAATTCTTTTGGATTTGGATAAAGTGACGTTTATAGCAACAGCTTTTAAATTAGTATTTATATCTATTTTCCTACGAGGAACGTTAGATTTCACCAGGATTGATGTACCTCCTGATGCCTTCTGATTATCCGTTGTGATATTATTGTACATACTGTAACCTTTGAAATTAATATTATATGTAGTTTTCAAAAAAGTTTCTTGAAGACAAATGACATCAGGAGAAAAAAAAGTGTAGTTACAATTGGCTTTTAGTCCTCGACAATTTCATTGAATTATTGACTTCTTATCCATTATTAAATGGAGAGAAGATTAAAACAAGGAATTTAATGCTTTCTTTTATTTTTCTTCGAGAACGTGGATGGATCAATGTCCAACTCCATATCCTAAAGGGCGCCGTACTGATTAGCCAGTTTTATTGGATCAGCCGACGCCCCTTTACTGTTTGGGTTTGATCCTTTATGCTTTTCTTTGCCGTTTCGTCTTTTCGATCCGTTGTCACCGACGTGGACCGAGAGCGAGATCTAGAATGGTGGGTTTTCGGTTGTGAACTTGTCTGTGAAGTTTGTCTTGACTGATGAGTAGATGTAGGTAGTGACGATGTAGGTTGTGACGATGTGGTTTTTGGTATCAGTAGAGGTAATTACTTTAGAATAGGGTTTATTTCATAATCTTGTTCTTTAAATTGTTTGGATGTTTCTTTTGTTTCAGGTTTGCTGATAAGGGATTGGACAACTTTGGCGAATGCGTTTTCTGATTCGTTTTGTTGAATTTTCTTTGCTTCCAAATAAGCGACGTTTGTGTAACTTTGATTTTCAGGATTTCTCTCTGTTTTCCAAACTTCAGACATTGGATTTAGACAAATGTGCAACGATAAGACCCATGTGCAATAATGGCGCCTTGCATAGATCTGGAAAGAGCATTTTGAAGACACGTTTCAAAGACTGGGTTGGATTTAATTGCACGCTCAGGTCTCAGATTCTATGACTTACAGCGTAAAGGCTTACTGAGAATTAGACTCTAATATGTTATGTTGGTTGGTGCCTTATGCTCTCTGGTTGGGCCCATCGGAGTCTATTGGGCTTCTTTTGCTCCAGCATTTCAGTGGTTTCTTGCTGTCGAGTCCTGGCCGTTGTTTCATCTCTTGTTGATCGATTTGTGTTCACGGAGAAGTTGCACTGATAGTTAGGCCTTCATGCGGACTGAAATTAATTGTCTAAATCTTGATAGGTTAGGGCGAGGTTGTTGCGACGTAAAATCGATTTAAGCCCCCGCCAGTGGATTTCGTTTCACTGACGTTCCAAGGCGATTCTTCCGTCGTGTTTTATTGGTTATGGCTCGTCTTTTATCGCTTATATAATTTTCCTTTGGATAGCCACTTGGCCATTTTGTGGGAAAGTAACTGTTCTTTTGGCTTTCCGCTAGTGATGTTTCCAATAGGGTTTAGTTTAATGTTGGCGTTTCTTTTCCTCGATGTCTCTGATGGGAGCTGTGGATTAATTACATCGATTCCTGATCATTGCCATCACTTCTATTTTGAGGTCTAATGTGTACCCAAAATCAATGTTCCCTATCAAAAATGATCGTTTACCCTGGTAAACCCGTTTTCCCCGTTAAGTGTGGTGGTTTGATCAGTCAAATTTAGCCCCCAGAACTTCAGTTAAATAAACCAAGTTCTTCCGATACCGAGGCCCCGATGTTGGATTTACATCTAGCTGATAAACGCGATGATGATTTTAAGATAATAGATTTTCCGTTTTTGGATGGCGATGCTTCTCGTGCGCCATCCTATGGCGTTTATATTTCGCAATTCGATTTGCCAGAGTGTGTAGTCATGTAACCGACTTCAACACTCGTAATAAATTGGTAACGGCTAAACTTCTTAATCAGGGTTATCGGTACCATAAACTGCGTAAAGCCTTTTTCAAAATTTTATAGAAGTCATTCCGATTCAATTTCAAAATTAAATATTGGACAAATCTGTTCTGTAACAAGGACTATCGGAACCCGAATTTTAAGGTGACTTATAAATTCAGAAAAATATATAACCGCAATGACTTTATCACCTAATTTCGTAAAATCATTCGATATAAGATTGGGTACAACATAAATGTTATACGACAGACTGCATGCATGGTAGTTAACCCAATCACGGTCGACAACTTTACTTCCCCCTTTAATTGCACGCTGGTGGGTCAGGTAACAGTTTCTATGACCGTTCCAGTGTAAAGGCTTATGTTGGTTGCTACCCGATGTTCCGTTTCAGGTTGGGTCCATCAGAGTCTTGGTTTTCTTTTGCTCCAGCATTTCAGTGGTTTCTTGCTGTCGAGTCCTCGCCGTTGTTTCATCTGGTCGATTCGTGTTCACGGAGAGGTTGCACCGGCGAGGCCTTCATGCGAACTGGACTAATTATTCGTCTCACCGCGACGGAAGTAAGGGCGAGGATTGTGGCCACGTAAAATCGATTTAAGCCCCTCAGTGGAATTCGATTCCGCTGACCGTTCAAAGGCGGTTCTTCTGTCGCGGTTTATTTTTGTTATGGTTTGTCTTTGGGTGTTTGTGTCGCTTGTATTTTATTTTGGATAGTTACTTACCCACAAAATGGCCAATAGGCCGTCTGTTTGGCTTTTCGCTGTTGGCGTTTCCATTATGGCCAGTTGTTAGAGTTTCTTTCCATTTGGTGTCTGATGGGAGCTGTGGATTAACTGAGACTCCTGACCATTGCATCCACTGATGAGCTTTATATAGCCTTGTTAACGTTACATGTCTGCTTGCTTTGGGAACATAAGAGCCTATTCGAGTATATTGAAAATATACTAACGCTGCATGCAGGAGTTAGCCAGCAGTTCTGTAGCTGCAATTTGGTTTATGGAGTGTTGTTACGAAACACTGCGACCGAGAATGGTTTGTTCATTTTATTTTGTCTTCTGCGTTCACGTGTTAAAGTCGATACATTTGTATACATGCTTTCTGGATCCTGATCAGAATGCTCCCTGGAGCAGTTAGATCTAGGTTTACACACAACAATGACTGGTTACCAGCAGATGGCAAAGCAGACTACAATTGTGGTGATTGACATCTTGTGTTGTTTGTTTTTTTTTTTCAGTTGTTTTTAGAGCGTTACTGCCTAGTCAACACAATACCCGTCTTATTGAGCCGGTCAGTTTTCCTGGGCTGGCGAAAGCCGTTAACCAGAAAGTGACGGTCTTTGAATCAGTGAAAGTTTAGAGATTTCATGAGCAATTTGGATGGATGTTGTGGACCAAACCAGGAACTGACCGAATCTAATGACCAGTCACACGCGCATCAGTCCGAGCTATCGAGGTTTGCTGTATACATTTACAATTTGTTTTTAGTCTATCGGCCGTTTCAAGTTTAACTTTTGAGCCGATCGGTAATGAGGTGGGTGAAATCCGGATATCCCGGATGAAACTATCCTACGTTCCGTTGCTGAAATTTGCGTCCGACATGTGGCACGAGCGAGACGCCAATTATAGCTGTGACGACTAAGTAATGGGGTTATATACAGAAAAATTAGGTGATGCACTGACGCTAGTTCCCAGCTGCAAAATAGTTCAGAAACATGCTTGTATGTGTCTGTTGCGGGTCCTTCCGATAGGTAAGTGGTACGTTATTACTTATCACGAAACCATACCTATAATTTTGACTCCGTTAACCCCACTTCTGTATAGTAAAAGCCATTGCCTCCACTTCCATTTTATAGGGGTATACATGCGTGTTCGATATGACCGCCTCTGAGGCGATTCAACGTTCCCACAACCAGTTGAGCAGAAAATTGAAAATTATTTTTTCTTAGGACAACTTCCAATATATTTGAATCTGCATGATTTCGTAATGCTATTCGAATAGGCTGGCTACTTGATTTACGTCAGTCCAAGCACAAACTACTTTTCATTGTGCGTTTTGCCATTAGTGAAAACTTGTTCATGTGAAATAAAGACATTCGACATGGTCAGAAATGACATGTAAAAATTGAAACCTTATTTCTGCTTTTAACAGATTGTTCTCGTTAGAATCGGCATCCTCAAACGAGTACCCACAATCTGATGAGCAACAATAAGGATGATGTATACCCACGTAAATCCCACTTTTCCCTATATTAAATGTTTAGGGGATGGATGGATGGATGGATGGAGGTTTTGTTTAAAGACGCCCAACCCTAATAGGGCATATAGCGTCTAAAATAATTAGGTATTAAATACAAAATTGTTATTGAAGTTTAAAAGTTAAAATATTAATGATTACAGTTTGTTAAAAAGTAGAAGTAAAACAAAGATCAGGAATTGATACAATTAACTTACTCCATCCATAAAAGACACCAAAGGGAAAGAAATACAAACATTAAGCGACCAGACCATAATGGAAACCTAAACAAAGGAAAGCCATATGGACAGTTACTTTCCCACAAAATGGCCATATGGCCATCCAAAATTAAAAGACACAAGTGATACACACAGTAAGTAACAAACAACAACATAAATAAATCGCCACAGAAGAGCCGCCTTGGAACGGTCAGTGGAAGATTTCCACTGGGGGGCTTAAATCGATTTTACGTGGCCACAATCCTCGCCCTTAAATCCGTCGCGATTTAGACAAATAATTTGTTCAGTCCGCATGAAGGCCTCCTAACTCATCAGTGCAACATCTCCGTGAACACAGAAATCAAAGAACCACAGAGGTGAGACAACGGTGAGGACTCGACAGCAAGAAACCACTGAAATGCTGGAGCAAAAGAAAACCAACAGTTAGACTCCGATGAGCCCGACCAGAGACAGAGCATCAGGCGCCAACCAACATTATCTCTTTAATTTTCAATAAGCCTTTACGTTGGAGCCGTCATAGAATCTGAGGCCTGACCCACCGGCGTGCAATTAAAGAGGGAAGCAAAGTTGCCAACCGTGATTGGGTTAACTACCATGCATGCAGTCTGTCGTATAATATCCATGTTGTACCCAATCTTTTTATATCGAAGAATGATTTTACGAAATTGGGTGCTGAAGTCATTGCGGTTATATATTTTTCTGAATTTATATACTAAGTCACCATAAAATTCGGGTTCCGATAGACCTTGTTGCAGAAGAGATTTAAGTCCAATATTGAATTTTCAAATTAAATCAGAATGGAGTCTATAAAATTTTGAAAAGGCTTTGCGTAGTTTATGGTACCGATAACCCTGATTAAGGATGGATGGATGGATGTTTTATTTTAAGACGCTCAACCCTAACAGGGCATATAGCGTCTAAAACAGTTATATATTATATATAAAATTGTACAAGATTAAACAATTAAAATTTTAATAACTACAGTTTGTTAAAAAGACCGATTTCTTTAAGAAAATTGATTAATTGGTAAAAAGGAACATTATTAAAAAGATCTTTCATCGTAGTAATGTTAAAATATTTAGAACGTATATGGTCAAATTCAATACATGAGATGAGAAAGTGTTTAACTGTGAACGGTTCGTTACAAGATATACAGAAAGGTGCTTGTTCGTTTTTTAAAATGTATGAATGAGTGAGTCGTGTGTGTCCAATACGGCATCTTGTGATTTTAGTCTGATCTTTCCTATTATAATTCGAAAAAGTGCATTTGGTATGAAAATTCGGTTGTATTTGGTTTAATTTATTATTAGTTTCTTTTTCCCAAATTGATTGACATTTATTTTTTATATATTTGTTAATGTTCGATTTTAAATCAGAGTAAGGGATTTTTAAATTTGTAACTGTTAACGATAATGCTGATTTGGCTTCCAAATCAGCTAGCTCATTTCCGCGGATATTCACGTGGCTCGGAAGCCAGCAGAATGTGATCTCCTTCGAGACGGAAAGATAGTGATATTTTCTAAGAATTTGTTGGATCAAGGGGTTTCTGTGCTGTTGGTCTTTGAGAGCTTTCAATACAGAAAGAGAATCGGAATAAATGATAAAATGTCTTTCAGATTGATCTCGAATGTGATAGAGTGCAATATCAATTGCTTTCGCTTCAGCGGTAAAAATAGAGCTATTATCGGGTAATCTAATGCTGTCGGTGAAATTCGGACTAATGGCAGAACAAGCAACTTTCTCATCTTGTTTCGAACCGTCAGTGTAAATGGATATATGATGTTTAAAATTGGACTTGATTTCTAAAAATTCGTTCTTAAAAATATGCGATTCCACTTCGGATTTCTTATTTTTATGTAAGGTTAAAATACTCTTTGGAGGGTTTAACGTCCATGGCTCTTTGGATGATAATGAAAAAGATTGAATATTTTTAATATTAATATTTGCCTCTTCGAGTAATGATTGAATTCTTAGGCCAAGAGGTTTAATCGCCGATGGTTTGTTGTTATAAAATCGTTCATACTTAGGGTTAAAAACACATTCATATGCTGAATTGCGTGGATTTGCAGCTAATTTTGTAGCATATTGAAGAGACAATTTCTCTCTTCTAATATAAAGTGATGGTTCATTAGATTCAGCATAGAGACTATCAACGGGTGAAGTGCGGAAGGCGCCTAGTGCTAAACGTAAACCTTGATGTATAGTATCCAAAGATTTTAAATAAGATTTTCTAGCAGATCCATAGACTATGGAGCCATAGTCCAATTTGGAACGAATTAACGATCTATACAGATTTAAAAGAACAGTACGATCTCCTCCCCAGTCGGAACTGGACAGGACTTTTAAAATATCAAGAGCTTTTAGACATTTAGCTTTCAAAGCTTTGATATGAGGAATGAAAGACAATTTGTTATCGAATGTAAGACCCAAAAACTTCGCCTCAGTGACGACTGGAATTGGACTGCCGTATATAGTCAGTGCAGGATCTAGATGCAACTTTCGTATTTGACAGAAAAAGCGAACAATCTGGGTCTTTTACACATTTAACTATATTATTAATTTTTATGCTGAACAAGGTTGGTGATAAAATACTACCTTGTGGTACACCTTGTTCTTGATCAAATGTGTCCGATAATGTATTTCCTATGCGAACATTAAATGTTCGATCGGACAAGAAATTTTGAACAAAAAGTGGCAATCGGCCTTTAAGGCCCAAGTTGTGTAAATCTTTCATGATGCCATATTTCCAAGTCGTGTCATAGGCCTTTTCTAGGTCAAAGAATACAGCTACGACATGTTCTTTTTTAATAAAGGCATCACGTATAAATGGTTCTAAGCGAATCAAATGATCGTTAGTAGAGCTGTTTTTTCTAAAACCAGCTTGAAATTTAGTGATAAGCTGGTTTGATTCTAAGAACCAAACCAGCCTATCATTAATCATTCTCTCCATTGTTTTACATAAGCAACTTGTCAAAGCAATAGGTCTGTAATTAGTGGCTTCAGTATGATCTTTATTAGGTTTCGGAATAGGAATAATGGTAGCTTTTCTCCAGTTTTCGGGGAACTTTCCAGTGATCCAAATATCATTCAAAATGTTTAATAATGTTTCCAATGCCTTGTTGGGTAAATGTTTTAAAATTTGATAGTGTATGTCATCAGGACCAACAGCAGTATCATGAGATTTATGGAGAGCATCTAATAATTCTTTAGTAGTGAAAGGTAAATTATATTTTTCGTGATTTAATGATGAAAAATTTAAATTCTTTTTCTCTTGTTCTTGTTTAATATTTTGGAATTTTTTTGAATAATTTAAGCTAGAGGAGTTTTTCTGAAAATTTTCCCCCAAGGCATTGGAAAGGTCTTTAGCCGTTGAACATATATTTCCGTTCGATTTGATATGGACATGTTTATTTGATTTGTTTTTGCCACTAATTTTTCTAATCATGTCCCATATTTTCTTAGATGGTGTTCTGGTATTCAGTTTGGAGACGTATTGCTGCCAAGATGCTTTTTTGGCCGATTTTATTGTTTTGCGAGCTTTAGCTCGCATGTGTTTGGCATGGATAAGATTTTCTTTTGTTGGTTGTTTATTGTATTTTCGTAATGCAGATTTTCTTTTATTGATTGAAGTTTTAACTTCGTCATTAAACCAAGGTCTGTTTCTTTTTGAAAAAGTCGAGGATTTAGGAATACATTTTTCAGCAATAGCAATCAATTCATCAGTAAAATCTTGTATATGACTTGCAGTTTTAAAAAGTTCAGGGTCGAGTTTTTCATTACATAATTGATTAAAATTTTCCCAATTTGCTTTACTCAAATTCCATCTGGGGTGACGATCCTCATGGGGCGATGCAATTTCTTCAATTACTATCGGAAAATGATCGCTCCCATGTAGATCGTCCACAACAGACCAATCAAAATCTAGATAAATATTTGGAGAGCAAATTGAAAGATCTAAAGCAAAATAATTTCTTTTGGGAGAATGAAGATATGTTGGTTGTTTATCGTTAAATAAACATAAATCATTTTCAGCAATAAAATTTTCTATGATTTCTCCTTTGTCATTTGTATCCGAGCAACCCCATAATTTGCTATGACTATTAAAATCTCCTAATAATATATAAGGACTAGGTAATTGATTTGTTAAATTTTCTAATTCTTGTTTAGAAAAATTGTAGTGTGGTAGAAGGTAGACAGAACAAATCGTTATGGATTTTGATAAAGTGACGTTTACAGCAACAGCTTGTAAATTAGTGTTTACATCTATTTTCCTATGAGGAACGTCAGATTTTACCAGGATTGATGTACCTCCTGATGCCTTCTGATTATCCGTTGTGATATGATTGTACATACTGTAACCTTTGAAATTAATATTATCTGTATTTTTCAAAAAAGTTTCTTGGAGACAAATGACATTAGGAGAAAAAAGTGTAGTTAAAATTAAAAGTTCGTTAAAATTGGCTTTAAGTCCTCGACAATTCCATTGAATTATTGACTTCTTATCCATGGTTGAATGGAGAGAAGATTAAAACAAGGAATTTAATCCTTTATCTTTTATTATTAGGCTTTGAGAACGTGGAGGGATCATGGTCCAACTCCATGTCCTCAAGGGCGCCGTACTGATTAGCCAGTTTTAATGGATCAGCAGACGCCCCTTTACTGTTTGGGTTTGATCCTTTATGCTTTTCTTTGCCGTTTTTTTCTTTTTGATCTGCTGTCCCCGACGTGGATCGGGAGTGAGATCTGCTAGAATGTTTGCCGTTATGTTGTGAACTGGTCTGTGAAGTTTGTCTAGATTCTGTTCTTGAATGATGAGTAGATGTAGTAGGTTGTGACGATGTAGGTTGTGAAGATGTAGGTTGTGACGATGTGGTTTTGGGTTTAACAGAAGAGGTAATGACTTTAGAATGGGGTTTAATTTCAAAATCTTTTTCGTTGAACTGTGTAGATGTTTCTTTGGTTTCAGGTTTGCTGGCAAGGGACTGTACAACTTTTGCGAATGTTGTTTCTGGTTTATTTTCGTGAATTTTCTTTGCTTCTAAATACGTTACGTTTTGTGTTACTTTAATTTTCATAATTTCTTTTTCTGATTTCCAAACTTCACAGACATTTGACTTTGATACATGATTTTTGCCACAGTTCACACACTTTGGAGGATTCTTACAGTTAAGGGTGTGGTGATCGGTTCCACCGCATTTTTCACAAACAGATCCATCAGGGACAGTGCAGTAGTTTTCATGATGACCAAACCTCTGACAGTTGAAACAACGCAGAGGATTTGGTACATAGACGTCAACCGGTATTATTCTGTAAAAGATCTTTAGTGATTTCGGTAAGGATGTTGAATTAAAAGTTAGTAGGAGAGTGTTTGTTTCTATTAGATTTCCGTCTTTTTTTATTTTGAAGCGTTTACAGGCCGTTACTCCTTGATCCTTAAGGTATTCGACAATGCTAGCTACTGTTTCCTGTTTCAACATTCTGTCACGGATAATGCCTTTACATGAGTTCAATGTTTTATGTTCCGTGACAGAGACATTCATATTAAAGAATGTTAATTTTGAGTAGATTTTCAGTTTGCGTTTTACGATTCGTTTCAACTAAAAGGGTTCCATTTTTCAATTTGTTTACGTTTTTTGGTGTGCCTATTAAAGATTCAATTTGTTTTTCAATTACGAACGGTGAAAGAGTAGTAACGGCCTTTTCATCCTTACTCGAAATCACTAAAAATCGAGCAAAATTGTCATTGGCTTTGAAATTGAAAGTAGTCGGTTCCCAACTGCCACAGAACCTGAAGGCAGCCACCTATTTCGAGGCACCGGGTGGTCTCGGCAATGGGACTGTTTTCGGTGGGGTCTTACCACTCTGCCACACTCCCGAAGGCAGCCGCCATATTTCTACCCCCCGGGCAGGCGCGGGGCTCCCTGATTAAGGAGTTTAGCCGTTAATAATTTATTACGAGTGTTGAAGTCAGTTACATGACTACACACTCTAGCAAATCGAATTAATTGCGAAATATAAACGCCATAGGATGGCGCACGAGGAACATCACCATCCAAAAAAGGAAAATTTACAATCTCAAAATCAAAGTCATCGCGTTTATCATAAATTTTGCACGAAACAAATCCATCTACAATAGATAGATGTAAATCCAAAAACGGGGCCTCGGTATCAGAAGAATTTGCTTTATTTAACTGAAGTTCTAGGGGGTAAATCTGACTGATCAAACCATCAAAATAGGTATTATCAATATTTAATAAATCATCTAAATATCTAGAAGTAGAGCTAAAAGCTTCAATAATTTCAGATTGGTTATCAATGGAAAGCGACAAAATGAAGTCTCTTTCATAACAATACAAGAACAGATCAGCCACAAGAGGTGCGCAATTAGTACCCATCGGAATACCCACAATTTGTCTAAATAACTTAAACTCCGTTCAGAAAATCTGAATCATCGATTTTTTCGTTTCTCGCTTTAAATACTCATTTTAGCCCATACATCACTATGGGAAAGTTTTAGACCCCACCCTCCGCCGATTTCTCCAGCAAGTCGAATGTCTCTGCGACAGCTAGGAAAGGCTGTGATAATTTGGAGAAAATTGAAAAAAATCCATATTTTCTTTCACAGACTAAGACATTCTGACAGGTTCGACACCCCCTTTTAAACCATATATAGAAGTGGTTACTTCTCTTGTACATTACAAGGGCGTCTATGTTTTATTTTCATGATCACTGCATGGAAAATCATTAGCTGTGACACCACATCTGATATCGGTATAATCATGTTTGACGAGTGTTGAGAGCACATCGCGCTAGTGACTCCCCATTCCTAGTGAGCCTCTATCTAGCCATTCGAATATAAGGTGTGTCGCAATTGCATATCTATTTATAAAGTGCGTCACATGGATTTGAATATTTATTATTTTATCTGACAATCATCGTCAAATGGACTTAGTCTGTCCTCTCATTTCTTTGTTTTGCAATTTTCTCCAAATAATCACAGCCTTTCCTGACTGTCGCAGAGGCATACGACTTGCTGGAGAAATCGGCGGAGGGTGAGGTCTAAAACTTTCCCATAGTGATGTATGGGCTAAAATGAGTATTAAAGGGAAGAAACGAAAAAATCGATGATTCAGATATTCTGAACAGAGTTTAGTACCGAATCTAATATAAATATTGTCAAGTAGAAAGGTGAGGGCATCACACACTTTCTGACATGACCATAGTGTATAATTCTTATGCTCTTTAGAAGTGAAAAATGCATTTCTGACATTACATGCAAGATAGAGAGAATCTTCTCTGTGAAAAGCCCATTCAATTAAATCATTAAGCTTTTCTTTTATAAGATTATGAGGAAGTGTAGTGTAAAGAGTGGAAAAATCGTAGGTAGACAGACTAGAAGCACGAAACTGTCTAGATTTCAATTTATTTAAAACCTCATTCGAATTTTTTATAGACCAAAACAGATTTCTTCCTGATCTTTCAAAGACTTTATCACAATATTTAATTACATGCGTTTTAATAGCAGTAAGACAGGAAGTTAATAATTTAGAAAGTTCAGTGGTAGTGCAAGAACTAGAATTTGCAATAAACCGTGCTTTGTAAGGTTTTTTATGAAGTTTTGGTAACCAGTATAGCGTAGGAAGCTTGTCTTGGCCTTCGTTAACACACACAGCAAACTTGGTGGCTGAAAGACAAACATGTTTATCTACTATAGCTCTCTCTTCCGCCAAAGGCTGAAGTTCATAGGCCTTAGTACCACCAAGCTCCTGCTTAAGCGTGTTAACATAGTGGAGCCGTCACACAACGACGACGTTGTTAGCGGCCTTGTCTGCAGGGGCCAAAACAAACTTCTTATGAAATTCTTGAATACCTAGTTTAAGATGACGTAAAGACGTCTAGGGCTTAGGAGGTAATAAGTTAGTATTTAGAGAATAGAAAGAAATGCGTTTATTCACTAGTCTTAAAATGCTAAGTTTCCAGTCCTTTAGGGCTTTACACTCAACATACTCCGATTTCTTTAAGAAAATTGATTAATTGATAAGATGGTATGTCATTAAAAAGATCTTTCATTGTTGTAACATTAAAATATTTTGAGCGTATATGATGAAATTCTACACATGAAATGAGAAAGTGTTCAACTGTAAACGGTTCGTTACAAGATATACAGAAAGGTGCTTGTTCGTTTTTTAATATGTAGGAATGAGTGAGTCGTGTGTGTCCAATACGACATCTTGTTAGTTTAGTCTGGTCTTTCCTATTTTAATTCAAAAAAGTACATTTGGTATGAAAATTAAGTTGAATTTTATTTAATTTATTATTAGTTTCTTTTTCCCAAATTGATTGGCATTTATTTTTTATATATAGGTTTATGTTCGATTTTAAATCTGAAGAAGGAATTTTTAAATTGATAATAGCTAACGATAATGCTGATTTGGCTTCCAAATCAGCTAACTCATTACCACGGATATTTACATGACTGGGAAGCCAGCAGAATACGATCTCCTTTGAGGCGGAAAGATAGTGGTATTTTCTTAAAATTTGTTGAATCAAGGGGTTTCTGTGCTGTTGATCTTTCAGAGCTTTTAGTACAGAAAGGGAATCGGAATAAATGATGAAATGTCTTTCAGGTTGATCTCGAATGTGATAGAGTGCGATATCAATTGCTTTTGCTTCAGCGGTAAAAATAGAGCTATTATCGGGTAGTCTAATGCTATCAGTGAAATTCGGACTAATGACAGAACAAGCAACTTTCTCATCTTGTTTCTAACCGTCAGTGTAAATGGAAATGTGATTTTTAAAATGTGATTTAATTTCTAAAAATTCATTTTTAAAAATATGTGAATCAACTTCAGATTTCTTATTTTTATGTAAATATAAAACTATCTTTGGATTAGTTAATGTCCATGGTTCTTTCGATGGAAATGAAAATGATTGAATATTTTGGACATTAATATTGACCTCTTTAAGTAAAGGTCGTATTCTTAGGCCAAGAGGTTTAAAAGCGGAGGGTTTATTTTCATAAAATCTTTCATAATTCGGGTTAAAAACACATTCATATGCTGAATTGCGTGGATTTGCAGCTAATTTGGTAGCATATTGAAGAGACAATTTCTCTTCTAACAAAGTGATGGTTCATTAGATTCAGCATAGAGACTATCAACGGGTGAAGTGCGAAAGGCACCTAGTGCTAAACGTAAACCTTGATGTATAGTATCCAAAGATTTTAAATAAGATTTCCTAGCAGATCCATAGACTATGGAGCCATAGTCCAATTTGGAACGAATCAACGATCTATACAGATTTAAAAGAACAGTGCGATCTTCTCCCCAGTCGGAACTGGACAGGATGGATGGATGGATGGATGATTTATTTAAAGACGCTCAACCCTAACCGGGCATATAGCGTCTAAAACAGTCAAATATTATATATAAAATTGTGCAAGGTTAAACAATTAAAATTTTAATAATTACAATTTGTTAAAAAGACCGATTTCTTTAAGAAAATTGATTATTTGGTAAAAAGGTACATTATTAAAAAGATCTTTCATCGTAGTAATATTAAAATATTTAGAACGTACATGGTTAAATTCAATACATGAGATGAGGAAGTGTTTAACTGTGAACGGTTCGTTACAGGATATGCAGAAAGGTGCTTGTTCGTTTTTTAAAATGTAGGAATGAGTGAGTCTTGTGTGTCCAATACGGCATCTCGAAATTTTAGTCTGGTCTTTTCGGCTGTAGTTCAGAAATGAGCATTTACTGAAAAAATTTGGTTGAATTCTATTTAATTTATTATTTGTTTCATTGTCCCAAATAGATTGACATTTTTTCTTTATATATTTATTGATGTTTGATTTGAAATCGGAGAAAGGAATTTTTAAGTTTGTAACTGTTAAAGATAATGCCGACTTGGCTTCCAAGTCAGCCAATTCATTTCCACGAATATTAACATGACTTGGAAGCCAGCAGAATATAATCTCCTTGCAGACAGAAAGGTAGTGATATTTTCGTAAAATTTGTTGAATCAAGGGGTTCCTGTGCTGTTGGTCTTTCAGAGCTTTTAAAACAGAAAGGGAATCGGAATAAATGACATTGTTTTTCAGATTGATCTCGTATATGATATAGTGCTATATCAATTGCTTTCGCTTCAGCGGTAAAAATAGAGCTATTATCCGGTAATCTAATGCTGTCAGTAAAATTCGGACTAATGACAGAACAAGCAACTTTCTCATCTTGTTTCGAACCGTCAGTGTAAATGGAAATGTGTCGTTTAAAATTGGATTTCATTTCTAAAAATTCGTTCTTAAAAATATGTGATTCTACTTCGGATTTCTTATTTTTATTTAAATCTAAAATAATCTTCGGAGCTCTTAACGTCCATGGCTCTTTTGATGGAAAGGAAAAAGGTTGAATATTGTTAATGTTTATATTGGCCTCCTCAAACAATGGTTTGATTCGGAGGCCAAGCGGTTTAATAGCCGATGGTTTGTTGTTGTAAAATCTTTCGTAATTATGATTAAAAACGGTATTATATGCTGAATTTCGTGGATTGGCGGCTAATTTAGTAGAATATTGTAGAGACAATTTCTCTCTTCTTACATAGAGTGATGGTTCATTTGATTCAGCATAAAGACTTTCAAAAGGTGAAGTTCGAAATGCACCTAGTGCTAGACGTAAACCTTGATGATGTATAGTGTCCAAAGATTTTAAATAAGATTTCCTAGCAGATCCATAGACTATGGAGCCATAGTCCAATTTGGATGGATGGATGGATATTTTGTTTAAAGACGCTCAACCCTAATAGGGCATATAGCGTCTAAAAATAATTAGATATTAGATATAAAATTGCTATTGAAGTTTAAAAGTTAAAATATTAATGATTACAGTTTGTTAAAAAGTCCGATTTCTTTAAGAAAATTGATTAATTGATAAGATGGTATGTCGTTAAAAAGATCTTTCATTGTTGTAACGTTAAAATATTTTGAGCGTATATGATGAAATTCTACACATGAAATGAGAAAGTGTTCAACTGTAAACGGTTCGTTACAAGATATACAGAAAGGTGCTTGTTCGTTTATTAATATGTAGGAATGAGTGAGTCGTGTGTGTCCAATACGGCATCTTGTGAGTTTAGTCTGGTCTTTCCTATTATAATTCAAAAAGGTACATTTGGTATGAAAATTTGGTTGAATTTTATTTAATTTATTATTAATTTCTTTTTCCCAAATTGATTGACATTTATTTTTTATATATAGGTTTATGTTAGATTTCAAATCTGAAGAAGGAATTTTTAAATTGGTAATAGCTAACGATAATGCAGATTTGGCTTCCAAATCAGCTAACTCATTACCACGGATATTTACATGACTGGGAAGCCAGCAGAATATGATCTCCTTTAAGACGGAAAGATAGTGGTATTTTCTTAAAATTTGTTGAATCAATGGGTTTCTGTGCTGTTGATCTTTCAGAGCTTTTAGTACAGAAAGGGAATCGGAATAAATGATGAAATGTCTTTCAGGTTGATCTCGAATGTGATAGAGTGCGATATCAATTGCTTTTGCTTCAGCGGTAAAAATAGAGCTATTATCGGGTAGTCTAATGCTATCAGTGAAATTCGGACTAATGACAGAACAAGCAACTTTCTCATCTTGTTTCGAACCGTCAGTGTAAATGGAAATGTGATGTTTAAAATGTGATTTAATTTCTAAAAATTCATTTTTAAAAATATGTGACTCAACTTCGGATTTCTTATTTCTATGCAAGTCTAATACAATCTTTGGATTAGTTAATGTCTATGGTTCTTTCGATGATAAAGAAAATGATTGAATATTTTGGACATTAATATCGGCCTCTTTAAGTAAAGGTCGTATTCTTAGGCCAAGAGGTTTAATAGCGGAGGGTTTATTTTCGTAAAATCTTTCATAATTCGGGTTAAAAACACATTCATATGCTGAATTGCGTGGATTTGCAGCTAATTTGGTAGCATATTGAAGAGACAATTTTTCTCTTCTAACATAAAGTGATGGTTCATTAGATTCAGCATAGAGACTATCAACGGGTGAAGTGCGAAAGGCACCTAGTGCTAAACGTAAACCTTGATGATGTATAGTATCCAAAGATTTTAAATAAGATTTCCTAGCAGATCCATAGACTATGGAGCCATAGTCCAATTTGGAACGAATTAACGATCTATACAGATTTAAAAGAACAGTGCGATCTCCTCCCCAGTCGGAACTGGACAGGACTTTTAAAATATCAAGAGCTTTTAAACATTTAGCTTTCAAAGCTTTGATATGAGGAATAAAAGACAATTTGTTATCGAATAAAAGACCCAAAAACTTCGCCTCAGTGACGACTGGAATTTGACTGCCGTATATAGTAAGTACAGGATCTAAATGCAACTTTCGTATTTGGCAGAAATGAACACACTGAGTTTTTGTTTTAGAAAATTTAAAACCATTTTCTGTTGCCCAAGTTTCTATATTATTTAAACACCTTTGCAGTTTAAATTCAATGGTTTCCATATTTTTGGAACGATAAAAAATTCCAAAATCGTCAACAAAAAGCGAACAATCTGGGTCTTTTACACATTTAACTATATTATTAATTTTTATGCTGAACAAGGTTGGTGATAAAATACTACCTTGTGGTACACCTTGTTCTTGATCAAATGTGTCCGATAATGTATTTCCTATGCGAACATTAAATGTTCGATCGGACAAGAAATTTTGAACAAAAAGTGGCAATCGGCCTTTAAGGCCCAAGTTGTGTAAATCTTTCATGATGCCATATTTCCAAGTCGTATCATAGGCCTTTTCTAGGTCAAAGAATACAGCTACGACATGTTCTTTTTTGATAAAGGCATCACGTATAAATGATTCTAAGCGAATCAAATGATCATTAGTAGAGCTGTTTTTTCTAAAACCAGCTTGAAATTTAGTGATAAGCTGATTTGATTCTAAGAACCAAACCAGCCTATCATTAATCATTCTCTCCATTGTTTTACATAAGCAACTTGTCAAAGCAATAGGTCTGTAATTAGTGGCTTCAGTATGATCTTTATTAGGTTTCGGAATAGGAATAATGGTAGCTTTTCTCCAGTTTTCAGGGAATTTTCCAGTAATCCAAATATCATTTAGAATATTTAATAATGTTTCCAATGCCTTGTTGGGTAAATGTTTTAAAATTTGATAGTGTATGTCGTCAGGACCAACAGCAGTATCATGAGATGGATGGATGGATGGATATTTTGTTTAAAGACGCTCAACCCTAATAGGGCATATAGCGTCTAAAAATAATTAGATATTAGATATAAAATTGTTATTGAAGTTTAAAAGTTAAAATATTAATGATTACAGTTTGTTAAAAAGTCCGATTTCTTTAAGAAAATTGATTAATTGATAAGATGGTATGTCATTAAAAAGGTCTTTCATTGTTGTAACATTAAAATATTTTGAGCGTATATGATGAAATTCTACACATGAAATGAGAAAGTGTTCAACTGTAAATGGTTCATTACAAGATATACAGAAAGGTGCTTGTTCGTTTTTTAATATGTAGGAATGAGTAAGTCGTGTGTGTCCAATACGGCATCTTGTGAGTTTAGTCTGGTCTTTCCTATTATAATTCAAAAAAGTACATTTGGTATGAAAATTTGGTTGAATTTTATTTAATTTATTATTATTTTCTTTTTCCCAAATTGATTGGCATTTATTTTTTATATATAGGTTTATGTTCGAATTTAAATCTGAAGAAGGAATTTTTAAATTGGTAATAGTTAACGATAATGCTGATTTGGCTTCCAAATCAGCTAACTCATTACCACGGATATTTACATGACTGGGAAGCCAGCAGAATATGATCTCCTTTGAGGCGGAAAGATAGTGGTATTTTCTTAAAATTTGTTGAATCAAGGGGTTTCTGTGCTGTTGATCTTTCAGAGCTTTTAGTACAGAAAGAGAATCGGAATAAATGATGAAATGTCTTTCAGGTTGATCTCGAATGTGATAGAGTGCGATATCAATTGCTTTTGCTTCAGCGGTAAAAATAGAGCTATTATCGGGTAGTCTAATGCTATCAGTGAAATTCGGACTAATGACAGAACAAGCAACTTTCTCATCCTGTTTCGAACCGTCAGTGTAAATGGAAATGTGATTTTTAAAACGTGATTTAATTTCTAAAAATTCATTTTTAAAAATATGTGAATCAACTTCAGATTTCTTATTTTTATGTAAATCTAAAACTATCTTTGGATTAGTTAATGTCCATGGTTCTTTCGATGGAAATGAAAAGGATTGAATATTTTGGACATTAATATTGGCTTCTTTAAATAAAGGTCGTATTCTTAGGCCAAGAGGTTTAATTGCGGAGGGTTTATTTTCGTAAAATCTTTCATAATTAGGGTTAAAAACACATTCATATGCTGAATTGCGTGGATTTGCAGCTAATTTGGAAGCATATTGAAGAGACAATTTTTCTCTTCTAACATAAAGTGATGGTTCATTAGATTCAGCATAGAGACTATCAACGGGTGAAGTGCGAAAGGCACCTAGTGCTAAACGTAAACCTTGATGATGTATAGTATCCAAAGATTTTAAATAAGATTTCCTAGCAGATCCATAGACTATGGAGCCATAGTCCAATTTGGAACGAATTAACGATCTATACAGATTTAAAAGAACAGTACGATCTCCTCCCCAGTCGGAGCTGGACAGGACTTTTAAAATATCAAGATCTTTTAAACATTTAGCTTTCAAAGCTTTGATATGAGGAATAAAAGACAATTTGTTATCGAATGTAAGACCCAAAAACTTCGCCTCAGTGACGACTGGAATTGGACTGCCGTATATAGTCAGTACAGGATCTAAATGCAACTTTCGTATTTGGCAGAAATGAACACACTGAGTTTTTGTTTTAGAAAATTTAAAACCATTTTCTGTTGCCCAAGTTTCTATATTATTTAAACACCTTTGCAGTTTAAATTCAATGGTTTCCATATTTTTGGATCGATAAAAGATTCCAAAATCGTCAACAAAAAGCGAACAATCTGGGTCTTTTACACATTTAACTATATTATTAATTTTTATGCTGAACAAGGTTGGTGATAAAATACTACCTTGTGGTACACCTTGCTCTTGATCAAATGTGTCCGATAATGTATTTCCTATGCGAACATTAAATGTTCGATCGGACAAGAAATTTTGAACAAAAAGTGGCAATCGGCCTTTAAGGCCCAAGTTGTGTAAATCTTTCATGATGCCATATTTCCAAGTCGTATCATAGGCCTTTTCTAGGTCAAAGAATACAGCTACGACATGTTCTTTTTTTATAAAGGCATCACGTATAAATGATTCTAGGCGAATCAAGTGATCGTTAGTAGAGCTGTTTTTTCTAAAACCAGCTTGAAATTTAGTGATAAGCTGGTTTGATTCTAAGAACCAAACCAGCCTATCATTAATCATTCTCTCCATTGTTTTACATAAGCAACTTGTCAAAGCAATAGGTCTGTAATTAGTGGCTTCAGTATGATCTTTATTAGGTTTCGGAATAGGAATAATGGTAGCTTTTCTCCAGTTTTCAGGGAATTTTCCAGTGATCCAAATATCATTCAGGATATTTAATAATGTTTCCAATGCCTTGTTGGGTAAATGTTTTAAAATTTGATAGTGTATGTCGTCAGGACCAACAGCAGTATCATGAGATTTATGGAGAGCATCTAATAATTCTTTAGTAGTGAAAGGTAAATTATATTTTTCATGATTTAATGAGGAAAAATTTAAATTCTTTTTCTCTTGTTCTTGTTTAATATTTTGGAAATTTTCTGAATAATTTGAGCTAGAGGAGTTTTTCTGAAAATTTTCCCCCAAGGCATTGGAAATGTCTTTGGCCGTTGAACACACATTTCCGTTCGATTTGATATGGACATGTTTATTTGATTTGTTTTTGCCACTAATTTTTCGAATCATGTCCCATATTTTCTTAGTTGGTGTTCTGGTATTCAGTTTTGAGACGTATTGCTGCCAAGATGCTTTTTTGGCCGATTTTATTGTTTTGCGAGCTTTTGCTCGCATATGTTTGGCATGGATAAGATTTTCTTTTGTTGGTTGTTTATTGAATTTTCGTAATGCAGATTTTCTTTTATTGATTGAAGTTTTAACTTCGTCATTAAACCAAGGTCTGTTTCTTTTTGAAAAAGTCGAGGATTTAGGAATACATTTTTCAGCAATATCAATCAATTCATCAGTAAAATCTTGTATATCACTTGCAGTTTTAAAAAGTTCAGGGTCGAGTTTTTCATTACATAATTGATTAAAATTTTCCCAATTTGCTTTACTCAAATTCCATCTGGGGTGACGATCCTCATGGGTCGATGCAATTTCTTCAATTACTATCGGAAAATGATCGCTCCCATGGAGATCGTCCACAACAGACCAATCAAAATCTAGATAAATATTTGGAGAGCAAATTGAAAGATCTAAAGCAAAATAATTTCTTGTGGGAGAATGAAGATATGTTGGTTGTTTATCGTTAAATAAACATAAATCATTTTCAGCAATAAAATTTTCTATGATTTCTCCTTTGTCATTTGTATCCGAGCAACCCCATAATTTGCTGTGACTATTAAAATCTCCTAATAATATATAAGGACTAGGTAATTGATTTGTTAAATTTTCTAATTCTTGTTTAGAAAAATTATAGTGTGGTGGAAGGTAAACAGAACAAATAGTTATGGATTTGGATAAAGTGACGTTTACAGCAACAGCTTGTAAATTAGTGTTTACATCTATTTTCCTATGAGGAACGTCAGATTTTACCAGGATTGATGTACCTCCTGATGCCTTCTGATTATCCGTTGTGATATGATTGTACATACTGTAACCTTTGAAATTAATATTATCTGTAGTTTTCAAAAACGTTTCTTGGAGACAAATGACATTAGGAGAAAAAAGTGTAGTTAAAATTAAAAGTTCGTTAAAATTGGCTTTCAGTCCTCGACAATTCCATTGAATTATTGACTTCTTATCCATGGTTGAATGGAGAGAAGATTAAAACAAGGAATTTAATCCTTTATCTTTTATTATTAGCCTTTAAGAACGTGGAGGGATCATGATCCAACTCCATGTCCTCAAGGGCGCCGTACTGATTAGCCAGTTTTACTGGATCAGCAGACGCCCCTTTACTGTTTGGGTTTGATCCTTTATGCTTTTCTTTGCCGTTTTTTTCTTTTTGATCTGCTGTCCCCGACGTGGATCGGGAGTGTGATCTGCTAGAATGTTTGCCGTTAGGTTGTGAACTGGTCTGTGAAGTTTGTCTAGATTCTGATCTAGAATGATGAGTAGATGTAGGTTGTGACGATGTAGGTTGTGATGTGGGTTTTGGTTTAACAGTAGAGGTAATTACTTTAGAATGGGGTTTTATTTCAAAATCTTTTTCGTTAAATTGAGTGGAGGTTTCTTTTGTTTCAGGTTTGCTGGCAAGGGATTGGACAACTTTTGCGAATGTGTTTTCTGGTTTGTTTTGTTGTATTTTCTTTGCTTCCAAATAGGTGACGTTTTGTGTAACTTTAATTTTCATGATTTCTTTTTCCGTTTTCCAAACTTCACAGACATTGGATTTAGACATGATCTTTTCCGCAGTTCACACATTTTGGAGAGTTCTTGCAGTTGGTAGTGTGGTGGTCGGTACCACCACACTTCTCACAAACAGATCCGTCAGGGACAGTACAATCATTTTCATGGTGCCCAAACCTCTGACAATTGAAACAACGCAGAGGATTGGGCACGTAGATTTCGACCGGTATTATCCTGTAGAAGATCTTCAGCGATTTCGGCAAGGAAGTGGAGTTGAAAGTGAGTAGAAGTGTATTGGTATCAATGAGATTTCCGTCTTTTTTTACTTTAAATCTTTTGCATGCCGTTACACCTTGTTCTTTTAAATAATCGATTATGCTGGCTTCTGATTCGTGTTTTAGCATTCTGTCACGGATAATTCCTTTACAAGAGTTGAGTGTTTTATGTTCCGTGACAGAGACGTTCATATTAAAGAATTTGTTTACTTTTAGGAGGTTTTCAGTTTGTGTTTTTCGGTTAGTTTCTATCAAAAGTGTCCCATTTTTTAGTTTTTTGACGTTTTTCGGAGTTCCAATTAATGCTTCTATTTGCTTTTCAATTACGAATGGAGAAAGAGTTGTAACGGCTTTATCTTCCTTGCTCGAAATCACTAAAAATCGAGCGAAATTGTCATTTGCTTTGAAATTGAAAGTCGGTTCCGGGTCGTCATCGGATAAATCTAAAAATGCTCTTTTCCTAGTGTTGGATCCCATGGTGAAAAATTATGATTCGATAGCTATGCGCCCCACCCTCCTTGGAGCCCTACAAGGGGACGTTTAATGGAAATGGATCTCCTATTTCCAACGCCAAGGCTACATTGCTATTATACTCGATGACAGGACCAGAGTCCTTCCGCTCCACTTCTGTTTTATGATTCCCAACTATGCACCCAGATTTCAAAGAAAAATGAGGAATAGTTGGGACCCATCCCCACCCATATTCTCTCCCTCACAGAAGCTTCTGCTGAATTTCCCCAGTACAAGCCCACCGATTGATCCATCAGCCGCCGCCCATCAAATAACACTCAAAGATAGAGGAATAAGACGAAATTACACCCGGTTTGTACCATAAAGATACGTAAAAAAGAAAGAAGGAAGATAAGGACAAGCTGTGCGATTCTAGAGCTTGGCACGACTGAGCCGATTGATTCAGGCCGGATCTAGCCCAAACCCCTCTTCTATCTGAAATATGGGCCAAAATGATGTGTTGAAAAGCTGGAGATCCCTGGGCTTTTCTCAATCATCAGGATCCCTTCTTCCAGCATACGAGACGCCACTCACGGCAAACAAGTGGCTCCTGTTTCAACAAGGAATTTCATCCCCATTCACTACAGAAGGAAAGTGATCTGTATATTTTATTCCCTACAGACAAGGGAGGCCGAAAACGTTTGCTTAAATAAAAGCTTGGCTCTGAAAACAGGAGATCCTTTGCTAAATATGAGATCCACGATTATGGTAAGAAATTATTGAGGTGATAAGTTTCCGAAAGAACAAAGGATTTTATAAACTAATAAAGAAATAAGCTGTGTTAGATGATGACGTACATTTTAGAACTTAGTGATAAGTATCTGATTCTGTTAACTTTGGTGTAACAAAATAATTTTGGGGTAACATGAAATTACAAGTTACTTATCTAATAACGTATACAAAAATGCATCTTTCATTGTTTGATGTGCAGAGTGAAGGAGCATGAAAAAGTGACACATACACAGTACAAACATATACAGATGAGGTTTCTTCTTTGTGGTGCGCGACCCACCAACAATGATGATACACGTACAAATGCAGCGTGGTAGTAACATGAGATAGGAAAGGTTTAAAAGGATAGATCTCGCGTAGTAAATTGTATAAAAATTTGGTAAGATGCATTTGAATAAAATGAATTACAAAATAATACCGGTCGAACGGACGATTGTTCTGTATGTTGGAGGCTTTTACCCAACTGCCACAGAACCTGAAGGCAGCCACCTATTTCGAGGCACCGGGTGGTCTCGGCAATGGGACTGTTTTCGGTGGGGTCTTACCACTCTGCCACACTCCCGAAGGCAGCCGCCATATTTCTACCCCCCGGGCAGGCGCGGGGCCCAGTATCATGAGATTTATGGAGAGCATCTAATAATTCTTTAGTAGTGAAAGGTAAATTATATTTTTCATGATTTAATGAGGAAAAAGGGGGAGTTCCAGCCTATAGTAAATTTCCATAGGGTTCTGCCCACGCACAGAATTCCATGATATTGTGCATAATTAATGCCTGGTAAATGACTGTTCATTATTTAGCTATTTCACTCTCATATCTGTTTTCATTATAAATCTACAATGTTTTGTTTATTTCCTCATCTGAAAATAGGGGTACCCTCAAACAAGTGTATATATACATAACAGCTTCTTATAATTTGGAGTTATTTTGTTCTCAGGCATAGCTGTAGTGATTTGTGATTATTTTTGTATCACATTTGCTATTGTTCATTTGAAGTTTCACAGACCATGATCAATTTCATATGGAGCAGACCCCAGATTTCACAACCATAAAATCTTTTGGAGTATGTTTGACTTTTGATTTCACATTGTTGCAGTTCTTGTCACCCCATCATTTTAATATGAAAATTGCCCATATATGTGTAGAACATGTTATCAAACTTTCTTGAAAATCTGAGACTGGTAACATACTGCATTTGAACATTGATTAGTACTGGTCAGATTTTTTATTTTTTTTCAAACCATTGTAGATATGGAATAACATTTTCAATCGAGAAATTGCTCACCAATATATATATATATATATATATATATATATATACATGAATATATGTATGTTTAAACCTTGATTGTATAGCATAGGCTCATTTAATCAGCATTTGTATTAATTATGGTACCCTGAGGAACACCGAAAACACAATTAATTTTGAGTGTTCATTAACATTTCAATCGGATTTTATTAAAATAATATTTCATTTCTGAACAGGCGTTTTAGCATTTAATGTAATCCTAAAGACTGCTGAAGCTTATTATGACAAAGATTGTTGAAATGGCAAATAAAATGGATGGTTCTGTAAACCAGACAATTTCGCTTGACTCTCTGAACTGATGCAGTCTACTTAAAGTTTGAAAAGTCTGATTGTCATACCTGAATGACACAGCTTGCAAAATGAATGGCCAAGAGTAATGATGTTTTATTATGGTTGAGTCAGGTATGTCATAATAACACAGACAATATTTTCTGATCTTTTGGCCAGCGGTATACACAGATTACTGTAGACAAAATGGAAACACAAGTGTGTTGGCTCTTTTGTCACTCTAACAATGCCGACGCAACTAAAGCACAAACAAATGCTGCCTGCTGTGCAAATCAGTGTCAGAAAGTTATATTATTTATATTCTTAAATATGATCCAGAAAACAACCAATTATTATTTTAGTATCATGAAATAGTATAATCGAGAAGACTATTCAGTTCAGCTTTCGCACGATTTCAGATGAAGAAAAGAGCAAACGGTATATTTGCGATAAGTATTATAGAAAAATATAAAGCCAACTGCAGATTTTGGTTCAGAATATGTTAATAGTACAGCTAACAGCTGATTTACGCCATTTTCAAAAACTGATGAAAACAGAGCTAGAAAACTTAACATAAATGACAAGTACTGCATACAGATGACTAAAAATGTAAATGGTATTTCAACATCTAAATATAATATCAGCTACCAAATGCATTAGTTACAGCTACATGCCTTCCGTCTATTTCATTTAGGGAAGTGTATACCAAATGCCAATTTTACAACTAGTTACAGTGTGACTAGCTCTGCATTTATTTTGAAGACTAAGACACTGTAGCTTACACTTTTGCAGCTGTTATAATGAACCTAGAAAAAGTGCAGAAAATGGTTTTCATGATCTCACAAAACCTTTGGTGGGGGAGCCGAGTGTGAGTCTCTTTGACCAAGTGATGTACGAAAAAATTACCAACATATGGACCGATCAATCATTAGTTGGTTGGTTGATTTTAGGTTAAAAGTTCCCGTCAACAATGTATAGGTCATTTTGGAGACGTTGCTTCCAATTTTGTGGGACTTTTACCCGACATTGTGATGAAACGACATCTCAAGCCCTGTCGCCCAATGAAACCAATAGGGTTTATAAGCATGGACGGACCGACTTGCACCGCTTCGCCTGGGCAGGCTTAGATCCTCTAAGCGGTTTACCAGTGCTAGTGTGCAGTCGGTTTCAGCTCCATGTGAAAGCATCATGCAGCCCATCTATTTCTTCAAGCCCCGATGGACGGGGGCCTCATCAATCATTAGAACAAATTGAAAAATCAGTCTGTTCCTTCACTGCTTGCAATTTATTGGCTGCTGTCTTATTTTAAAGAAGTAAAAATGACAACAACAAAAATAATTAATGAAAAAAAAAAAAGGAATATGAAAGTAATTTATTAAGCAGATTCAATATGTCATTGCGCATTACTGACATCAAGTGTCTTTGTATTGCAGGGTTTAAAATATACAGAAAGACCAAACAAGGCACCTTGTCTTATTCCTATTGTTCCATAATATAATTGTTTGAGGATTATCATTTTTGCAATACTGTCAACACAAACATTCATCATGAACAGTGCATGAATGAATTTTATTTTTTCTCTTTAAAAAGTGTGGATTGAACTTGTGTACTTTGCTAATGTATGTTCTGATTTACTTTTTAAAAGTCAAACCAAAACTCCGGTCTGTAAATAGTGCCTTTTTTTTTGGGGGGGGGGAGGGGACAGGTAATGTGTGTGTGTGTGGGGGGGGGGGGGAAGAGGGTGTTTTTACTACATAAATGCCTATGCTAAGCTTTGTATGATAAGGTGGCACTAAATGGTCATTAGAAACACAATAAAATTACACTTTAAGGAAATCTTGTCCCCTTATATTGCAACTGATTTTAGCACAAAAATAGACCTGAACCCATATCTAGCCATCAAAAACAATGTTACCGGTTTCTGACTTTTTTTTAAATTTGTTTGCTATATAGAGGATATATGTGGCCTATTTTATATGCAATATCTTGGGGTGACAAGATCAGTAACACATCTAATACTTATGATGAAAATCTTATTTTTTATAAATTTTCATGAAAAGTAGAAGAAATTTTGTAAATAAATATATCAGAAAATTTAAAAGACATAGACACATATACAATTTTTATATTAGATTAATCCTTATAGAGTTCTGTTGCCAATCAAAGCAACACAATTTGAAAATAATCATACTTATTGATTTAGGACTGAAAAGTTCACAGGTGTGTATGACCTCTACAGGGGACTACCTCTGGGAGCTCTTCTGAAACCTATTGCAATTAATCAAATGAAACAATGTTATATATATAGTTGATAGTCCTCAAGTAATCAACAATTGAAGTTTCAAGAAAATCTGTGCGTGGGCAGATTTGGAACTCCCCCTTTAAATTCTTTTTCTCTTGTTCTTGTTTAATATTTTGGAAATTTTCTGAATAATTCGAGCTAGAGGAGTTTTTCTGAAAATTTTCCCCCAAGGCATTGGAAATGTCTTTAGCCGTTGAACACACATTTCCGTTCGATTTGATATGGACATGTTTATTAGATTTGTTTTTGCCACTAATTTTTCGAATCATGTCCCATATTTTCTTAGTTGGTGTTCTGGTATTCAGTTTGGAGACGTATTGCTGCCAAGATGCTTTTTTGGCCGATTTTATCGTTTTGCGAGCTTTAGCTCGCATATGTTTGGCATGGATAAGATTTTCTTTTGTTGGTTGTTTATTGAATTTTCGTAATGCAGATTTTCTTTTATTGATTGAAGTTTTAACTTCATCATTAAACCAAGGTCTGTTTCTTTTTGAAAAAGTCGAGGATTTAGGAATACATTTTTCAGCAATATCAATCAATTCATCAGTAAAATCTTGTATATCACTTGCAGTTTTAAAAAGTTCAGGGTCGAGATTTTCATCACATAATTGATTGAACTTTTCCCAATTTGCTTTATTCAAATTCCATCTGGGGTGACGATCCTCATGGGTCGATGCAATTTCTTCAATTACTATCGGAAAATGATCGCTCCCATGGAGATCGTCCACAACAGACCAATCAAAATCTAGATAAATATTTGGAGAGCAAATTGAAAGATCTAAAGCAAAATAATTTCTTGTGGGAGAATGAAGATATGTTGGTTGTTTATCGTTAAATAAACATAAATCATTTTCAGCAATAAAATTTTCTATGATTTCTCCTTTGTCATTTGTATCCGAGCAACCCCATAATTTGCTGTGACTATTAAAATCTCCTAATAATATATAAGGACTAGGTAATTGATTTGTTAAATTTTCTAAATCTTGTTTAGAAAAATTATAGTGTGGTGGAAGGTAGACAGAACAAATCGTTATGGATTTGGATAAAGTGACGTTTACAGCAACAGCTTGTAAATTAGTGTTTACATCTATTTTCCTATGAGGAACGTCAGATTTTACCAGGATTGATGTACCCCCTGATGCCTTCTGATTATCCGTTGTGATATGATTGTACATACTGTAACCTTTGAAATTAATATTATCTGTAGTTTTCAAAAAAGTTTCTTGGAGACAAATGACATTAGGAGAAAAAAGTGTAGTTAAAATTAAAAGTTCGTTAAAATTGGCTTTCAGTCCTCGACAATTCCATTGAATTATTGACTTCTTATCCATGGTTGAATGGAGAGAAGATTAAAACAAGGAATTTAATCCTTTATCTTTTATTATTAGGCTTTAAGAACGTGGAGGGATCATTGTCCAACTCCATGTCCTCAAGGGCGCCGTACTGATTAGCCAGTTTTACTGGATCAGCAGACGCCCCTTTACTGTTTGGGTTTGATCCTTTATGCTTTTCTTTGCCGTTTTTTTCTTTTTGATCCGCCGTCCCTGACGTGGATCGGGAGTGTGATCTGCTAGAATGTTTGCCGTTAGGTTGTGAACTGGTCTGTGAAGTTTGTCTAGATTCTGATCTTGAATGATGAGTAGAAGTAGGTTGTGACGATGTAGTAGGTTGTGATGATGTGGGTTTTGGTTTAACAGTAGAGGTAATTACTTTAGAATGGGGTTTAATTTCAAAATCTTTTTCATTAAATTGAGTGGAGGTTTCTTTTGTTTCAGGTTTGCTGGCAAGGGATTGGACAACTTTTGCGAATGTGTTTTCTGGTTTGTTTTGTTGTATTTTCTTTGCTTCCAAATAGGTGACGTTTTGTGTAACTTTAATTTTCATGATTTCTTTTTCCGTTTTCCAAACTTCACAGACATTGGATTTAGACAAATGATCTTTTCCGCAGTTCACACATTTTGGAGAGTTCTTGCAGTTGGTAGTATGATGGTCGGTACCACCACACTTCTCACAAACAGATCCGTCAGGGACGGTACAATCATTTTCATGGTGCCCAAACCTCTGACAATTGAAACAACGCAGAGGATTGGGCACGTAGATTTCGACCGGTATTATCCTGTAGAAGATCTTCAGCGATTTCGGCAAGGAAGTAGAGTTGAAAGTGAGTAGAAGTGTATTTGTATCAATCAGATTTCCGTCTTTTTTTACTTTAAATCTTTTACATGCCGTTACACCTTGTTCTTTTAGATATTCAATTATGCTGGCTTCCGATTCGTGCTTTAGCATTCTGTCACGGATAATTCCTTTACAAGAGTTGAGTGTTTTATGTTCCGTGACAGAGACGTTCATATTAAAGAATTTGTTTACTTTCAGGAGGTTTTCGGTTTGTGATTTTCTGTTTGTTTCTATTAAAAGTGTGCCATTTTTTAGTTTTTTTACGTTTTTTGGTGTGCCAATCAATGATTCTATTTGCTTTTCAATAACGAACGGAGAAAGAGTTGTAACGGCTTTATCTTCCTTGCTCGAAATCACTAAAAATCGAGCGAAATTGTCATTTGCTTTGAAATTGAAGGTAGTCGGTTCCGGGTCGTCATCTGATAAATCTAAAAATGCTCTTTTCCTAGTGTTGGATCCCATGGTGAAAATTTATAATTCGATAGCTATGCGCCCCACCCTCCTTGGAGCCCTACAAGGGGACGTTTAATGGAAATGGATCTCCTATTTCCAACGCCAAGGCTACATGGCTATTATACTCGATGACAGGACCAGAGTCCTTTCGCTCCACTTCTGTTTTATGACTCCCAACTATGCACCCAGATTTTCATGAAAAAATGAGGAACAGTTGGGACCCATCCCCACCCATATTCTCTCCCTCACAGAAGTTTCTGCGGAATTTCCCCAGTACAAGCCCACCGATTGATCCATCAGCCGCCGCCCATCAAATAACACTCAAAGATAGAGGAAAAAGACAAATTACACCCGGTTTGTACCATAAAGATACGTAAAAAAGAAAGAAGGAAGATAAGGACAAGCTGTGCGATTCTAGAGCTTGGCACGACTGAGCCGATTGATTCAGGCCGGATCTAGCCCAAACCCCTCTTCTATCTGAAATATGGGCCAAAATGATGTGTTGAAAAGCTGGAGATCCCTGGGCTTTTCTCAATCATCAGGATCCCTTCTTCCAGCATACGAGACGCCACTCACGGCAAACAAGTGGCTCCTGTTTCAACAAGGAATTTCATCCCCATTCACTACAGAAGGAAAGTGGCCTGTATATTTTATTCCCTACAGACAAGGGAGGCCGAAAACGTTTGCTTAAATAAAAGCTTGGCTCTGAAAACAGGAGATCCTTTGCTAAATATGAGATCCACGATTATGGTAAGAAATTATTGAGATGATAAGTTTCAGAGAGAACAAAGGATTTTATAAACTAATAAAGAATAAAGCTGTGTTAGATGATGACGAACACTTCAGAACTTCGTGATAAGTATCCAATTCTGTTAACATTGATGTAACATAAAATAACTGGGGTAACATGAAATGACAAGTTACTTATCTAATAACGTATACAAAATGCATCTTTCATTGATGTGCAGAGTGAAGGAGCATGAAAAAGTGACACATACACAGTACAAACATATACAGATGAGGTTTCTTCTTTGTGGTGCGCGACCCACCAGCAATGATGATACACATACAAATGCAGCGTGGTAGTAACATGAGATAGGAAAGGTTTAAAAGGATAGATCTCGCGTAGTGAATTGTAAAAAATTTGGTAAGATGCATTTGAATAAATTGAATTACAAAATAATACCGGTCGAACGGACGATTGTTCTGTATGTTGGAGGCTTTTACCCAACTGCCACAGAACCTGAAGGCAGCCACCTATTTCGAGGCACCGGGTGGTCTCGGCAATGGGACTGTTTTCGGTGGGGTCTTACCACTCTGCCACACTCCCGAAGGCAGCCGCCATATTTCTACCCCCCGGACAGGCGCGGGGCCTAGTCCAATTTGGAACGAATTAAAGATCTATAAAGATTTAAAAGAACAGTGCGATCTCCTCCCCAGTCGGAACTGGACAGGACTTTAAGAATATCAAGAGCTTTTAAACATTTAGCTTCAAAGCTTTGGTATGAGGAATAAAAGACAATTTGTTATCGAATAAAAGACCCAAAAACTCAGTGACGACTGGAATTGGACTGCCGTATATAGTCAGTACAGGATCTAAATGTAACTTTCGTATTTGGCAGAAATGAACACACTGAGTTTTTGTTTTAGAAAATTTAATACCATTTTCTGTTGCCCAAGTTTCTATTATTTAAACACCTTTGCAGTTTAAATTCAATGGTTTCCATATTTTTGGATCGATAAAAGATTCCAAAATCGTCAACAAAAAGCAAACAATCTGGGTCTTTTACACATTTAACTATATTATTAATTTTTATGCTGAACAAGGTTGGTGATAAAAATACTACCTTGTGGTACACCTTGTTCTTGATCAAATGTGTCCGATAATGTATTTCCTAAGCGAACATTAAATGTTCGATCGGATAAGAAATTTTGAACAAAAAGTGGTAATCGACCTTTAAGGCCCAATGTGTGTAAATCTTTCATGATGCCATACTTCCAAGTGGTATCGTAGGCCTTTTCTAGGTCAAAGAATACAGCTACGACATGTTCTTTTTTAATAAAGGCATCACGTATAAATGATTCTAAGCGAATCAAATGATCGTTAGTAAAGCTGTTTTTTCTAAAACCAGCTTGAAATTTAGTGATAAGCTGGTTTGATTCTAAGAACCAAACCAGCCTATCATTAATCATTCTCTCCATTGTTTTACATAAGCAACAGGTCTGTAATTAGTGGCTTCAGTATGATCTTTATTAGGTTTCGGAATAGGAATAATGGTAGCTTTTCTCCAGTTTTCGGAATACTTTCCAGTAATCCAAATATCATTCAAAATGTTTAATAATGTTTCCAATGCCTTGTTGGGTAAATGTTTTAAAATTTGATAGTGTATGTCGTCAGGACCAACAGCAGTATCAAGAATTATTAGATGCTCTCCATAAATCTCATTAGTAGTGAAAGGTAAATTATATTTTTCGTGATTTAATGAGGAAAATTTTAAATTCTTTCTGTTGTTCTTGTTTAATATTTTGTAAACTTTCTGAATAATTTGAGCTAGAGGAGTTTTTCTGAAAATTTTCCCCCAAGGCATTGGAAATATCTTTAGCCGTTGAACATATATTTCCGTTCGATTTGATATGGACATCTTTATTTGATTTGTTTTTGCCACTAATTTTTCGAATCATGTCCCATATTTTCTTAGTTGGTGTTCTTGTATTCAGTTTGGAGACGTATTGCTGCCAAGATGCTTTTTTGGCCGATTTTATCGTTTTGCGAGCTTTAGCTCGCATGTGTTTGGCATGGATAAGATTCTTTTGTTGGTTGTTTATTGAATTTTCGTAATGCAGATTCTTTTATTGATTGAAGTTTTAACTTCATCATTAAACCAAGGTCTGTTTCTTTTTGAAAAAGTCGAGGATTTAGGAATACATTTTTCAGCAATATCAATCAATTGATCAGTAAAATCTTGTATATCACTTGCAGTTTTAAAACGTTCAGGGTCGAGTTTTTCATTACATAATTAAAATTTTCCCAATTTGCTTTACTCAAATTCCATCTGGGGTGACGATCCTCATTGGTCGATTCAATTTCTTCAATTACTATCGGAAAATGATCGCTCCCATGGAGATCGTCCACAACAGACCAATCAAAATCTAGATAAATATTTGGAGAGCAAATTGAAAGATCTAAGCAAAATAATTTCTTTTGGGAGAATGAAGATATGTTGGTTGTTTATCGTTAAATAAACATAAATCATTTTCAGCAATAAAATTTTCTATGATCTCTCCTTTGTCATTTGTATCCAAGCAACCCCATAATTTGCTGTGACTATTAAAGTCTCCTAATAATATATATGGACTAGGTAATTGATTAGTTAAATGTTCTAAATCTTGTTTAGTAAAATTAAAATGAGGTGGAAGGTAGACAGAACAAATCGTTATGGACTTGGATAAAGTGACGTTTACAGGAAAATGAGGAACAGTTGAGACCCATCCCCACCCATATTCTCTCCCTCACAGAAGTTTCTGCGGAATTTCCCCAGTACAAGCCCACCGACAGTTGAAACAACGCAGAGGATTTGGTACATAGACGTCAACCGGTATTATTCTGTAAAAGATCTTTAGTGATTTCGGTAAGGATGTTGAATTAAAAGTTAGTAGGAGAGTGTTTGTTTCTATTAGATTTCCGTCTTTTTTTATTTTGAAGCGTTTACAGGCCGTTACTCCTTGATCCTTAAGGTATTCGACAATGCTAGCTACTGTTTCCTGTTTCAACATTCTGTCACGGATAATGCCTTTACATGAGTTCAATGTTTTATGTTCCGTGACAGAGACATTCATATTAAAGAATGTTAATTTTGAGTAGATTTTCAGTTTGCGTTTTACGATTCGTTTCAACTAAAAGGGTTCCATTTTTCAATTTGTTTACGTTTTTTGGTGTGCCTATTAAAGATTCAATTTGTTTTTCAATTACGAACGGTGAAAGAGTAGTAACGGCCTTTTCATCCTTACTCGAAATCACTAAAAATCGAGCAAAATTGTCATTGGCTTTGAAATTGAAAGTAGTCGGTTCCGGGTCGTCATTTGATAAATCCAAAAATGCTCTTTTCCTAGCGTTTGATCCCATGGTGATAATTTACGATTCGTTAGCTATGCGCCCCACCCTCCTTGGAGCCCTACAAGGGGACGTTTAATGGAAATGGATCTCCTATTTCCAACGCCAAGGCTACGTGGCTTTTATACTCGATGACAGGACCAGAGTCCTTCCGCTCCACTTCTGTTTTATGACCCAACTATGCACCCAGATTTTTATTAAAAAATGAGGAACAGTTGAGACCCATCCCCACCCATATTCTCTCCCTCACAGAAGTTTCTGCGGAATTTCCCCAGTACAAGCCCACCGATTAATCCATCAGCCGCCGCCCATCAAATAACACTCAAGGATAGAGGAATAAGAAAAAATTACACCCGGTTTGTACCATAAAGACACGTGAAATAGAAAGAAGGAAGTAAAGAACAAGCTGTGCGATTCTAGAGCTTGGCACGACTGAGCCGATTGATTCAGGCCGGATCTAGCCCAAACCCCTCGTCTATCTGAAATATGGGCCAAAATGATGTGTTGGATGGATGGAGATCCCTGGGCTTTCCTCAATCAGGATCCCTTCTTCCAGCGTACGAGACGCCACTCACGGCAAACAAGTGGCTCCTGTTTCAACAAGGAATTTCATCCCCATTCACTACAGAAGGAAAATGACCTGTATATTTTATTCCCTACAGACAAGGGAGGCCGAAAACGTTTGCTTAAATAAAAGCTTGGCTCTGAAAACAGGAGATCCTTTGCTAAATATGAGATCCACGATTATGGTAAGAAATTATTGAGGTGATAAGTTTCAGAGAGAACAAAGTATTTTATAAACTAATAAAGAATAAAGCTGTGTTAGATGATTACTCACTTCAGAACTTAGTGATAAGTATCCGATTCTGTTAATTTTGGTGTAACATGACATACATTTGAGGTAACACGAAACAACAAGTTACTTATCTAATAACGTATACAAAATGCATCTTTCATTGATGTGCAGAGTGATGGAGCATGAAAAAGTGAGACATACACAGTACAAACATATACAGATGAGATTTTCTTTGCGGTGCGCGACCCACCAGCAATGATGATACACGTACAAATGCAGCGTGGTAGTAACATGAGATAGGAAAGGTTTAAAAGGATAGATCTCGCGTAGTGAATTGTAAAAAATTGGTCAGATGCATTTGAATAAATTGAATTACCAAATAATACCGGTTGAACGGACGATTGTTCTGTATGTTGGAGGCTTTTACCCAACTGCCACAGAAGCTGAAGGCACCCACCTATTTCGAGGCACCGGGTGGTCTCGGCAATGGGACCATTTTCGGTGGGGTCTTACCACTCTGCCACACTCCCGAAGGCAGCCGCCATATTTCTACCCCTGGGCAGAAATGTTTAGGGGATGTTCGTGATTGGTGTTCGTTTCACGGAGTTTTATAGCGATGCGTTCGTTTGAGTAATGGCCAATGTAACGTTTCTTTAATATCATTAAAACAAAAAGTCGTTTTGGATGCGGAATTTAATAACAAATACAATGATGCATAGCATTAAATATTTCCAAGTCCGTTAGGATGCCTGTACAGCAGTTGGAGTCTCAGTTCTTTGACACCAGGAGGAGTGTAACAACAAGCCATATACTTCCTGCAAAGAAATAGGATTCTACATGAAAGCTCATGTATCATTGAATGCTCATATTGAATTTATTAAACTAGTTGAAGAAAAGGGATAAAAATGCGAGGCTGCACGAATGCAAGATTTTTACGGCATTAAAACTCATTTTGTTCACGATTGACAAAAATATTCCAGCATAAGTAAATGCGATGTCGTTAGGGACATTGTACATGTAACGTTACGGGGCGTAACTAACTAGTTTGAATATTTAATCCACTGGTGGATTGAGTTATTACATGACGTTATTGTATGCGACGTCATACGATACATTTATAAGATCTTCACTATTTGCAAGGTCAAACACATCTGGAGCCATTTAAATTTACGATTTACGACAACGACAAAGTGAATTCTTTCATCTCAAATGGCGACTAAATTGACCTAAACAGGTGTTTCTTGAGCTATAGGATGGATGGATGGATGTTTTATTTTAAGACGCTCAACCCTAACAGGGCATATAGCGTCTAACAGTTATATATTATAAAATTTTACAAGATTAAACAATTAAAATTTAAATAACTACAGTTTGTTAAAAAGACCGATTTCTTTAAGAAAATTGATTAATTGGTAAAAAGGAACATTATTAAAAAATTCTTTCATCGTAGTAATGTTAAAATATTTAGAACGTATATGGTCAAATTCAATACACGAGATGAGAAAATGTTTAACTGTGAACGGTTCGTTACAAGTGTTATGCATAAGAATTTATTTTTCTGATTCCCACTTTCACCCCACTGTGACCTAATAGTGCTATAAATATCTTGTTAATCTTTTTATAGAAGATTCTAGAAAACTGAGTCACAGATTAATTTCTTTTTGTAAACAACATGTTTACAAGGAAAAGTACTTCAGAACCTTCCAGAAAGTTCAGGTTTGCATTATTTTTAGAAGATTACCTCATCTTATTCCACAACCCTGTGGAACATTCTAGAGAAATCTTAGGGTCTATAAAAGAGCATGATTTTTCTCATTGAGTCAGACTTTGGAGTTTGATGTTTGGGCATTTAAGAAAAGTTATTTCTAAATTCTGTGTTGGATTGTTAAAGGATATTACTTTTCATTTTGGACTGTGAATTCTGTGGGATCAAGGAAATAGATTCATTCAGGATATTTCATAACAGAGCTAAGTACATTTAATTTTCTTACTTCTACAGGTTAAAGTTAACTTGTAAATAAATTTTGTTAAATTTTTCCAAAAGGCTTGTTTGCTTTTTCTTTCTGCTACGCCTGGCTCGTAACAGAAATTGGGGGCTCGTCCGGGATATACCATTTCGAGCATTTTAAAACCGACAGTTCATGTGACGGCAGGTAATTGTCATTTCTTGTCAAATATAGACTTGGCAGTTGCTTCACAGGATTGGTATTTCCCTATAGGCATATAGGGGATTGTCATTTCATGTGAATTGTCATTTCAGGTGAAATAGTACTTGTCATTTCATGTGAAATTTTTGTGGGCTTGTCATTTAAAAAAAAAAAAAACTTTGTCAAATTAACCTCAATCTGTAGTACCATAATTACTTCATAAAACGAACAAAAAGCAAACATGTCGTTTGATTTGAGAAGCTTTTTGGCTCAGCCTACTCAGGAGTTGTTTAATCTGGCCAAAAGGACAGATTTGTTAGAAATTGCTTCCCATTATGGGGTCACTGCTGTCAAAACCAGCATGAAGAAGCATGAAATTAAGAATATTTTGGTACAGTTTTTTGTTGATGAAGAACTTTTCGATCCATCTGCTTTGTCTCTCATTATGGTTTCACATACTGAATTGCAAATGAGACAAATTGAAATAGGAAGGCAAATTGAATTAGAGAAGTTAAGGTTAGAAATGGAAGAAAGAGAGAAGGAAAAGCAAAGAGAAATGGAAGAAAGAGAGAAGGAAAAGGAAAGAGAAATGCAGAGACAAATGCAGATGGAAAGATTAGAAATGGAGGAACGTCTTCAGAAAGAAAAATTCGAAAAAGAAGAGCGACTAGAAATAGAAAGAGAAAAATGGCATTTTCAATTAAAGATGAAGGAATTGGAACTCCAGGGTCAAGATAGGGTGAAACCTACCCCTGTTTTTGACTCTGGTAGTTACTTTGATGCTACAAAGCACATAAGATTAGTTCCCCCATTTCAGGAAAAAGAGGTAGATAAGTATTTTTTGCATTTTGAAAAAGTTGCAGAAAATTTAAAATGGCCAAAAGAGCATTGGACCTTACTTTTGCAAAGCGTTGTTGTCGGAAAGGCTCGAGATATTTACACTCAGCTGACTGTCGAGCAAAGCTCAGACTATGATCTGGTCAAGGAGCTTATTCTTAAGGCATATGAGTTGGTCCCTGAGGCTTACAGGCAGAAATTTAGGAATTGCAAAAAAGAAATTTCCCAGACCCATGTAGAATTTGCTCGAACCAAAGAACAGCTATTTGATAGGTGGTGTTCTTCTAAAAAAGTAGGCTCTGATCATGACAAACTTAGACAGCTTGTCCTTGTTGAAGAGTTCAAACGGTGCATAAATTCAGACATTAAATCTTTTCTCGATGAGAGACAGGTTGAAACTTTGGAGGAAGCTTCTCGTTTGGCAGATGATTATGCTTTGACTCATAAAGTCTCATTTGTGAACAGGCCTTATCCTCGAAAACCTTATAATCCACAGACAGGTCCAAAATTCTATCCCAGTAATCCTTCTGGTAGTTATAGCCATACATCTAGTACTATGCCCAAACTTTCTGGTGAAAATAAAAGCCAGAATCCTTCCAAACCTTCTGGTGAATACAGAAGCCAGAATTTTTCCAAACCTTCTGGTGAAAACAAAGACCAGAATCCCTTATCTCAATCTCAAGTAGTTTGTTATTATTGTAAAAATACAGGTCATTTGATCTCTGAGTGTTTAAAATTAAAGCGAAGGAAAGAAAGAGAAAGACAAGAGGAACTTAAGCCTACAGGCTTGACTTCTGTAAGGCCAAAACCACAGTCTTGTGTAAGGGAGGAAACTCTTTCTGATACCAAATTATCTGGGACTGATTCAGTTATGGAGATTTATGAACCATTCTTATCAGATGGTTTTGTGTCACTAAATGGTGACAGTTATGCCCATCCTACCCCTATTAAAATCTTACGAGATACCGGAGCTTCTCAATCTCTTATTCTTGCAGATACTCTGCCTTTTTCTGAGAAGACTTCTATGGGCCAAAGTGTCCTTATTCAGGGTGTGGAATGTGGATTTGTTAATGTTCCGCTTCATAACGTTTATTTGTCATCAGACTTGGTATCCGGTTCAGTGGCTGTTGGTATTAGACCTTCTTTACCTTTTAAAGGTGTTCATTTATTGCTAGGCAATGACTTAGCTGGAGATAAGGTTGTGGTAAACCCACTTTTGACTACTAATCCTTGCATAGACCAACCGCCTGATCCCATTGAGCAGGAAATTCCTGATCTTTATCCGTCTTGTGCAGTCACAAGGGCTATGGCACGTAAGGCCAAGCAAACTGATGGGAAACAGGATTTTGATTTAACTGATACCTTTTTGGGTCAGTCTTTTAATGACGAGATAACAAGGTCTCTGTCTTCAAGCCTGCCTGATAAGCAGACAGCCTTTCATGAGAATAACTCATCTGTCGATCTAGGCCAAGACAAAATGTCCGGGTCTCAACTAGCTATAGAGCAGCACACGGATCCTGAAATTTCGCCTTTGTTTGAAAGGGCTTTAGATGAGAAGGAAGTATCTGATGTCCCAGTCTGTTATTATGTCAAAAATGACATTCTTATGAGAAAATGGCGTCCACCAGACGTCTCAGCAGAAGACGAGTGGACTGTCAACCACCAGATAGTGGTTCCACGGGTTTACCGTTCCCAAATATTAAACTTGGCACATGAAACTCCCATGTCAGGACATTTAGGTGTAAATAAAACCTATCACAAGATTCTTAATCATTTTTACTGGCCTGGGTTAAAATCAGATGTTTCTCAGCATTGTAGGTCCTACCATACATGCCAAATGGTAAGAAAACCCAATCAGACTATACCTAAGGCTCATTTGCAGCCTATACCTGCTTTTGATGAACCTTTCAGTCGAATAATTATAGACTGCGTGGGTCCCTTGCCCAGAACTAAGTCTGGCTGTGAATATCTTTTGACTATTATGTGTGCTTCCACACGCTTTCCTGAAGCCATTCCTTTAAGAAATATCAAAACTAAGACAATCGTCAAGGCCTTAGTGAAGTTTTTCACATTTGTTGGGCTTCCTAAATCTATTCAGTCAGACCAAGGCTCAAATTTTATGTCTGGAATATTTCAACAAGTAATGCATGAACTTGGCATTGTACAGTATAAGTCATCGGCCTATCATCCTGAAAGTCAAGGTGCCCTTGAAAGATTCCATCAAACATTGAAAAACATGATAAGATCATATTGTTTTGACACAGAGAAGGATTGGGATGAAGGCATCCATCTCCTTTTATTTGCTGTTAGAGAATCTGTGCAAGAATCTCTTGGCTTCAGTCCATTTGAATTAGTATTTGGCCATACTGTTCGTGGTCCTTTGAAACTTCTCAAAGAGAAATTTCTCTCCAATGATGACACCTCCCTGAATTTACTTCAGTATGTGTCTGATTTCAAAACTAGACTTTCAAAAGCTTGTGAGGCTGCTCGGACCAATCTTCAGTCAGCTCAAAGGAAAATGAAACAGCTATATGACATAGGGACAAAACAAAGGAATTTTAAACCAGGTGATAAGGTACTAGCTCTTTTGCCTATTCCAGGAAAATCGTTGCAGGCCAGGTATTATGGTCCATACACTGTAGACAAAAAGATCAGTGACGTAAATTACATAATAAACACTCCTGGGAGGCGCAAGCTAAAGCAGCTATGTCATATTAACATGCTTAAGGAATACATAGATAGGGACAATACACCTTTAACATCAGTCAATCTAGTTAGCTCTGTTCCACTTAATTCATGTGACAATGACTGTGAGGATATTAATTCAGTGAAGTCGGATCCCACATCATCAAAACTTCAGAATTCTGACATTCTACGGAATCTTGACCAGAAACTGTCACATCTAGAGCCAAATCAGCGGAATGAACTGAAACAGCTGATATTTGAATATGAACACTTATTTCCTGACATTCCAACACGGACAGACAAAATATTTCACGATGTGAACATAAATGGTTCCAAACCTGCAAAACAACACCAATACAGGATGAATCCTATAAAACAGAAAAATCTTAAAGAAGAAATTCAGTATTTGCTGGACAATGACTGGAATGGAGTTCTCCTAGTATTCTTATACCAGAACATGAAAGGACAAAAAAGTTTACAGACTCGTAGAAAGATTAATTCAATTCTCTAACATAGACAGATGCAGAGCAAGAATCAGTCTGCAACATTTCGAAGTTTATCTTACCCCTACTACTGCACCGATTGTTGTTTTCAGTGATCACAATCCACTGACTTTCATACACAAAATGAAAAACAAAAATCAGCGGTTGCTCAGGTGGAGTCTCATGCTACAAGAGTATAATTTAGACATAAGACATATTAGAGGGAGAGATAACATTATCCCTGATGCCCTTTCAAGAGCTTGAGCAGTGTCAGGAATTGTGTTTTTCTTTCATACTGAAGTGGATTGTGGATACATGTAATTGTATATGCTATGTTCAATATTTTATTAATCTTAAAGCAAAAGAAAGCTTTATTACATAAATCTTTCTTTTCCTCGAAGAGGGGGAGTGTTATGCATAAGAATTTATTTTTCTGATTCCCACTTTCACCCCACTGTGACCTAATAGTGCTATAAATATCTTGTTAATCTTTTTATAGAAGATTCTAGAAAACTGAGTCACAGATTAATTTCTTTTTGTAAACAACATGTTTACAAGGAAAAGTACTTCAGAACCTTCCAGAAAGTTCAGGTTTGCATTATTTTTAGAAGATTACCTCATCTTATTCCACAACCCTGTGGAACATTCTAGAGAAATCTTAGGGTCTATAAAAGAGCATGATTTTTCTCATTGAGTCAGACTTTGGAGTTTGATGTTTGGGCATTTAAGAAAAGTTATTTCTAAATTCTGTGTTGGATTGTTAAAGGATATTACTTTTCATTTTGGACTGTGAATTCTGTGGGATCAAGGAAATAGATTCATTCAGGATATTTCATAACAGAGCTAAGTACATTTAATTTTCTTACTTCTACAGGTTAAAGTTAACTTGTAAATAAATTTTGTTAAATTTTTCCAAAAGGCTTGTTTGCTTTTTCTTTCTGCTACGCCTGGCTCGTAACACAAGATATACAGAAAGGTGCTTGTTCGTTTTTTAAAATGTAGGAATGAGTGAGTCGTGTGTGTCCAATACGGCATCTTGCGATTTTAGTCTGATCTTTCTTATTATAATTCGAAAAAGTGCATTTGGTATGAAAATTCGGTTGTATTTGGTTTAATTTAATATTAGTTTCTTTTTCCCAAATTGATTGACATTTATTTTTTATATAATTGTTAATGTTCGATTTTAAATCAGAGTAAGGGATTTTTGAATTTGTAACTGTTAACGATAATGCTGATTTGGCTTACAAATCAGCTAGCTCATTTCCGCGGATATTCACGTGACTCGGAAGCCAGCAGAATGTGATCTCCTTCGAGACGGAAAGATAGTGATATTTTCTAAGAATTTGTTGGATCAAGGGGTTTCTGTGCTGTTGGTCTTTGAGAGCTTTTAATACAGAAAGAGAATCGGAATAAATGATAAAATGTCTTTCAGATTGATCTCGAATGTGATAGAGTGCAATATCAATTGCTTTCGCTTCAGCGGTAAAAATAGAGCTATTATCGGGTAATCTAATGCTGTCGGTGAAATTCGGACTAATGACAGAACAAGCAACTTTCTCATCTCGTTTCGAACCGTCAGTGTAAATGGATATATGATGTTTAAAATTGGACTTTATTTCTAAAAATTCGTTCTTAAAAATATGCGATTCCACTTCGGATTTCTTATTTTTATGTAAGGTTAAAATAATCTTTGGAGGGTTTAACGTCCATGGCTCTTTGGATGATAATGAAAAAGATTGAATATTTTTAATATTAATATTTGCGTCTTCGAGTAATGATTGAATTCTTAGGCCAAGAGGTTTAATCGCCGATGGTTTGTTGTTATAAAATCGTTCATACTTAGGGTTAAAAACGCATTCATATGCTGAATTGCGTGGATTTGCAGCTAATTTAGTAGCATATTGAAGAGACAATTTCTCTCTTCTAATATAAAGTGATGGTTCATTAGATTCAGCATAGAGACTATCAACGGGTGAAGTGCGAAAGGCGCCTAGTGCTAAACGTAAACCTTGATGTATAGTATCCAAAGATTTTAAATAAGATTTCCTAGCAGAACCATAGACTATGGAACCATAGTCCAATTTGGAACGAATTAACGATCTATACAGATTTAAAAGAACAGTGCGATCTCCTCCCCAGTCGGAACTGGACAGGACTTTTAAAATATCAAGAGCTTTTAAACATTTAGCTTTCAAAGCTTTGATATGAGGAATAAAAGACAATTTGTTATCGAATAAAAGACCCAAAAACTTCGCCTCAGTGACGACTGGAATTGGACTGCCGTATATAGTCAGTACAGGATCTAAATGTTTGAGCTATAGGAACAATTCTCTAGGGATCCAAGAGGGAGTTCGAATTAGACATAGTAAACGAATTATCCATATTAGAGTTATTGTAATTTCACTTTTACTCCATACATCATGACTGTTTCATGACAACCTTAGAGCAGAAATAAGCAAAATAATGTACACTTTCGCGGATATACAGTCAGTGGTATCGAGTTAAGGGTCGAAATGTGCTAGCTCTAGATGCATTTTATAGTAATAAGATGAACCTCGATAAAAAAAGCATTGTGTGTACCGTAAATGGCCTCTATGAAAGTGTCTTAACAAAGTCTATTAACAGTCTATTAACAGACACTTATTGGTTGATATTCTATTTTAAACTCATGTACAGTAAGCAGGTTTATTTTAAGGTTTCAATTATTACGTCACAAGTAGAACTATCAGACAGGCAGGGAGAAACTGGGACAGAATTGTACCAATGTACAAAATAAGGTCGTATGGAGATGATCTCTGAAGACACGCCTGTAGTCCGTAAAAGCCCAGAATCGAATCCAAGATTCAAGGTTCACAAGACAAGTAGCTTCTTAAGACAAGTAGATAACTACCAGACGACGGGGGCTAATAAAGTGGCTGAAGGGATACCGTCAATGTAGTGTTACCAAGTAATGTCGGTGCTCCGCTGCCTTTAGGCAGTATATGTAGAATTCTGTTAGTCTCGAAGAATCTGTCCCCAGCTTCTAAAGTACTGTTGTCAATGCTTCGCTTTTTCTTGGTGCAGCTCTGAAATCAAGGTTATAAACTGTTCAATATTTCGGTTAGGTCCGATATGAATCGTGCATTAATGTCCGATAAAAATGACCAGTACTTCAATAGATTTTATGTACGATTCGGCCAATCCGAGGCAAGATAACGGCTTAAGGCGCATGCGAGTATTCCTAGCACGAAACGTAAACGGTAACGAGGTCTCAACCGCATCTTTTATTATTTATCAGCCACCTACTTTAAAGAAAACAAATTCTTCAACATAGCCAAATTGCTTCACTGCAAAATGGTCGAGCATATTCTTAGCTTCTAAAGGAAGCTGTTTAAACTAGAAAAAGTGTCCATAGGACACGGATGCCCCCTCCAAATGCCATTCAAACAAGGCATCGCATGCGATACAAATCCCCTCGCACAAGACAACTTCGTGTGTGGAAAACACTGAAAAGGCAAAAGTCCAACTTATTTGAGATATCATATGCAACATTTGTGTAAAGTTTGTTTAAAAATCCATCAATAAATGAAGGTTCTAGAGTGATGACAATATTTCTCTAAAAATAGTCATAGGGTCCTTGACTTGAGGCCATGGCCGCGAAAGTAGATCTTGCTCAAGATATTATCATAAGCATCTTTTGTGTGAAGTAATATTAAAATCATAAATGTAGGCGGTAGAGCAATGACAAAGTTTTTCTAAAAATAGCCACAGTGACCTTGACCTCGAGGTCATGACCTTGAAAGTCAAAGCAACTCTAGTATTACCATGAGAAACATTTGTGTGAAGTTATACTGAAATCAGTGAAGGAATGTCCTTTCTATTCTATTTCGCAGAAATTAGACTTGGGTGTAAGAGTTTGATGTAAGGAGCCCTTTGTTTTACAGTATCGGCCTGCGCTCAATCACAAGTATCACTTTAGTACGAACTGGATCTAATAGTTTCAAAATTAATCAGTAAACAAATATTCAGGTTCAACTCCTATAACTATCATATTGCCAACATATTGACAGTTGCTTTCATTATTGGCTATGCCCATGGGCGTAGAAATCTTACGTATGACTTGCTCCGGAAGCATTTAAGAAAAGGCCGTGACAAGTTGAATGTTATTCTTTTAGCATATCATCCGTGTTATTGTCTACGCCTGTGTGTGTAGGCTACCTAACGTTTTCTTTTGCTCCAGAAGCATTAAAGAAAATGGCATTACTGGCCGAATACTATATTCTATTGACTGGTCATCATTGTTGTTTGTAATAATGATTAAAAACCGGGATTTATCGGAACACTTCCGTAAGCTTATCACACCATAAGCTTATCACACCCTATTCGCAATGTTATCTGGGTTCACGTGATGTTGACTAAATCCGATGATACAGCCAATGTAACGCAACAAGAAACTTGAAAATTCCACGAAAACCTAATTGTTTAACAATTTTATGAAACTAGGGAACATTTCAAGTGCGGACTATTGAACGCTTGTACTGGTTCTATCAACTTAACAAGTATCATTAAAATACTCCGAACTAATGTTGACGCCCGGCCGTCCGACCACCCGCCCGCCCGCCGACGTTCATTTTAATAACTATAGTTATTCGTTTGAAAGCATGCTCAAATTCATTTGCAATATAAAACAAGAGGACAAAGCTAGCTTGGTCCTGTATCGCTCACCTGAGGTAACAGATTCAAAGTTTAAGGAAGTGCCAACCTTTACTGAAGGCTTTATGGGAGGACATGGTGATGACAGGGTAAGCATTTTCTGAAAATCAAGTAGAATGTAATTATGATAAACAGGCTGACCTCACCGGTTTTCAAACTCATTCAAGCTTTTATTCCTGACTTGCTAAGAAGATCCGATCTAAACTGAAGTGGCTATGGTGATGACAAGTTCAAAAATAAGAGTTTTCAAACTCCAAGCTTTCTGCCTGACTTCCTTGTTTGTAAGTTTCATGAAGATCCATTCAAAACTAAAGGGGCAGCAGTGATGACAATGTAAAAAATAGGCATTTTCAGCAATCAAAGGCACGTCACTCTGATAAATGTGCCGACTTGGCCGGTATTCGAACTCACCTGAGGTTTTATTCCCAGCCACCTTACATGTAAAGTAGAAGTAAAACAAAGATCAGGAATTGATACAATTAACTAACTCCACCCATAAAAGACACCAAAGGGAAAGAAATACAAACATTAAGCGACCAGACCATAATGGAAACCCAAACAAAGGAAGGCCATAAGGACAGTTACTTTCCCACAAAATGGCCATATGGCCATCCAAAAACCAAAAGACACAAATGATACACACAGCAAGTAACAAACAACAACATAAATAAATCGCCACAGAAGAGCCGCCTTGGAACAGTCAGTGGAAGATTTCCACTGGGGGGCTTAAATCGATTTTACGTGGGCACAATCCTCGCCCTTACTTCCGTCGCGATTTAGACAAATAATTGGTTCAGTCCGCATGAAGGCCCCCTAACTCATCAGTGCAACATCTCCGTGAACACAAAAATCACAGAACCACAGAGGTGAGACAACGGTGAGGACTCGACAGCAAGAAACCACTGAAATGCTGGAGCAAAAGAAAACCAACAGTTAGACTCCGATGAGCCCGACCAGAGACAGAGCATCAGGCACCAACCGACATTATCTCTCTAATTTTCAATAAGCCTTTACGTTGGAGCCGTCATAGAATCTGAGGCCTGACCCACCGGCGTGCAATTAAAGAGGGAAGCAAAGTTGGCAACCGTGATTGGGTTAACTACCATGCATGCAGTCTGTCGTATAATATCCATGTTGTAAGTTTCAGAAAGATCCGATCAGACTTGGCCAGTATTCAAACTCATCCAAGATTTTATTCCCAGCCACCTCACATAAGTTTCATAAAGATCCGATCAAAACTGAAGGGGCTACGGTGATGACAAGGTCAAAATTTGGCATTTGGCAATTTTAGCAATCAAAGGGATGTTACTGTATAATAAATGAGCCGACTTGGCCAGTTTTCGAACTCATCCGAGGTTTCATCCCTAGCCACCTTACACATAAGTTTCAGAAAAATCCGATCAAAACTGAAGGGGCTACGGTAATGACAAGGTCAAAAATCATCATTTTCAGTCATCAAAGGGACATAACTACGATAAATCAGCTGACTTGGCCTGTTTTCGAACTCATCCTAGGTTTTATCTCCAGTCACCTTACATATAGGTTTCAGAAAGATTCGATCAAAATTGAAGGAGCTACGGTGATGACAAGGTAAAGAATAGCCATCGGAAGAGATGGCAAATCCCCCGACCAAAAGCCAATATGGCCTTCAGAAGACTGTTCACCAATAGAAAGTGCGCCCGGAATTAAACCAGCAATATTTCACAAAAGTGTTGCAGTTATGGCCATCACAAGATTATACTGTCAGAGGAGATAACTAAAAAACCAGGGCACTCAGAGTTTCTTGTGCATGGCATAATAGTAAAGTAGAAGTAAAACAAAGATCAGGAATTGATACAATTAATTTACTCCATCCATAAAAGACACCAAAGGGAAAGAAATACAAACATTAAGCGACCAGACATTAATGGAAACCTAAACAAAGGAAGGCCATATGGACAGTTACTTTCCCACAAAATGGCCATATGGCCATCCAAAATTAAAAGACACAAGTGATACACACAGTAAGTAACAAACAACAACATAAATAAATCGCCACAAAAGAGCCGCCTTGGAACGGTCAGTGGAAGATTTCCACTGGGGGGCTTAAATCGATTTTACGTGGCCACAATCCTCGCCCTTACTTCAGTCGCGATTTAGACATACCGAACTTTTTCCTTCATAGGCGGCGATCGGAATAAGTCGTGAATTTCCGTTAAAACCTATCTGAGCGAGATATTCGAGTTATCTCCCTGTACACCACTGGGATCAAGGTACAGAATAGCCAATATTTTTTCTCTAGTCGCTGACCTCAGGGAATCATTAATCATTTATCTGCAGATATGACACTTTGATCTACCTGTAGGTATTCAAAGGAGCGCCTAAGTAGTGCTCAAATTAAGGCTATCTAAATGTGAAAAAGAACTTCTTGAAGTAACAACCACGCCTTTTCATTTCGAGCCATCTAGTATGAACGAACATATTTAACATATTGAAGAGCTACATTATGTAGAATTGCTTAATAATAATATTATAAGTATTATTAGTATTTTTTTTTTTTGTTGTTGTTGTTTTTTGTTTTTGATTTTTATTTATTGATTTATTTTTTTGGACATGTAGGATATTGGGTCTATATCTCTTGTCAGAGTCTTGTCCAGTGATTTTAAATAAGGATCAAGGTCAAATATGATACGTGAAATCTCTTGACTCCGATCTTTTTATGCATTTATTTTATCTATTTATTTAAATAAATAACGCCATGAAAAATATTGTTAGCCAATCACGAACACACGCCTATAAGACTCGATCAAGATGAACTCAGATTTTGTTTGTTTGTTTGATTTGAGGTTTAACGTCACCGTCAACACGGTAAAGGTCATTTTGGAGACGTTGCTTACAATTTTGTTGGGCTTTTACCCGACGTTGAGATGGAATGACATCTCAAGCCCTGTCGCCAAATGAAACCAATAGGGTTTATTAGCATCTGCCTCGCACCGCGGTTCCTGGACATGCAGGCTTGGATCCTCTAAGCGACTTACCAGTACTATTGTGCGGGCCGGATTCAGCTCTGCGTGGAAGCATCATGCAGCCCATATATTTCTTCAAGCCCCTATGGGCGGGAGCCGAGATGAGCTCAGATGAGAAAGTTCTTACATTAAAACCAATTTTGTTCCATGCCGAAAACACGCCTATACATATACATTGTAAATTTTACCACCAAAAAATGAAAAATTTCAGATGAAAAAAAATGCTATTTTTCTTATTTCTGCTCAAGACATAGATTGTGGATACTCGTTAGAACCGCCTCGGCGAGACGGTTCTAACGAGTACCCGCAATCTATGTTTTTAAGAAGAAATAAGAAACATAATGTATACCACTGCAAACCCAAGTTTTACTTTATGAAAGTGGGGTTATAGGGGGTCAAATTTTCGTGATGGTCTGCCGGCAGTCATAATTGACACCTTAAGAGTTAACATTACACCGATATACAGTATATTGTATAAGATATTTAGGACGCCATAAAAAGTAACTTATACTAGGTAAACACATTTTGAAAAATGTTGTCTTCCCAAGTCATGATTGACACCTTAAGAGTTAACACTACACCGATATATAGTATATTGTATAAGATATTCCCTGAATAATTGAAAGGACGCCATAAAAGTTACATAATGTGTAAACACAGATAAGCCTATTTATTTATTTATTTATGTTTTTATTTATTTTTTATAAAGGACATTTCACTCATATTTGAATCGGCTGTAATGTTTGTCATAAACAATTTTAACACAATTTCGAAGAATGTTGTTTGTCGAGCTATGGTTTAGACTTTAAGAATTTTAAGAAAGATAGAAAAAGTGCCTTAAAGTCGGTCACAGAAGGTGATTACAGAAACGGCATATTTATTTATTTATTTATTTATTTATTTATTTATTTATTTATTTATTAAAATGAGGCATGCAATTAATATGTGAATGGGCTGCAATAGTTTTATGATCACATCACAAAAACACCCCATATTACCCACTTTTATTTAGTAAAATATGGATCATTATTTTTCTTATTTCTGCTAAAACATGTATTGTTGTTTGTCGTAAGAACCGCCTCGCTGAGGTGGAACTAACGATTCCATCAATTTATGTTTCGAGAAGAAATACGAAAGTAGCAATTTTTTTTTATCTGAATACTTTCGTTTTTTGGTGGTAAAATTTTCAATATTTTTTAATAGACGTGTTTTCGAAATTAATCAACTCAAAACCTGGAAAATGTCATCTGCACTAGTTATGATTTACACTTTAAGAGTTAATAAAACTGTACATAAATCAAGACACCACAAAAATTGTCTACCAAATCAATCACAAAAAGTGAACAATGGTGAGACTGTTAATTTATTTATTTATTTATTTATTTATAATAATTTATTTATTTATTTAATTTGATTAATCAAATTGTTATCTTCAATATTATGATTGGCACTTTAAGGGTTACACATGATTGACACTTTAAAGATTAACACATAGTGGGGGACGAAAGGCACGCGCCAACTCATTGTTTAATTAAAGCACGTTTGTTAACTTCGTCATCACGATAACACACCTATATAATTCTGACCCACGTGTACCCCACTTTTATATAGTACAACTGGGGTTTATAGGGGTATACATTATTTATTTGACTGTTACTCTAAAACCTCAAATCAGCTGCAGTGAAGATAAATAAGTTTTATACAGTAAAACTGGGGTTTACAGTAGTAAACATTATTTTTTTCTTATTTTTGATCAAAACAAAGATTGTGGATACTCGTTAGAACTGCCTCACCGAGGCGGCTCTGACGAGTTCCTATAATCTATTTTTGGAACAGAAGTATGAACAAGAGCACCGCATGCGGGTGCCAACGCTCGTCTGCAGTTTCTTTTAGAAAACCAAAGTTCTAAGTCAAACAAGAGCAATCAAATTGCAAGATGGAGTTATAAAACTTGTAGGGAATGTAGCTCTTGTGATGGTGAGTATGTGTATGAAGTTTCATGAAGGTAGGCCAAATACTTTTGGAAATATGGTCAAGGTTAAGGTTTTCGGTTAAATTTTCGAAAAATAGGTCAAAGTTCAAAGGTCAGGGTCACAGATCAAAAAGTGTGGTATCACTGAAAGGTCTTGTCCCAAGGAACATTCATGTGAAGTTTGAAGGCTCTGTTGTGAATAGTATTAAAATGAGAGCAAAAAAATGTGTTTCAGAAAAAAATGGAAAAGGGGAGATAATTCAGCCAAAATCAACAATGTTGTTATGGTCCTTAGTCAAAATGTAGCTCTTGTGATGATGAGTGTGTGTATGAAGTTTCATGAGGCTAGGTATAATACTTTTTAAGTTATAGCCAAGGTTAAGTTTTTTTGGAACGACGACGCAAGACGCCAGACGACAACGACAACGCAGACGCCGGAGTGATGACAATAGCTCGAAAGTTTTTTTTTTTTTCAAAAAACAGACGAGCTAAAAATAGCAGAATTTTCTATCTAAACATTTTCATTTTTTTTTTTTTTTTGTGGTAAAATTTGTCAGTATAGGCGTGATTTCGTAATTTGAATTTAGACAATTCCATTTTTATTGACGGTGGTTTAGTCAAAGTAATCAACAGAATGGCAAACAGTGTAGATCTGGAGAAAAGACGGCTCATCCTGAGCAGTCGCACCATGCTCTACACTGTTTGCAAAGTAACTGTGCGGACAGACAGAGTTGAAACTCATTAACAGAATAGCAAACAGTGTTTTGTTCCGCACAAAACATAGATTGTTGGTGCTCGTTTGAGCCCCCTCGATAAGGCGAATGTGCACTGTACTGGTTAACCGCTTACGTATAAGCTTGCTCAGGAAAAGTGTGGACAGGTAAACTGACCGGCTCAAAACTGACCTAAATAGTGTTGACTGGGCCGTTAAACTCCAATACAAACAAACAAACAAAATCAATCACTGGCTTCAGACTGCCAATTAACTTTTCATGGTGGTTTTAATCGCCATTTAATCGCCAATTCACAGTTAATGATTTCGACAATTTTTGTCCTTTTGACATATTTGCCGCCCATTCATAATGAATGAAAACATACATGTAACAAAACTGAGACAATAAAGAAATCCGAGAAATATAACCACTGTATCAAGTATATTATTACAAGTAATTACAAAATTAATACCAAAAAAGCTTTACAGGTTTGATACGATTTCTGGTACATATAATGTGGACTTAGCGATTTTCGCATCATGAACTGCAGTACTGAAAAACAGCTTATGAACGATTTTTAAGCTCTCGGGGAAGCAATTTATCATTTTTCAGTAGAAATAAACTTTATATCATCGTAAACTTTGAACAACAGTTTAACAGTATATAACAGTGACTTAATTCCAAACAAATCATTTCTATTTAATATTGGCAACCAAACATGGAAAGCTGAACGTTTTTAAAAAAAAATACATTGCCGTCTATGGAGCATATAGGCATGACGTTAAATTGCAGATGGAAGCAATAAGAATTAATTATTCATCACTTTGAAATGCACCAAATAAAAACTGAATAATTTTCTTACATGAGGATAACAGTGACTTTTTTCTAGTGTTAAGGATAAATAAGATACGAGTATTTAAGATTTTTTTCCTTCATAATTTTAATATAAAAAACCTTCAAAATATACAGGTAACTTTAACTGCCGATTTCCTACGGAAATCGATATTCAACTCGGTAATTTCCGGCGAATGAAGGAAAAAGTTCAACATGCATAATTTGTTCAGTCCGCATGAAGGCCTCCTAACTCAGTGCAACATCTCCGTGAACACAGAAATCAAAGAACCACAGAGGTTGAGACAACGGTGAGGACTCGCCTGCTTAAGCGCATGTATTTCTGTACAAAATACCATCAATATGTCTCAAAGGATATTGGAGATATGGTGATCACAAGCTGGTCATACTGTTATATTGGAAGGGTAGATAACTCAAATATCACAGCACCAACAGTTGTGGTTCTTGCACATGACACCCCTTCTGTACCTTGTATACAATTGCGCCAAGTTCCTTCAATATATCTCAAAGGGTGTTGGAGTTATGGCCATCACAAAATTATATTGTCAGGGGAGATAACTCAAAAACCAGAGCAACCCGAGTTGTAATTCTTGAGCATGACACTCCTGTTTAACCTCATGTACATCTGCATCAAGTACCACCAATATGTCTCAAATGGTATTGGAGGTACTGTTATATTGGAAGGGAAGATAACTCAAATATCATTGCACCCAGAGTTGTGGTTTTTAGGTATGAAGCACCGTCTCAACCTTGCATACAATTGTACCAAGTACCATCAATATATCTCAAAGGGTACTGGAGTTATGGCCCTCACAAGGTTATATTGTCATGGGAGATAATTCAAAAATCAGGACACACGGAGTTGTGGTTCTTGCACGTGACACACCTGCTTAACCTCATGTAGAACTGTACAAAGTACCATCAATATATCTCAAAGAGTCTTGGAGATGTGGCCATTTTAAGGTAGTGATTCTATATTATTGGAAGGGGAGATAAATCAAAAACCATGGCACCCAGAGTTGTGGCTCTTGTGCATGATACACCGTCTCGGCCTTGTGAACAACTGCCAGGTATCATCAATATATCTGAAAGGGTATTGAAGTTATGGCCATCACAAGGTAGTCACTATTTTATTGGAAGGGGAGATAAGTCAAAAACCATGGCAACTAGAGTTGTGGTTCTTGTGCATGATACATCGTCTCAGCCTTGTGAACAGCTGTACCAGGTACCATCAATATATCTCAAAAGAGTCTTGGAGATGTGACAATTATAAGGTAGTGATTCTATATTATTGGAAGGGGAGATAAATCAAAAACCATGGCACCCAGAGTTGTGGTTCTTGTGCATGACACGCTGTCTCAGCCTTGTGAACAACTGTGCCAGGTACCATCAATATATCTCAAAGGGTATTGGAGTTATGGCCATCACAAAGTTGTCATTCTATTTTATTAAAAGGGGAGATAACTCAAAAACCATGGCATCCAGAGTTCTTGTTCTTGCGCATAACACCGTCTCGGCCTTGTGAACAATTGTGCCAAGAACCATCAATGAATCTCAAAGGGTATAGGGGTTATGGCCATCACAAGGTTGCGTCTACAGACGGACGGACGGACAGACGGACGGACGCTAGGCTGATCGCTATATCCCCCGAACCTTTTCGGTCGGGGGATAAAAATTGACATTTTCAGCCATCAAAGGGACATAACTATATAGTTAATGGGGCAACTTGGCCGGTTTTCGAACTCATCCTAGGTTTTATCCCCAGCCACCTTACATATAAGTTTCAGAAAGATCCGATCAAAACTGAAGGGGCTACAGTGTTGACAAGGTCAAAAATCAACATTTTCAGCAATCAAAGGGACCTAACTCTATGATAAATAGGCCACCTTTGCCGGTATGCGAACTCATCCGAGGCTTTATCCCCAGCCACCTTACATATAAGTTTCAGAAAGATCCGATCAAAACTGAAGGGGCTACGGTGATGACAAGGTCAAAAATGGGCATTTTCAGCAATCAAAGGGACGTAACTGATAAATCGGCGGTCTTGGCCGGTTTTTCGAACTCATCCGAGGTTTTATCCCCAGCCACATTACATATAAGTTTTAGAAAGATCCGATCAAAACTGAAGGGGCTACGGTGATGACAAGGTCGAAAATGGGCATTTTCAGCAATCAAAGGGACTTAACCTCTATGATAAATGGGCCGACTTGGCCGGTTTTTCGAACTCGTCCGAGGTTTTATCCCCAGTCACCTTACATATAAGTTTCAGAAAGATCCGATCAAAACTGAAGGCGCTTCAGTGATAACAAGCATTTTCCCATAGTAAGTCTATGGGACCCTGTGGTTGCCATAGGAACCAAAGTTTTAGAGCGATTTCAAAAAAAAGTTTATGTCATCAATGCCCCACCAGAGGCATGCTACAGATGAGAAATGATTGAGATCAGCCTGCATGATACAGAGATATAGCTGCTCAAAAGTGTGGACGGACGACGGACGGACGGACGACGGACGACCCACTATACTATAAGCACCCCTGGAGCCTTCGGCCCAGGTGAGCTAAAAAGGATATCCTCCTCTCAAGTGGTGGGAACTTTGGCATTATTAAGTGGTCAACACCGGGCTTTTAAGTTCCCTTATTGTAAGGTAAATTAAAGTTTTTTATATTTAGGGGTGTTCTTCTGCGATCTAATGTTCACTTCATTACAAAGTACTCACCGCTGCACAGTTTGAACTTCCCGATGTTGGACAGACCTTGACCGTACAGTGAAAATAGACGTCATCGCTGTCGTAGAATTTGAAGACGTAGAGAGTGACGTAGTATCGGTTGATAAGGGCAACAATGGTTGAAACTGATGTAAAATCACTGCTAACCAAGTCGTCATCATCTGCACATCTGTTGACATAAGTAACTATACATGTAATAAGCTATAAAAGTTACGTTTGGAAACAGAAGTTTGTTTATGGGCAGAAATAAGAAAGTTAAATTTTCACAAAAAACTACCTTATTTTTTGGTATGCTGCTTGGTATTGAAAATGATTTGTCTCCGACAACGTGTTGATCATTAACACCAGACGGTTAAGTGAAACACTGCGAATTTGTTTTTCTTCAGTTCTGTTTGACCCTTATGACCTTTAACGATTGTTGACTTAGTTAACACGAAATCCTCATTTTGCAGTTCTGCTATTTGCAAGATGCGGACTCTACCTTCGATCTGAAAGGTAATCTCACGTTTGCTTTTAGTCACTTCCAGTATTGTAAATAGGATAAGCACCACGTGAACGAGTCCGTGAAATGGACACCGCAAACTCCTTTATATAGAGAACTGGGCTACGGGGATGGGGTATACTTTTTCCAGTTTCTGCTCCAAGACATAGGTTAAGGGTACTCGTTAGAACCGCCACAATGACGAGCACCAACAACCTATGTTTGCGGTATAAAGAAACCCATCAATTTCAGAAAATGAGCCATTATGGAGATGTAAATAAATGGACTATGGCACACGGATGTGTTATCGCCAGGTAAATTATTGATTTTAATCCTTATAATCAAAGCACTGGTAGCATTGGGTCGCAGGCTGATAAAACCGTCCTGAACGGTGACTAAAGACCACTAATGATTTCCTCAAACCCATTACTTTCCTGTATCGTACTTAAACCTCGTAGACCCTAATCAGACACTGCTTTATGTGGCGTTTGAACAAGCTTAACACAGTCGAGATTCTAGAGTTCATGATGATCCTTTATGAATTACGCTGACCAATAAAACATTCTGGATACAACATGCTTAGTAACTTTGTGTCGCCTGACAAGCTTACGTAAGCTGTCAGTGAATAACCGGTCTAAAAGGGAAAAATTGAGGAGGGGATTAATATTGCCTTTAACCAAATCTAACGGCATGCAATTTCTATTAAGAGCTCAAATCATCTACCTTAATGTAGATTCTCCAAACCTTATATTAACTTTAATAAGTAACTTTATTGGTAGGCTATGCTTGGAGTCTGCAACACTTTATACAGCAAATACAACCGAGGATTATTTTTACGTACCCGTTGGTAAATAATGACTTTGATGTGCCAGTGTTGTCTGTACCAGAGTAGGCTGTGCAACTAGGTAGGGCATAGTAATCACCTGCAAGGCAAGAAATTCAGTATCAAAGTAATTAAAGTAAAAAAAGCAATGGAAGTTTAGCACGACTATTAAACAAGGCAGTCCGAGGGACAGCTATATCCCCCGCTGTAAGAATCTATCCAAAATAGTATAATAGTACGATAGGAAAAGGGATTTATTTGTTCAATAGTGCAACAATTTTTTGCAAAATTACTATATTTTAATATTAAAGGTCAGAAAATTAAGCAAGTGCATAATTTAGAAAGGTGAAATCATTATCGAATAATTGCACCAAAAACATGCACATCTCATAATGAGAACACGTGCAAACTTTCCTAAACTTTTGCTGTAAGAGTTGCAGACGCAGGGTACGGACGTAAGGATAAACCTAGCAGAGGTCCATTAATGGATGCACCCCGCAATGGCAACTGGGGTGTAATTTACACCCCACATTTTGTTTTGCAATTCCCTTGTTTGCACCTCATAATGTTTAAGAGACCGGTTGTTGATGACTTCTTCCCTGTAATGAGGTATGCTTTAGGCGTGTAGAAGGGGTACTTTAGAGTGGATTAAACAGGCATGATTGTCCTTCCATAGTCTTATCCATCAATGTGGGGGTTGACTAAAATTATTGGTTGAACACGGTCCAATAATGGACACGCGTGTCCATGCATAGTCTGGACTGTACCCAGTAAATCTGAATGTACTATGTCATTTTCTAGTTCTGGACGGATGGATACAAGCAAGACTCCTTTTCAGTTGGTCGCGGTTTAATGGATCACTATAAAGTAAGAGTATAGAGTAATTTACTTGGTACGTCTAAGGTCCAGTAGATAGAGTCGCCAACATCAGCCTCTGTAACTTCAGCGGCTGTGAGCGAAGCAATTCCACGCAGTTCTGTGGATACTACAAAACTTGGGGTCACTGCCGCCTCTGTTGATGTCTCTAAACTGCAAGAAGTGCAAACATTGAAGGCAAAATGTAAGTAAATGTAAAACTGCGTCAAGTTTGTGAAAACGCATTGTTGATATATTCAGTGAGACATGTTGGTTTGAATTTTAACACATTTTGTACCGGAAACCCCTAAAGGGGTACCCTGGCAAACAGTACAAGCCCAGATCAGACGCCACAGAATGCGGCGTCTGATCAGGGCCTCCACTGTTTGTTAAAAGTTCAGTTATTTTCCTAATAAATTGTGATGAAAACAACCTAACGCCCTTAAATTGAAATGGACTCTTTATATATATATATATATATATATACTCTTTATATATATATATATATATATATATATATATATATATGGAGGAAGATTAACCTTTTTTGTACCAAATGTAAGCAAAATGTCCAACTAGAACAAAGTCATGCAAGACTTATGAAGAATCTAATTTCTTTTGCCAACTCTGTCACTCACAAGCAGGACAAAATGGTTACTTTCTGGACTTTTAATAAGTCTCCACAACGTCTAGCAAAATTCCCGCTACAGCTAATTTGACGCAGTAAGAATCTATCCAAAATAGTAAGATACGTAAAGAGTTTCTTCAATGCTCCAAGAACGTTTTACAAAATTCTGAATTTTGTCTCGGCTCAAACTTCGTTCCACTGATTTTTTTTAAAACAAGTTATGTTAAACTGAATACCGGTATAAATAGGGTTGACTATTGACATTTTTCTCTACTTGCGCCCCTTAATTTATCTATGTGTAAATGGCGACCCAAAACAATAACCCATTGTATGCGGGGAAACCACTAAAGAGGTACCTTTGCAAACAGTGCCGACCCAGATATGAACAAAATTTTCCGTTCTGCGGCGTTTGATCAGGGCCTGCACCGTTTGCCAAGGTACACCCCTAGGGATTTCCCGCATGCAACTTTTTATGGTGTGTAGTGTTTCCCGAGAGTACGGAGTTGAAATGCTCATAACGAAAAATGAACCTGGTATAAAAATGTAAGCTGTGGAGAGCTCATCGGGGCAAGCAGAGAGATTGGGCTGCATGCTTTCACAAAGAGCTGAAACAGACTGAACTTTAAGACTTGTGAACAGCTTTTGAAGGCCCAAAGCTGCCCAGGCAAAGTGATGCCAGTTGAACCGCCTCAACTTTAATTTATTTAGACGATAGAGCTCTAGACGGCATTGGTAAAAGTCATCGAAAGCAACCTAAATGACCCAAAATGGTGTCGACATAACGTAAACCTTTTGAAGTAGAAGTATTAACACTACCAAAAACGTTACTGGATGTTTGTGCCGTTAAACATTGAATATTTAGGTTTATCAGGCAAGAATCTGAGAACGCTTATAGGCCCGCGAGGCTTGCCTAGTGATTCTACATGCGTTTTCGAAACAAAGCCCGATACATTTGATATGAAATGACACGAATGTTGTATTCTATTTGATCAGTTAATCCATTGTACACTGTATTTTTGCCATTTTAGTCCAGGTGATGCATTTTGACTCATGATGGTTAACATTTCTGCAAAGCGAGTTAATTCAAAATCCATCCAGAAACTAGACAAAAGTGCCCAGTGGGGCACGTATACCCCCGGCCAGTGCCGAACTACAAAGGGAAATAACTCTAAAAGGCCTGACCCCTTGGCCCTTATTTTCTTTCCCACAATACAAGTAGTCATACTGATCATGTGTGCAAAATTTCAAGTTTCTATGTGAAACAGTTCCTGAGATATCTTTGACACAAAATAATTGTTTACGGACAGACAGACGGAAAAGACAAAAACTATATACCCCCATGGCATACGCCGGGGGTATAATAAGTTATTGACTGTTTAACGACTGTTTAGTTCACCTTTGTCGGTCGTTTGTCCTTGATAAATTTCTTCAAATGACATCTTAACCACAGATCGGATAATGACCAAACTTCAGCCAGGAATGGTGCTTAGGTGGTCCCCTTTCAACGTTGTTCAAATGGTTCCAGTCCGTTGCACATTTGTCAGAGCCAAAAATAGATTTTACTGAAAACTTAAAATGTCTGAAAGAGCAAAGGCCCAGGTCTTTGATATTTGGTATTAAGCTTCATCTAGTGGCCCTCTACCAATATGGTTCACATTTTAGCCCTGGGCCAATCATGGCCCCGTTTTGGGAACATTGGTTTTACATGGACTTCTACAAGGAAACCTTTTAAAATCTTCGTTTGAAACCGGAAGGCCCAGATCTTTGATATTTGGAATGAAGCTTCAAAGCTATTTTAATAGCCCGGATCAATTGACGTTGAAATGGCTTAATAAAGGATTTGTGACAATTTTTATCCAGGTTCTAACTATCAAGATGGAAAAAGCTGCGTGTCAAATAATTGAAACTGCTGGATTCTTTCCAACTCAACACAAGTTAAGGGTGTTCGCCTTCGTTGACAAAGATTCTAACGTGCAACCACAATCTATACGTTGAAGAAATATTTTACCAATATATTTTATATTTTGCCTCGATACCATAAGTTCAAGCAACTAAGAACAATCTTACATGGGGGTCACAGCGGGAGCTTTCTCGACTGCTCGATTTCTATCTGCAAAACTTAATGCTCACAGAAAGTTCATATGGCCACCAACAGAGAGTTCACATGACCGTTTAAAGAAAAAGGTACTTACGTGGCAGCTAGGCTGTCGTCTACTGTACGATCTACTCCGGCGTCCGCTATTTGGGCACAGTGAATTGTATATGAATCAACAGTGTCACCTCCAAATATAGAGTCGGCACCAGCTGTTGCCGCACGATCAGAGAAATGAATGACAATGTCTTGGTCCTGGAAAAATGTAGGGAGCAAATATGCAAGTCATTACGCTTGCAGAGTAAAACAAGAGGGCCAAATGGCTATACATCGCTCACCTGTGTACCAGAAAATCATTGATGATGTTTTAAGAATGCCCAGCGGGGATTGAAGAAACACTGGGCTACATGGTGCTTCTATGCAGAGATGGAACCGACCACACACGAGTACTCTTAAACAGGTTCCCAGCCTGCCTAGAAAAAGTGGTTGCCATATTGGTCAAGTGACCAAATCTGTATAAATCAAATTTCATTTCCTTGTTCCCTAAAGGTTTCATATGAAATTTGGTTACAAACGTCTCAACGATTTTGAGAAAAAATGTGCTATAATTCTCATGTCCGAGTGACCTTGGACTACGAACAAGGAATGACCTCGACCTTGAATACTTAGGTAGTTTAAATAACTCATTTATCTTACTGCATCTACCAATTTTAGGTCACAGGCTGCAACAGTTTCTGAAAAGTACATGGTTTTAATTTTTTCCATACAAAAGCCTACTTCACCAAATTTGGCCTTAGCGTAAAATAGGTCAAGGTCATTCAGGAGTCATCTTTAGAAATTGTAATTGGATTGAGCCCCAATTGTATTTGACAAAGTTATATGATAATCAACCCACAGATTATGGAGAAGAATATTCCTGAGGGGGGTTTACCTTATATTGGCATGGCGGATATATTGGTCATGTAATCAAACTCCATTTTCATTTGTTCCCATAAGCTTTCATATGAAATTTTAGTTACAAACGGCTCAGTGGTTTCTGAGAAAAATAAGTTTTAATTCTCGTATCTTGACCTTGAATACTCATATCATTTCATCCACTCATTTAGCGTAATGCGTGTACTAATTCAGATTACAGGCTGTAACTTTCCAAAAAAATACACGGTTTTGACTTTCCCCTATACAAAAGTCAATGCGACCAAATTTGACCTTTGGCTAAAAATTGGCCAAGGCCATACAAGGGTGATCACTTGAACACAATTGATGGACCGAGTCCCTAATGCTACATACCAAGTTTCAGGCCAATCGGCCCACCGGTTCCTAAGAAGAAGATTTTTGAAGTTTTTTTTACGTTATATGGACATGGCGGCCATCTTGGTTATGTGACCTGGACCCTGCGGACAAACTTGTTCCCATCCCATGAATGCTCCACATGCAATATGACTCCATTCGGCCTTGGTTTCAGAGTTGAAGTTTGAAAATTTTGAGAGACAGAAAGAACGCGGAGCTCTACCATACTATAAGCTCACCTATGAACCTTCTGCTCAGAAGAGCAAATAAAAGCTTAACCAATGATTTATGGAATGCGAGATTGATTGTGGCGAGACGGTACTAAATAACAGATATGCCTTTAGAGATAAGTCCGTTACGTAAAAGAGATGTGCTTTGTTTTATATCTTGTATGTTTTAGACTGAAGTATGAAGGTATGAACGTGCGAGATCCTGTATCAAATTTTATTTTTTACAAAAGTGATCAAATTAGGAGTTGCTAACAGGAATCCCCACAATGAGGCGGTTATAATGAGCACCAAGAAACGTAACCCATAGCATGCGGGAAACCCCTAAAGCGATACCTTTACCTAAACGGTGTAGGCCCAGATCTGACGCCGCAGAAGGCGGCCGCAGAAGGCGGCGTCTGATCAAGGCCTGCACTATTTGCTAACAATTTTCCGACTATGGAATATAAACGAATATAGGCCTATCACCCCATATTTGACAAATTGAATTTTCCTACATACAGCAATGGAAGAGTCCACTAGAATACAATAGGTTAATGAATACCATCATGTGTTATATGTAGGCTTGTAACGCGTGGTGGTTCTAACGGTAATAGCGTCTGTTCAGAAACGTATGAAGTCATTCCGGTAACGATTTCAACTCCTAATAAATGGCGTGTTAACCGATTTCCCAAGGCAGCAAAATGATAAAATACTGGAAAACGAGATGCCTTATTCAGATTAAATGTTCTACAATCTTGAGTGACCCGTTTGAACCGGTTTGAAAAATTAAAAAATTTACTTGGGTACAGAAAAGAAGTCTCAACATATTATAAATCTCAATTTTTCCCTGTACAGAAATTTACAGCGGTGTTGACTAATTCATTAATATTGAAATTTGTGTTACCAGGGCACAGTTTGTAATCTCTACGGTTGCTCCAGAGACAGAGACACTGCAGTCTGCAGCCGAGTTGCTTCCAGTATCCTCAACAGCTACCACGTTGGTGTAGGTACCACTGTCTGGGTTGGTTACTATAATTGTACCGTTGGGATAGCAAGCTGAAAATTGTAGACTTATGGTTATAAAGTATACCAGAACCTCAACACTTCTGTTTGATATTACACGGTTTGATGGATGCAAAAAAATTAATCTGCATAAAGTCATAAATCTAAGGTATGTATATGATTATAGAAACAAATCCGACTAAGACCGACTAAGTAAAACCCTTTCTGCTTTAAGCTCCCTCAAAAATTGTTACAAAGGTTTGTAGCATTGCATATGATATAAATCTGCACTGAAATAAACAACGTAACTTGGTTCTAAGGGAAACCACGCTTTTGAAGCCTGAACAGGGTTGCTATATTTGTCATCTAGTGGTCTCCCCTAATACTGTAATCAGTCAGTGAAGTGCGAGGTGATCATTTACACCGTATCTGCAATACACATAATCGTGGCTTGCAAACAAAACGTTGCTTTAACGTAAGCCTTAATATAACAAAACTGCATCTGAAAATGTAGTCTTTCGTCCGACTGTCAATTAAAATATTTGGGATATAGGCATAAAGACTGGGAATCTTGATCAGACCGGAGCAGCCTAATCTGGGTCCACACTGCTTGCAGAGAAAGTACCATTTGTTTTGACTTGCATCTAAACAAATAATTCTGTCGCATGCTTAATTTTGAAAATCGGAAATGACAGCTAGTAGTACATTACGATAACATACCCGTGCGATATATAGTGCAATATTTACATCTCCAAAATGGCTACTTTTCTGATGAAAATGCTTGATATTTTTCTTATAAATGCTCAAAACATAGGTTGTGGGTGCTCGTTAGAACCGCCTCATTGAGGCGGTTCTGACGAGTACCCACAACCTATGTCTTGGAACAGAAATAAGAAAAATATTGTTTACCCCCGTAAACCCCAGTTTTCTCTATATAAAGTGGGGTGTAAGGGGGTGTTCATTTCACGGACTTGTTCACGTGATGAGAAGGTCCTGTTGCTGTTATTTAAAAGAACACTAGCACTCTACGCAGAACTGAAACTCTGCTATTTGTTTACTGGTAAACGCTTAGTACGTAAGCCTGCGAAAGAAATGTGGTACAAGTTTGTTCGTCAAACCCTTACCATTTCTTTTGGCGCTAGAAATCTAGATGTCATTTCATTGTTTGGTAAAACTACTATTTCATACTAACTTAACATCGGAAATACATGAAGAACTGACTGGGACGGAACACCTCTGTACAAATAAACTTTACTTGAACCTTCTGTTCATACGAGCAAGCCAAGCATAAATTCGTGTTCAGCAAATACTAAAGCAGACTGCTAATTTTCTTCATTACATCTGTAATTGTGCCATTTTACGAAAGCCTAATAGGCTCAGGTAAGAGAAAATAAAAATTGTGTAAAGGCGTAGTAACGCGAAACAAAAGGCGTATTAACGCCTAAAAAGGCGTACAAACGCAAAACAAAAGGCGCAGTAACGCCAATCAAAAGGCGAAGCTACGCGAAAAAAGGCGTAGTAACGCAAAGAAAGGCGTAGTAACGCGAAAAAAAGGCGTAGTAACGCAAAAGAAAGGCGTAGTAACGCGAATCAAAAGGCGTAGAAACGCAAAAGAATGGCGTAGTAACGCGAAAAAGGGCGTAGTATCGGAAAAGAAAGGCGTAGTAACGCGAATTAAAAGGCGTAGTAACGCAACAAAAGGCGTAAAAACGCAAAAAAAGGCGCAGTAACGCCAATCAAAAGGCGAAGCTACGCGAAAAAAGGCGTAGTAACGCGAAGAAAGGCGTAGTAACGCGAAAAAAGGCGTAGTTACGCAAAAGAAAGGCGTAGAAACGCGAATCAAACGGCGTAGTAACCCAAAAGTATGGCGCAGTAACGCGAATCAAATGCGAAGTAACGCGAAACAAAAGGCGTAATAAGGCAAAAAAGGCGTAGAAACGCAAAACAAAACGCGCAGTAACGCCAATCAAAAGGCGAAGCCATGCAAAAAAAGGCGTACTAACGGAAAGAAAGGCGTAGTAACGCCAATCAAAAGGCGTAGTTACGCAAAAGAAAGGCGTAGTAACGCGAAAGAAAGGCATTATTACGCCTTTTGATTCGCGTTACTACGCCTTTTTGGTTCGCGTTACTACGCCTTTTTTCGCGTTATTACGCCTTTTTATTCGCATTACTACGCCTTTTTTTTCGCGTTACTACGCCTTTTTATTCGCGTTACTATGCCTTTCTTGTGCGTTACTACGCCTTTCTTCTGCGTTACTACGCCTTTTTATCCCCCGAAAGAAAAGGTTCATGGCGATCAGCCTGGCGTCCGTCCGTCCGTCCTTCCATAGACACAACCTTGTAATCGCCATCATTCCAATATCCTTTGGGGCCCCCGCCCATCAGGGCTTGAAGAAATGGATGGGCTGCATGATACTTCCACGCAGAGCTGAAACCGACTGCACACGAGTATTGGTAAACGGCTTCGAGGATTTAAGTCTGCCCAGGCGGTCCGTCCATGCTTATAAACCCTATTGGTTTCATTGGGCGACAGGGCTTGAGATGTCATTTCATCTCAATGTCGGTTGAAAGTCCCACAAAATTGGAAGCAACGTCCCCAAAATGACCTGTACTGTGTTGACGGGGACGTTAAACCTCAAATCAAATAAACAAAAACCAATATCCTTTGACATGTGAGCCAGCGCACGACAAAACCTACAATAAGACATGTAAGACATTCCTCCCCCGGGATTCGAACTCAATACCTCTTCATTCAGATCCCACAGGGAAGTAAGGGAGATAATACAGAGGAAAATATTGTTTATTTTATATGAAAATACATTTGTAAAACATCACAAATCAGAGCTTACAGGTAAATATTAACCAAATGCCGACGCCGACGCTGCCACCGGACGCCGGGGCTATGGCAATAGCCCCCCCCCTCCCCCTCTCTTACTATCGTAAGGCGAGCTTACGAGGAAGGCGTAATAACGCCAATAAAAAGGCGTAGTAACGCGAATCCAAAAGGCGTAGTAACGCGAAAAAAGGCGTAGTAACGCAAAAGAAAGGCGTAGTAACGCTAATCAAAAGGCGTAGTAACGCAAAAGAAAGGCGTATTTTCGCGAAAGAAAGGCGTTATTACGCCTTTTGATTCGCGTTACTACGCCTTTTTTCGCGTTATTACTTTTTTTTTCGCATTACTACGCCTTTTTTCGCGTTACTACGCCTTTTTATTCGCGTTACTATGCCTTTCTTGTGCGTTACTACGCCTTTCTTCTGCGTTACTACGTCTTTTTATCCCCCGAAAGAATAGGTTCAGGGCGATCAGCCTGGAATCCGTCCGTCCGTCCGTCCGTCCTTCCATAGACACAACCTTGTAATCGCCATCATTCCAATATCCTTTGGGGCCCCCGCCCATCAGGGCTTGAAGAAATGGATGGGCTGCATGATACGTCCATGCAGAGCTGAAACCGACCGCACACGAGTACTTGTAAACGGCTTAGAGGATCTAAGTCTGCCCGGGGGGGGGGGGTCCGTCCATGCATATAACCCCTATTGGTTTCAATGGGCGACAGGGCTTGAGATGTCATTTCATCTCAATGTCGGTTAAAAGTCCCACAACATTGGAAGCAACGTCCCCAAAATGACCTGTACTGTGTGGAAGGGGACGTTAAACCTCAAATCAAATAAACAAAAACCAATATCCTTTGACATTTGAGCAAGCGCACGACAAAACCTACAATAAGACATGTTAGACATTCTTCCCCCGGGATTCGTACTCAACCTCTTCATTCAGATCCCACAGGGAAGTAAGGGAGATAATACAGAGGAAAATATTGTTTATTTTATATGAAAATGAATTTGTAAAACAACACTAATCAGAGCTTACAGGTAAACATTAACCAAATGCCGACGCCGACGCCGCCACCGGACGCCGGGGTTATGGCAATAGCCCCCCCCACACACACACACATACACACACACTTACTATCGTAAGGCGAGCTTACGAGAAAGGCGTAATAACGCCAATTAAAAGGCGTGGTAACGCGAATCCAATGGCGTAGTAACGCGAAAAAAGGCGCAGTAACGCAAAAGAAAAGCGTAGTAACGCTAATCAAAAGGCGTAGAAACGCAAAAGAAAGGCGTTATTACGCCTTTTGATTCGCGTTACTACGCCTTTTGATTCGCGTTACTACGCCTTTTGATTCGCGTTACTACGCCTTTTGGTTCGCGTTACTACGCCTTTTTTCGCGTTATTACGCCTTTTGATTCGCGTTACTACGCCTTTTGGTTCGCGTTACTACGCCTTTTTTCGCGTTATTACGCCTTTTTAATCCCATTACTACGCCTTTTTTCGCGTTACTATGCCTTTCTTGTGCGTTACTACGCCTTTCTTCTGCGTTACTACGCCTTTTTATCCCCCGAAAGAATAGGTTCAGGGCGATCAGCCTGGCGTCCGTCCGTCCGTCCTTCCATAGACACAACCTTGTAATCGCCATCATTCCAATATCCTTTGGGGCCCCCGCCCATCAGGACTTGAAGAAATGGATGGGCTGCATGATACTTCCACGCAGAGCTGAAACCGACCGCACACCAGTACTGGTAAACGGCTTAGAGGATCTAAGTCTGCCCAGGCGGTCCGTCCATGCTTATAGACCCTATTGGTTTCATTAGGCGGCATGGCTTGAGATGTCATTTCATCTCAATGTCGGTTAAAAGTCTCACAAAATTGGAAGCAACGTCCCCAAAATGACCTGTACTGTGTTGACGGGACGTTAAACCCCAAATCAAACAAACAAAAAACAATATCCTTTGACATTTGAGCCAGTGCACGACAAAACCTACAATAAGACATGTACGCCCATCGAAGACTCAGTGTGTGTGCGTGTGCGTGTGTGTGTGTGTGTGTGTGTGTGTGTGTGTTCGGGTCGCTTTCAACAATTTTTCAGTCATATCACGACGGTGTCTGGTTGCGACAGGGAGCTCAATGCTCACTTTTATAGTGCTGCCTCCCTGAAGTATCATGTACAAGACACATTACATGATACCACACCCAGTCACATTATCCTGACACTGGGTCGACCAGTCCTAGCCCGTAAATCTGAGTGTCAAGCACGGAGCAGGTAGTTTCATTTTTAACGACTTTGGTATGTCGCGGCCTGGGATCGACTCCGTGACCTCCCGTTCCTCGAAGACTCAGATCAGCCTGTGCATCCATATAGTCTAACCAGACTTCTCGTGCTGCATGAAGGAGCATTGGACCCTTAGCTATCCTTAGAGCGCACAACGAAGATTCTGATCAGACTGCGCGGATGCGCAGGCTGATCTGAGTCTTCGTTGGGCGCACATGCCTTATTGTATGTTTGTCATGTGCTGGCTCATTTATTGATGGTATAAAGAATAGTTTTTTTTTTTGTTTTTTTTTTTGGTTTGGGTTTTACGGCCCTTTCAAGATTATTTCACTCATATCGAGCCGATCGTTAATCAGAGGTGGGCGAAAACCGGAGTACCCGGAGAAAAACCACCTGACCTTCCGTTGCAGAACTTGGCGTCTCACACGTGGCCCGAGCGAGGCTCGAACCTACGGCGGTGAGAGACCTAATGACTAAGAGTCAGTGCTCTTATCCACTAGGCCACGGAGGCCCGTTATAAAGAATAGTTGAACATGAGGTCAAGAAGACCTGTCGTAAGAAATAATCACAACTCTGGATGCCTTGGCATTTTAGTTAACTCCCCTAACAATATAGCCTTGTGATCACAATGACTCCAATAACCTTTTAGATATATCGATGGGACTTGATCAAAAAGTTGTACACAAGGTCTCCGCTGACAATTTAACCATGTCATCGCACTAACTCCAGCCAATTTTAGACATATTGATGGTAGTTGGTTTAGTTGTATATGAAGTACAGAAGACATGTCATGAGCAAGAACCACAACTCTGGGTGCACTGATATTTTAGTTATACCCTATAAGTGTTTGATCTCCGTAACTAAAATACCCTTTCAGATATGTTGATGGCACTTGTGAGGTTAAGAGGTCGTGTCATGAGAAAAAGCAACAACTCTGGATGACATGGTTTTAGTTAACACCCCTGACAATATAACTTTGTAATCGCAATAACTTCAATACCCTTTGAGATATACATGTATATGATGGGACTTGATACAATTGAAGGTGATTCATGAGCAAGAACCACAACTCCGTTTGCCATGGTATTCTAGTTATCCCCCAGACCATAAGATATGTTGCTGGTACATGGAATAGTTAATCCAACGCCGCGAAGCGGAGCGGGGATTATAGGAATGAACTTCGTCTGTCCGTCTGTCCATCTGTCTGTCCGTTCGCCCGTCCGTCCGCCCTCTGTCTGTTCGTAACACTTTCTTGTCCGCTCCATATCGCCTGAAACTTTTGATAGATTTTCGTTAATCTTTGTAAAGTATTCGTCTTAGTGAGCTGATGTGCAGGACCCATAAATGAACCATGCAGACTCAAGGTCAAGGTCACGAGTTTGAAACTTTGAATTTTGTGTCTGTTCCATATCCCCTTTACCCTTGGAAGGATTTTCATTAACCTTTGGCCATATATTCTTTTCAGTGAGCTGATGTGCAGAACCCATAAATGAATCATACCGACACCAGGTCAAGGTTACATTTGAAGGTCACGAGTTTGAAACTTTGAATTCTTTGTCCCTTCCATATCTCCTATACCATTCAAAGGGTATTCATTAAACTTTGGTCAAATACTCCCTCATTGAGCTGATGTGCATAACCCATAAATGCACTATGCCGAATCAAGGTCACAGTTGAAGGTCTCGATTAAGAAACTTCGTATTTTGGGTCCGTTTCATATCTCCTTTGCCCCTGGAAGGATTTTCATTAAACTTTCGCCAAAACACCCCTCAGTGAGCTGATGTGCAGAACCCATAAATGACTTAAGGTCACGAGTTTGAAACTTTTGAATTTTGTATCCGTTTCATATCTCCTTTACCCCTGGAAGGATTTTCATTAAAGTTTGGTGAAATATCCCCCTTCGGTGAGCTGATGTGCAAAACCCATAAATTAAACATAAAAACCCAAGGTCAAGATCACAGGTGAAGGTCACAAATTTGAAACTTGGAAATTTGTGTCCGTTCTTTTACCCCTCGAAAGATTTTCATTAAACTTTTGTGAAATATCACCCTCAGTAAGCTGACGTGCAGAACCCATAAATGAACCAAGGGCCAACTCAAGGTCAAGGTCACAGGCGACGGTCACAAGGTTGAGTCTTGATATAAAGTGCGGCGGATGATTTGGCTGTCCCTCAGCCTTTGTTGATATTTGGTATGAAGCTTCGCCCTTTTTAGACCTCCCTCAACATTATGCACATTACAGCCCTGGTGCCAATAATGGCCCTTCCCGTGACCCACTTGTTACGCTATGGACCAGGTGAGCGATCTTGTTTCAGCATTATAACGCCTTCTGATTCGCGTTACTACGCCTTTTGTTTCGCGTTATTACGCCTTTCTTGTGCGTTACTACGCCTTTTGATTCGCGTTACAACGCCTTTTGATTCGCGTTAGTACGCCTTTATTTTCGTTACTACGCCTTTCTTTTGCGTTACTACGCCTTTTTTCGCGTTATGACGTCTTTCTTTTGCGTTACTAAGCCTTTTTTCGCGTTATTACGTCTTTCTTTTGAGTTACTACGCCTTTTTATTCGCGTTACTACGCCTTTTTATTCGCGCTACTACGCCTTTCTATTGCGTTACTACGCCTTTCTTTTGCGTAACTACGCCTTTTTTGCGTAACTACGCCTTTCTGTTGCGTTACTACGCCTTTTTTCGCGTTATTACGCCTTTCTTTTGCGTTACTACGCCTTTTGATTCGCGTTACTACGCCATTCTTTTGCGTTACTACGCCTTTTTTCGCGTTACTACGCCTTTTGTTTCACGTTACTACGCCTTTATAGAATTTTATTTTCTCTTACCTGAGCCTATTAGGCTTTCGTACCATTTAAATCTATAGTTCAGGAAAAAATAAGTTTCTTGCGTCCCGGCTTTTCTCGCTACCCAAACTGGCTGTTACAAGTAACCCCCCTGAATAGAATCAGGCACATCTTGTAAATATATGATTAAGAGTTTCGACAGGAATTTGTTATCGGAACTAGTAACTTAACATCAGTAGCACCAACCTGCAAAATTTAAATTTTATGATTCGGAGGGCACTGGCAACTTTATAGATAACAGTGGTGCCCGAAAATGATAACTTTACTAAAAGGTGGATGGATGGATGGATATTTTGTTTAAAGACGCTCAACCCTAATAGGGCATATAGCGTCTAAAAATAATTAGGTATTAAATATAAAATTGTTATTGAAGTTTAAAAGTTAAAATATTAATGATTATAGTTTGTTAAAAAGTCCGATTTCTTTAAGAAAATTTATTAATTGATAAGATGGTATGTCGTTAAAAAGATCTTTCATTGTTGTAACATTAAAATATTTTGAGCGGATATGATAAAATTCTACACATGAAATGAGAAAGTGATTAACTGTGAACGGTTCGTTACAGGATACACAGAAAGGTGCTTGTTCGTTTTGTAATATGTAAGAATGAGTGAGTCTTGTGTGTCCAATACGGCATCTGGTAATTTTAGTCTGGTCTTTCCTACTGTAATTTGAAAAAGAGCATTTACTGTGAAAATTAGGTTCTATTTTGAATAATTTATTATTTGTTTCTTTTTCCCAAATAGATTGACATTTGTTTTTGATATATTTATTAATGTTAGATTTAAAATCTGAAAAAGGAATTTTAATATTTGTAACATGCAAAGATAAAGCAGATTTAGCTTCTAAATCCGCCAACTCATTTCCACGAATATTGATGTGACTGGGAATCCAGCAGAAAATGATCTCCTTGGAGAGAGAAAGATAGTGGAATTTTCTTAAAATTGTTGAATTAAGGGATTTCTGTGCTGTTGATCTTTAAGAGCCTTTAGAACTGAAAGAGAATCTGAAAAAATGATAAATTGTTTTTCATACTGATCTCTAATATGGTACAGTGCAATATCAATTGCTTTCGCTTCAGCAGTAAAAATTGAGCTATTATCGGGTAATCTAATGCTATCAGTGAAATTCGGACTAATGACAGAACAAGCAACTTTCTCATCCTGTTTCGAACCGTCAGTGTAAATGGGAATGTGATGTTTAAAATTGGATTTGATTTCTAAAAATTCGTTCTTAAATATATGAGATTCTACTTCGGATTTTTTATTTTTTTCCAAATCTAAAATTATCCTTGGTGGTTTCAACACCCATGGTTCTTTAGATGGGAAAGAAAACGATTGTATATTTTGAATATTTATATTGGCCTCTTCGAGTAACGGCTTTATTCTCAGGCCAAGAGGTTTTATGGCAGATGGTTTGTTATTGTAGAATCTTTCATAATTTGGGTTAAAAACTGAGTCATATGCTGAATTTTGTGGATTAGCAGCTAATTTGGTAGCATATTGAAGAGACAATTTCTCTCTTCTTACATAAAGTGATGGTTCATTTGATTCAGCATAAAGACTTTCAATAGGTGAAGTGCGAAATGCACCTAGTGCTAGACGTAAACCTTGATGATGTATAGTATGCAAAGATTTTAAATAAGATTTCCTAGCAGATCCATAGACTATGGAACCATAGTCCAATTTGGAACGAATTAAAGATCTATAAAGATTTAAAAGAACAGTACGATCTCCTCCCCAGTCAGAACTGGACAGGACTTTAAGAATATCAAGAGCTTTTAAACATTTAGCTTTCAAAGCTTTTGTATGAGGAATAAAAGACAATTTGCTATCAAATAAAAGACCCAAAAATTTCGCCTCAGTGACGACTGGAATTGGACTGCCGTATATTGTTAAAACTGGATCTAAATGCAACTTTCGAATTTGGCAGAAATGAACACACTGAGTTTTTGTTTTAGAAAATTTAAAACCATTTTCTGTTGCCCAAGTTTCTATATTATTTAAACACCTTTGGAGTTTAAATTCAATGGTTTCCATATTTTTGGATCGATAAAAGATTCCAAAATCGTCAACAAAAAGCGAACAATCTGGGTCTTTTACACATTTAACTATATTATTAATTTTAATGCTGAACAAGGTTGGTGATAAAATACTACCTTGTGGTACACCTTGTTCTTGATCAAATGTGTCCGATAATGTATTTCCTATGCGAACATTAAATGTTCGATCGGACAAGAAATTTTGAACAGAAATTGGCAATCGGCCTTTAAGGCCCAAGTTGTGTAAATCTTTCATGATGCCATATTTCCAAGTCGTATCATAGGCCTTTTCTAGGTCAAAGAATACAGCTACGACATGTTCTTTTTTGATAAAGGCATCACGTATAAATGATTCTAAGCGAATCAAATGATCATTAGTAGATCTGTTTTTTCTAAAACCAGCTTGAAATTTAGTGATAAGCTGGTTTGATTCTAAGAACCAAACCAGCCTATCATTAATCATTCTCTCCATTGTTTTACATAAGCAACTTGCCAAAGCAATAGGTCTGTAATTAGTGGCTTCAGTATGATCTTTATTAGGTTTCGGAATAGGAATAATGGTAGCTTTTCTCCAGTTTTCAGGGAATTTTCCAGTGATCCAAATATCATTCAGAATATTTAATAATGTTTCCAATGCCTTGTTGGGTAAATGTTTTAAAATTTGATAGTGTATGTCGTCAGGACCAACACTGAGCAGTATCATGAGATTTATGAAGAGCATCTAATAATTCTTTAGTAGTGAAAGGTAAATTATATTTTTCATGATTTAATGAGGAAAAATTTAAATTCTTTTTCTCTTGTTCTTGTTTAATATGTTGGAAATTTTTTGAATAATTTGAGCTAGAGGAGTTTTTCTGAAAATTTTCCCCCAAGGCATTGGAAATGTCTTTAGCCGTTGAACATATATTTCCGTTCGATTTGATATGGACATGTTTATTTGATTTGTTTTTGCCACTAATTTTTCGAATCATGTCCCATATTTTCTTCGTTGGTGTTCTGGTATTCAGTTTGGAGACGTATTGCTGCCAAGATGCTTTTTTGGCCGATTTTATTGTTTTGCGAGCTTTAGCTCGCATATGTTTGGCATGGATAAGATTTTCTTTTGTTGGTTGTTTATTGAATTTTCGTAATGCAGATTTTCTTTTATTGATTAAGTTTTAACTTCATCATTAAACCAAGGTCTGTTTCTTTTTGAAAAAGTCGAGGATTTAGGAATACATTTTTCAGCAATATCAATCAATTCATCAGTAAAATCTTGTATATCACTTGCAGTTTTAAAAAGTTCAGGGTCGAGTTTTTCATTACATAATTGATTAAACTTTTCCCAATTTGCTTTATTCAAATTCCATCTGGGGTGACGATCCTCATGGGTCGATGCAATTTCTTCAATTACTATCGGAAAATGATCGCTCCCATGGAGATCGTCCACAACAGACCAATCAAAATCTAGATAAATATTTGGAGAGCAAATTGAAAGATCTAAAGCAAAATAATTTCTTGTGGGAGAATGAAGATATGTTGGTTGTTTATCGTTAAATGAACATAAATCATTTTCAGCAATAAAATTTTCTATGATTTCTCCTTTGTCATTTGTATCCGAGCAACCCCATAATTTGCTGTGACTATTAAAATCTCCTAATAATATATAAGGACTAGGTAATTGATTTGTTAAATTTTCTAAATCCTGTTTAGAAAAATTATAATGAGGTGGAAGGTAGACAGAACAAATCGTTATGGATTTGGATAAAGTGACGTTTACAGCAACAGCTTGTAAATTAGTGTTTACATCTATTTTCCTATGAGGAAGATCAGATTTTACCAGGATTGATGTACCTCCTGATGCCTTCTGATTATCCGTTGTGATATGATTGTACATACTGTAACCTTTGAAATTAATATTATCTGTAGTTTTCAAAAAAGTTTCTTGGAGACAAATGACATTAGGAGAAAAAAGTGTAGATAAAATTAAAAGTTCGTTAAAATTGGCTTTCAGTCCTCGACAATTCCATTGTAGTATTGATTTCTTATCTATCTATCTATCTTCATATACTGAGTCGGTCAAACTTGGCCATTACCTCAGTTGGGTGGTGCGCTAAATTTAGAATTTAGCAAAAAAAAAAAAAAAAAAAACACACCCACTGGATGAGTTCTTAAAACTATTTACAATCTGCTTTCAGAGGTGTACTAAAACGCACACCTCTGGATCCCAATCTACACTATGCGGGCTTTGAACTCCTCTGCAGTTTTGGCATTTACCACAGAGGAGGGAAGACTATTCCACTGAGGAATAGTTCTAGGGAAGAAAGAATTCTTCAGGGCATCACTATAGGCCTGGTACCTACGATATTGACTGTTGTTTAGTTTTGATGCCCTTGTTTGAGTTGAAGTAGTCACAGGGGTCAAGTATTTATCTTTATTAAGAGACACTGTGTCAGAGTGAATCTTATAAAAGAAGGTTAAAGAGGACTGCTCGCGACGGGCCTCCAAGGATGGCCACTCCAGCTCATCGAGCATATCACCAACACTGCTTCTGTTCCGCCATCGCCTGCAGGTCCATCGGGCAGCCGTTCTCTGAACCTTCTCAACCTGCTGAACCTGAGTTTTAACATGGGGGTGCCAAACAGGTGATGCATACTCTAATTGAGGTCTAACCAAGGTTTTGTATGCAACACCCTTTGTCTGCCTAGGTGCAAAAGCCAAATTACGTCTAAGAAACCCTAATGTCCTAGTTGCTTTAGAGGTAATCTCAGAAATATGTTGACCCCAATCAAGATTATCAGTAATGGTGATACCAAGATATTTTGCGGATTGGACGTGTTCCAAAGTATGCTGATGTAATGAGTAGTTGAATTTAATCTGCTTGTCTGGAGGGTGCCGTGACACCCTCATTGAATGACATTTGGCCACATTGAACTTCATTTGCCAATCGGCCTCCCAACGTGCTAGGCTATCCAGGTCATCTTGTAAGATAAGACAGTCAGAAGTAGTATATATGTTCCTATACAAAACACAATCATCAGCAAACAAACGAACAGATGACCTGATATTATCAGGAAGATCATTAATAAATATCAAGAAAAGGACCGGTCCAAGTACCGAACCTTGTGGGACACCGGACAAAACAGGGACTGGATCCGACGCTTGGCCGTCAAGTACAACTTGTTGAGTGCGTCCAGAGAGCCATGAGCTAACCCACTTAAGTGTGGATCCTCTAATCCCATAATGATCTAGTTTGTACAATAGCCTCCTGTGAGGTACCTTGTCGAAGGCCTTTGCAAATTCCATGATTAAATGGAGAGAAGATTAAAATAAGGAATTTAATCCTTATATTTTCTATTACTTTGAGACAACATGGAGGAGTCCACCTCCAATTCCATGTCCTCAAGGGTGCCGTACTGATTTGCCAATTTGACTGGATCAGCCGACGCCCCTTTACTATTTGGGTTTGATCCTTTATGTTTTTCTTTGCCGTTTTTTTCTTTTTGATCTGCTGTCCCTGATTTGGGTCGGGAATGAGATCTGCTTGAATTTTTGGTATGTGCTTGTGAACTGGTCTGTGAAGTTGAGGGTTTTATTTCCGATCTTGATTGATGTGTAGAAGTAGGTTGCGACGATGTAGTTTTGGGTTTAAAAGTAGAAGTAATGACTTTAGAATAGAAAGTGGTTTTATTTCAAAATCTTTTTCGTTGAATTGTGTTGATGTTTCTTTGGTTTCAGGTTTGCTGGTAAGTGATTGAACAACTTTGGCGAATGTGGTTTCTGGTTTGTTTTGCTGAATTTTCTTGGCTTCCAAATATGTTACGTTTTGTGTGACTTTAATTTTCATAATTTCTTTTTCTGTTTTCCACACTTCACAGACGTTGGATTTTGATACATGATCTTTTCCGCAGTTCACGCACTTTGGAGGGTTCTTGCAGTTTTGAGTGTGATGATCGGTTCCACCACATTTCTCACAAACCGACCCATCAGGGACAGAACAGTCATTTTCATGGTGACCAAACCTCTGACAGTTAAAACACCGCAGAGGATTTGGTACGTACATTTCAACCGGTATTATTCTGTAAAATATTTTTAGTGATTTTGGCAAGGAAGTGGTATTAAAAGTTAGTAGTAATGTGTTTGTATCAATAAGGTTTCCATCTTTTTTAATTTTAAATCTTTTACAGGCCATTACTCCTTGATCTTTAAGATATTCCACAATGCTGGCTTCTGATTCCTTAACATTCTGTCCCGGATAATACCTTTGCATGAATTTAGCGTTTTATGTTCCGAGACAGATACGTTCAAGTTAAAAAATTTGTTGATTTTCAAAAGATTTTCAGTTTGAGTTTTTCGATTGGTTTCCACTAAAAGAGTTCCATTTTTTAATTTTTTGACGTTTTTAGGTGTTCCAATGATTGATTCTATTTGTTTTTCGATTATAAATGGTGAGAGACTTGTAATGGCCTTCTCTTCCTTGCTAGAAATCACCAAAAATCTTGCAAAATTGTCATTTGCTTTGAAAGTGAATGTAACCGGTTCCGGATCGTCATCAGATAAGTCCATTAATGCTCTTTTCCTATTGTTGGATCCCATAGTGAAAATTTATGATTCGATAGCTATGCGCCCCACCCTCCTTGGAGCCCTACAAGGGGACGTTTAATGGAAATGGATCTCCTATTTCCAACGCCAAGGCTACATGGCTATTATACTCGATGACAGGACCAGAGTCCTTTCGCTCCACTTCTGTTTTATGACTCCCAACTATGCACCCAGATTTTCACGAAAAAATGAGGAACAGTTGAGACCCATCCCCACCCATATTCTCTCCCTCACAGAAGTTTCTGCGGAATTTCCCCAGTACAAGCCCACCGATTGATCCATCAGCCGCCGCCCATCAAATAACACTCAAAGAAAGAGGAATAAGAAAAAATTACACCCGGTTTGTACCATAAAGATACGTAAGAAAGATAGAAGGAAGTAAAGAACAAGCTGTGCAATTCTAGAGCTGGCACGACTGAGCCGATTGATTCAGGCCGGATCTAGCCCAAACCCCTCTTCTATCTGAAATATGGGCCAAAATGATGTGTTGAAAAGCTGGAGATCCCTGGGCTTTTCTCAATCATCAGGATCCCTTCTTCCAGCATACGAGACGCCACTCACGGCAAACAAGTGGCTCCTGTTTCAACAAGGAATTTCATCCCCATTCACTACAGAAGGAAAGTGACCTGTATATTTTATTCCCTACAGACAAGGGAGGCCGAAAACGTTTGCTTAAATAAAAGCTTGGCTCTGAAAACAGGAGATCCTTTTCTAAATATGAGATCCACGATTATGGTATGAAATTATTGAGGTGATAAGTTTCAGAGAGAACAAATTATTTTATAAACTAATAAAGAATAAAGCTGTGTTAGATGATAACGTACACTTCAGAATTTAGTGAGAAGTATCTGATTCTGTTAACTTTGGAATAACATGAAATAAATTTGAGGTAACATGAAACGACAAGTTACTTATCTAATAACGTATTTAAAATGCATCTTTCATTGATGTGCAGAGTGAAGGAGCATGAAAAAGTGACACATACACAGTACAAACATATACAGATGAGGTTTCTTCTTTGTGGTGCGCGACCCACCAACAATGATGATACACGTACAAATGCAGCGTGGTAGTAACATGAGATAGGAAAGGTTTAAAAGGATAGATCTCGCGTAGTAAATAAATAAAAATTTGGTAAGATGCATTTGAATAAATTGAATTACAAGATAATACCGGTCGAACGGACGATTGTTCTGTATGTTGGAGGCTTTTACCCAACTGCCACAGAACCTGAAGGCAGCCACCTATTTCGAGGCACCGGGTGGTCTCGGCAATGGGACTGTTTTCGGTGGGGTCTTACCACTCTGCCACACTCCCGAAGGCAGCCGCCATATTTCTACCCCCCGGGCAGGCGCGGGGCCACTAAAAGGTGGAGGTTTTATTATTTGCATGTGGACCTCCTGTTTGTATATATGCCTCCACCATGCCATGTATTATTAACACGTTTTGTGCTCGTTTACTGTATGTAAACCAGAGATAAAAATAAAAAGTTTGAAGATTGGTCACGAATAGCAAAGAGTTGCTAGCTTTAGTTCGATCGGTTCTCAATCGATCTAAAAATTGTTCAAACCATTTTAGTTCGGTTATATTAACCTTTATCTTGCTGTTCACGACAACCCCTATCTTTGCAAACAGTGTAGATCCTGATCAGATGGCTTCTGAAGAAGCCATCTGATCAGGATCTACACTGTTTAACATTCAGTTTATGAATTTTTAGGAATAAATTACATCAAGTAATCTGATTGGTTCAAAGTCAAAGGTGGGTGTGGCTGAAATGAATATTCAGCAAGAGAAGGGTTAAGAACTCTTGTAACCCTTGGAGACTGTTGGTGAATTTCTGTTTTGGTAATATGTTACCATACGTGATTGAGGAAACCCTAGTGCCCAGAGAAAACCAACAGAGAGTGAATGTACTTACTATGAGCAAGGGATGCGCTGGAAGAGCCTCCGGCGGACGCAAGTAGTGGCAATGCCAGTACGACAAGACCAAAAAAGTAATTCATTCTGGAAGAAAAGAATTCGTATAAAAGGGTCTTGTGTGTAAAAGCGTCTTGTTTGACGAACAAAGTACTTATTAGAATGCACAAAAGCGCAGTCTGATCAGCACCTTATTGTTCGCCATTTTCACGACAATTCTCCAGTTTCTAGATCTAAATGGTAAGAAGTGTTTGGCATATTTTACTAAGAAGGATTGTGCCCCTTGCAGGTACGACTTTCCCTGCATAATGTGTATTCTGGAGCGTAATTACATGGGGTGCCCTTTTACTATTTATTCCCTATTTATAGATATCCATAATTATTTATTGATATCCATAAATTGAATTAATGATATCCATAAATTAAATTAGTCGAATTATGGATACCCATTAATCGAATTATGAATATCTATAAATTTGGATTAAATAGTAAAACAGCATCGCATATAATTATGCATTAACCATTTTCGTACCAAATGGAATCTTCCTCCATATATAGCAGGAGTCCATTTCGAAATTTAGGTGCGACAGGTTGCGTTATCTTTAACGTTTCGAAAATAGCTGAACTTTTTGCAAATAGCGTAGGCCCTGATCAGACGCCGCGTTTTGCGGCGTCTGATATGAGCCTACACTGATTACAGGGTACGCGTTTTGGGGTTTCCGGTACGAAATGGTTTAAGGAACTTGTTCATGTGAACATGGCAGAAATGATAATTACAATAAAATTCTTTACCTCCTTGTTACTTCTGCTTTTAAGGGGAATGGGAACACCTGGCAGATTTGTCCGCCATTTTTCAAAGGGAGACAACTTTCGGGACTTCCTGTTCATTTTTCTGTAAGCCCTGTCCCAATGAAAAAGGGGTCAACTCCTAAAGGAAAGAATTTGCTCCTCAGGAGCAGATTCTTTCCTTTAGGAGTTGACCCCTATTGACATGGGAGACAAAAATACTTTTGCAGGAGTTGCCTCCCCTGAAGGCGTTCCCATTCCCCTCAACACAAGATTGGGGGTGCTCGTTCGAACGTGAGGCGGTTCTAACGAGTACCCGCATTTGTTCTTCGCAGAAATAATTTATATATCCCTGTGAATTGTAAACCCCAGTGTCACAAAATGAAAATGGGGTTTCGGGGGGGGGGGGGTGGGGGGGCTGTCTCCGTAATGAGTATGCAGTGCTTAACGTGGCGGGATACAAATTGCTTTTGTAGACGATTGAGGGCCAAGTTACTGAGCACAAGAGCTCTTCAGTGCTGAAAGTCAAATGACCGAAGTACCTTATAATGGAAATTCGGTAATGGTTATTAATAGAAAATGGCTGTGCTTTTCATGTCATTGTGGAGCCGGGGGTAACACGAGTTATCTATGGAAACTAGACTTGAAAGTGTTTGGGTTTGATAAACTATGTGGTCCTAGATTAGTCACACTGCGTCTGATCGGAAGGTACAGGAATAACGCATTTTATCCCTTTTCCTCAACTCGTTTAATAAATTCAATAATACATGAACACTCATGTAAGATCCTCTATTTATCATAATATTATGGCGTCGCATCCGAGTTATAAAGCCAGGTAGTATACTCCTAATCCACTAGTGGATTCAATATGCAAATTACTTACGCGCCGTAACGTTACAGTACGATGTCCTTAACTAAGTCGTGTTTACTAATGGCGGAATATTGACATTTCTGTTGCAAATCTTGAACTTTAAATGACACAAATATAACCTTGCATTCGTGATTATGATTATTAAATTTATTAAAATCATTGAGGAAAAGAGAAAATGCTCGGCGTAGCCTCGAATTTTATCCCTTTTCCTCAAGTCGTTTGAAAAATTCTATAATAGATGAACATTCATTTAAGATTCACCATATTTTAGAAGTATATTTAATAGACGAGTGACATACCTGTCACAGAATGTATTGTTTGTTTATTGTTTAAGGGGAATGGAAACACCGTGCAGATTTTTTCGCCATTTTTCAAAGGGAGGCAACTTTCTGGGCATCTGCTCGCTTTTCTATGAGCCCTGCCCTACTAAAAAGGGTGTCTATAAGAAAATTTGCTCCTCAGGAGAAACTTCGTTCCTTTAAGAGAAACCATATTGATATGGGAGAAATGCCTTTACAGGAGTTTCCTCCCTGATAGTGTTCCCATTCCCTTTAATTAGGTTTAACTTCGCCATTACTTAGGTAATTTTGGAGACTCGTTTCCAATAATTGTGGTACGTTTACCCGACAATGAGATGAAATCTCCAGCCCCGCCGCTCTAATGAAACTAAATGGAACTTCTATGCATAGGACGATCAGACTCCACTTGGCAGGCTTGGTCCTAAGCCGTTTACTGGTACTCATGAGCAGTCAGTTAAGCTCTGCGATGACGCACCGTGCAGCGCAATCTTTCTCCAAGCCCCGATGGGCAGTGGCCTCCAGTTTGTGTTGTATGCATGTTTGATATACGTAAAGTCTTACTACTTTTCTCCAGTTTCATGTCAAATTCAATGTTTTTTTTTTTTTGTGCTTTATAATTCAATTAACGAATATCCAAATTCTGTCTGGGTACAGAGATATGCTTAAGACGGGGGCGAAATTTGTCCAAAGGTCTCGTTAACCAGGGAACCGGTTGTCTCTAGCCGCTCAGCCGAGGGCTGAAAGTTTATGGGAGGCATTTCATGTTAGAATGAAACCTTTTTAAAATGTTTTACCATGGTAGCCATTTGGGTATGTGACCCGATTATGGGCACAGGTTCCGGAGAAAAAGATTTTGGAAGGGTGTTTTACGTTATATGGGCATGGGGCCATATTGGTCATGCAAGCATACGCATCAATAAATTCACTTGTTCCTAAAAGCTTTTGTGACATTTGGTTACAAATGGAGCAGTGGTTTCTCTGAAAAAAAAGTTTTAATTTTCAGATCTCCGATGACCTTAGGCCAAGGTAAGAACGACATTGTTCTTTCCAGTTCTAGAAGTTTCATTGACTTTCCTACTCTAGTAGTTTCATTGACTCGACTAGCTTACTGCATCTACCATTTCAGATCACAGGCTGCAAAAGTTTCCGAAAAATTCTTTTTTTTTTTACTTTTCCCATACAAATATCTATTTAACCAAATTTGACCTTAGCATAAAATAAAAATAATGAACCCAAGTTCAACGTTACATACTAAGTAGCATGTAAACCGGTCGGCCCCCGCCCATCGGGGCTTGAAGGAATAGATTGGCTGCATGATGCATTCACGCAGAGCTGAAACCAACCCGCACACGAGTACTGGTAAACCGCTTAGAGGATCTAAGCCTGTCCAGGCAAAGCGGTGCCAGTGTCAGACCGTCCATGCTTATAAACCGCATTGATGTCATTGGGCGGCAGGGCTTGAGATGTCTTTCAAGAATGTCTGGTGAAAGTCCCACAAAATTGGAAGCAACGTCTCCAAAATGACCTTTACAGTGTTGACAGGGACGTCAAACCTTAAATCAAACAAAGCCTGCAAACCGGAGAAGAAGATTCGTGAAGTGTTTACATTATATGGCCAGGGTGGTCATTTTGGTCATGTGATCAAAACTAAAAAATTCATTCCGTTTCTTTAATAGATATAAAATTGTTCCAAATGGCCGAGAGGTTCCAAATAGCCGAGAGATTCCAGTGAAAAATAGTCTTTTCAAATCTGAAAATGCCTTACGCCAAGGTCAAGGAATGACCTTGAGCTTGAATACCCCTTTTGTTTTAGTCACACATTGGCATCTACCAATTTTCAGATCAGAGACTGCAACAAGTTTCTGACAAATACAGTTGACTCTACCACACAAATGTACGTGACCAAATTTGACCTTGTAAAATAGGTCAAGGTTATGCGAGGGTCATCATTTGAACAAACGGACGGTCCCGAGTCCGCATTGCTATATATCAAGTTTTATGACAGTCGGCCCTTTGATTTGCGAGATGTTTGAAAGGTTTTTACCTTGATGGGTTTGGATGCCAGCTTGGTCAACCGAGCAAACTTATTTAAATCCATTTTCATTCCTTGTTCCTAAAAGTATGGAATTAGGTTACAAAATGCATATGGATTTGTGAGGAAAACGTTTTAATTTTCATATATAAATGACCTTTGGCCAAGGTCAAAGAATAACCTTGATCTGGAATACTCGTGTAGTCATTTAGCCAACTGCATCTAATTTTTAGTTGCCGAAAAATACACAATTCTGACCCCACTACAAAAGTCTGACTAAATTTGACACTGGCGTAAAATAGGTCAAGGTCATCCGAGTCCTATGGTAATCGACCCATGGTTCGGAGGAGAAGATTCGAATTTTTAACATATATGGGCATGGCTTCCATCTTGGTCATGTGACGTAGACCCGCGAATAAACTTTATTCTCCCATCCCGTGGATGTTCTATAATGAAATTAGAGTTGAATCGGCTCGCTCGTTTCAGAGGAGCAGATGTTTGAAAAGACTGACAGACTAACAACTGATGACAGACGGGCTAGCTATACTATTAAGCTCACCTTTGAGCCGAAGGTTAAGGTAGCTAAGCTTGAATGACTGCATAGTAACGATTCTTACAACTGCCAGTATCGAGACCAAACTACTATGTTAGAAATGGCTGCTAGTAGCATCCCAATTAGGAATTGCTAAGGATTAACAAATAAGGCTAGATAAGACACTTAAAGAGTGAACCATCTTCAATACTTAGGCAGGATACACATTTTACAGAGAAACATTTTACAGAAAAAGAGACTACAATGTAATGGATGTATGAATATATTTAAAAGAGGGCTTGTAGCGTCTAAAATTAATTAGTAAACAGATGCAAGACGTACGTTCATTAAAAAAAGCTAAAATAATTAGTTCTCAAAATCTTTTCAGTTCCAATTTATAATTGGTTTTCTACAGTCATTTGGTATTTTCTAGTGATGCAAATATTTTAAATATTTAATAAAGCTTCCAATGCCTTGTTGGCTAAATGTTTAGAGGAGTTTGATATTGTATATCAGGACCAACAGCAGTATCGTTAGATTTATGGAGAGCATCTAATAATTCTTAGAATTCGTGATTTAATGATGAAAAATTAAACTTATTTCTCTTGTTCTTTTATACACGGAAATTGAGCCAGAGGAGTCCTGAAAATCCTCCCCCCCCCCCCCATTACGACAGCAAATCCGTGCAACATAATGCATACATCCCCAAAATGGCTACATTTCTGATGGAAAACCGATTCCTTTTCTTATTTATACTGCAAACATATGTTGTGGGCGACCGAGGCGGTTCTAAGGAGTACCGACAACCTATGTCTTAGCAGACCTAAGAAAATGTCTATCTGCATAAACCCTAGTTTTCTCTATATAAAGTGGGGTTAAGGGGGTGTTCAATCGACGGACTCGTTCACGTGATGCCACACACGGCATAGAAATAGCATGATGGTTCCATGTTGGGCTGGAACCGACTGCACACGAGTAATGGTAAATCGGTTAGGTCTAAGGCTGTGGAGGCGGAGCAGTTCTAGTCTGATCGTTCATCATGCATATAAACCCTATTGGTTTCATTTGGCGGCAGGGATTGGGATGGTATTTCGACTATTTAAGTGCTACAAAGCAACTTTTTCAAAATGGCCTATAGTGTCGATGGGGACGTTAAACCTCCAATAAAGAAACGAAACCTGCAAGCGCTGAAAGCTTCGAAAAACATACCAGCCAAATGAAAAGAGACTGGTTTAACAAAATATACTGTGGCAACTTTGACGTTATTGTACTATATACGCAAGTGCATTAGAACAGTTCCCCAAGCAATGGGCAAATGCAATAAGTAAATAGAAATAACCTTTCAAAAATTAGTCTTCCTCATTCTAACATTATCACGGCCCCCGCCCATCGGGGCTTAAAGAAGTATTTGGGCTGCATGATGCTTTTACGCAGAGCTGATACCGACCGGCATAGGAGTACCGGTAAACCGCTTAGAGGAGCTAAGCCTATCCAGGCAAAGAGGTGCGAGTCTGTCCACATCCATGCTTATAAACCCTATTGGTTTCATTGGGCGGCAGGACTCGAGATGTTACTGCATCTCACTGTCGGGTAAACGTCCCACAAAATTGGAAGCAACGTCTCCAAAATGACATTTTCAGTGTTGACGGGGATGTTAAATATCCAATCAAACAAATCTAACATTAGGACAAAACTTGTGAAGTCGAAGAGAAAAACAAGAGAAAAAGATACAAGTAAACATTTACTAACCTGAGTGAATGTGTTATTATACTTAAACATACAGGAAATGTGTATGTACAGCGGTTCAAAGTGGCTTTTATAGCCGACACACTATCGCTAGCATGACGTGCACGAGTTGTATGCTATCATATGGAACACGAAACTTTCCACAATAAATTAAATCACTCAACTGTTGAAAGTTTATGCTGTATTAAAAGTTAGACGAACGTCTTATCTTGTAAACTAAAAGGGAAAGCAATGATCATGACCTGTCACAATTACCTCACACCTTCTGTACAAGACACGAAAGGAAAAGAGTGAGTGAGTGTTTGATTTTTACGTCCCACCAACAGCTAAGGTCATACGGAGACGGGACCTCGGTTTAAAGACTCATCCGAAAGTCTGGAGAAGCCCGGGATCGATCCTGCGGTCCCTGGTTTACAAGGCGAGTAGCGTAACCACTACACCACGGAGGCTTCTACGAAAGGAAAAGAAGAACGTACATAAAACAACGACATCATATAATTAAGGGGAATGGGATTTTTTCGCCATTTTTCAAGGGAGACAACTTTCGGGACTTCCTGTTCGCTTTTCTATAAGCACGCTCCCACTGAAAAAGGGGTCTACTCTTAAAGGAAAGAATTTGCTCCTTAAGAGCAAATTCTTTCCTTTAAGAGTTGACCCCTATTGACATGGGAGACAAAATACTTTTGCAGGAGTTGCCTCCCCTGAAGGTGTATTCATTCCCCTTACACATAACAAATAGAAAGCCCACACACACTCCTCCAAAAATAAAAATGAAAAACGGTTATCCATAAAAATAACAATAATTTATATTACAAAACTTCACCAGGTCATAACTGAAAAGCAAAAAAAAAAAAAAAAAAAAAAAAAAAGAAAACCTGCAATGATGAAAACTAACCACAACAGCCATAACAGAAGCGTCGGAATACAATGTCAGGAATAAACCACAAGAAAAGCTCCGCCCAGGCATAAAATGACGATAATTTACCACAACAGAAACAACGCCTAGGAATACAGATACACTTATGAACCACGTCAGAAGCAACGCCTAGGAATTCAAATACACTAATAAACCACAATAGAAGCAACGCCTAGGAATACAAAAACACTTATAAACCACGTCAGAAGCAACGCCTAGGAATACAAATACACTAATAAACCACAATAGAAGCAACGCCTAGGAATACAAATACACTAATCAACCACAACAGAAACAACGCCTAGGAATATAAATACACTAATAAACCACGTCAGAAGCAACGCCTAGGAATTCAAATACACTAATAATCCTCAATAGAAGCACCACTCTGTGTAGACAATGACAATAAAAAAGCACCACCTATATATTCAATGACAATAATAAACCACAACAGAAGCGCTGCCTTGGTATACAATGACAATCATACGAAAGCACCACCTAGGTATACGTTGACAATAATAAGCCATAATAGAAGCACCGCCTAGGTATAAAATGGCAATAATAAACCACAACAGAAGTACCACCTAGGAATACAATGACAATAATAAATCACAATAGAAGCACAACCTAGATACACAATTACAAAGATAAGCTACAATAGAAGCACAGCCTAGGTATACAATGATAAAGATAAACCACAACAGAAGCACAACCTAGGTATACAATGACAATAATAAGTCACAACAGAAGCACCACCTAGGTATACAATAATAAAGATAAACCACAACAGAAGCACAAACTAGGTATACAATAATAAAGATAAACCACAACAGAAGCACATTCTAGGTATACAATGATAAAGATAAACCACAACAGAAGCACAACCTAGGTATACAATGGCAATAATAAGTCACAACAGAAGCACCACCTAGGTATACAATGATAAAGATAAACCACAACAGAAGCACAACCTAGATATACAATGATAAAGATAAACCACAACAGAAGCACATACTAGGTATACAATGATAAAGATAAACCACAACAGAAACACAACCTAGGTATACAATGACAATAATAAGTCACAACAGAAGCACCATCTAGTTATACAATGATAAAGATAAACCACAACAGAAGCACCATCTAGGTATACAATGACGATAATAAGTCACAACAGAAGCACCACCTAGGTATACAATGATAAAGATAAACCACAACAGAAGCACAACCTAGGTATACAATGACGATAATAAGTCACAACAGAAGCACCACATAGGTATACAATGATAAAGATAAACCACAATATAAGCACAACCTAGGTATACAATGACAATTATAAGTCACAACAGAAGCACCACCTAGGTATACAATGATAAAGATAAACCACAACAGAAGCACAACCTAGGTATATAATGACAATTATAAGTCACAACAGAAGCACCACCTAGGTATACAATGATAAAGATAACCACAACAGAAGCACCACCTAGGTATACAATGACAATAATAAGTCACAAGAGAAGCACCACCTAGGTATACAATGATAAAGATAAACACAATATAAGCACCACCTAGCTATACCTTCACAATATTAAACCACAACAGAAGCACCGCCATATGTATACAATGACAATAATAAACCACAACAGAAGCACCGCCATATGTATACAATGACAATAGAATAACCACCAAGGTGTACAATGGTAATAATAGACCACAATAGAAGCACCGCCAAGGTATAGAATGATAAATTGCCACAACAGAAGCACCGCCGACAATAATAATGCGCAGAAGAAGCACCGCCTAGGTATACAATAACAATAATAAAACACGACAAAAGCATCATCAAGGTATACAATGACAATAATATGTCAACAGAAGCACCGCCCGGTATAAAATGACAAAAATAAACCACAGCAGAAACTCCGCCTAGGTATACAATGACAATAATAAACCACCACAAAAGCACCATCAAGGTATACAATGACAATTACATGCCACAACAGAAGCACCGCCTGGTTATTAAATTACAATAATAAACCACAGTAGAAACACCGCCTTAGTATACAATTACAATAATGAAACACAACAAAAGCACCATCAAAGTATACAATGACAATAATAAACTACAGTAGAAGCACCGGCTTAGTATACAATAACAATAATAAACCACAACAAAAGCACCGTCTAGGTATACAATGACAAAAATATGCCAGAACAGAAGCACCACTCCGGTACAATGACAATAATAAACCACAGTAGAAGCAACGGCTAAGTATACAATAACAATAATAAACTACAACAAAAGCACCGTCTAGGTAAACAATGACAATAATATGCCAGAACAGAAGCACCGCTCCGGTACAATGACAATAATAAACCACAGTAGAAGCAACGGCTAAGTATACAATAACAATAATAAACCACAACAAAACCACCATCTAGGTATACAATGACAAAAAATATGCCAGAACAGAAGCACCGCTCCGGTACAATGACAATAATAAACCACAGTAGAAGCAACGGCTAAGTATACAATAACAATAATAAACCACAACAAAAGCACCGTCTAGGTATACAATGACAATAATATGCCAAAACAGAAGCACCGCTCCGGTACAATGACAATAATAAACCACAGTAGAAGCAACGGCTAAGTATACAATAACAATAATAAACCACAACAAAAGCACCATCTAGGTATACAATGACAATAATATGCCAGAACAGAAGCACCGCTCCGGTACAATGACAATAATAAACCACAGTAGAAGCAACGGCTAAGTATACAATGCCAATAATAAACCACAACAAAAGCACCATCTAGGTATACAATGACAATAATATGCCAGAACAGAAGCACCGCTCCGGTACAATGACAATAATAAACCACAGTAGAAACAACGGCTAAGTATACAATAACAATAATAAACCACAACAAAAGCACCGTCTAGGTATACAATGACAATAATATGCCAGAACAGAAGCACCGCTCCGGTACAATCACAAAAATAAACCACAATAGAAGCTACGGCTAAGTATACAATAACAATAATAATCCACAGCAAAAGCACCGTCTAGGTATACAATGACAATAATATGCCAGAACAGAAGCACCGCCCGGGTATTAAACTACAATAATAAACCACAACAAAAGCACCATCTAGATATACAATGACAATAATATGCCAGAACAGAAGCACCGCTCCGGTACAATGACAATAATAAACCACAGCAGAAGCAACGGATAAGTATACAATAACAATAATAAACCACAACAAAAGCACCATCTAGGTATACAATGACAATAATATGCCAGAACAGAAGCACCGCTCCGGTACAATGACAATAATAAACCACAGTAGAATCAACGGCTTAGTATACAATAACAATAATAAACCACAACAAAAGCACCATCAAGGTATACAATGACAATTATATGCCACAACAGAAGCACCGCCTGGGTATTAACAATAATAAACCACAGTAGAAACACCGCCTTAGTATACAATTACAATAATAAACCACAACAAAAGCACCGTCTAGGTATACAATGACAATTATATGCCACAACAGAAGCACCGCCTGGGTATACAATGACAATAATATGCCAGAACAGAAGCACCGCCTGGGTATACAATGACAATTATATGCCACAACAGAAGCACCGTCTAGGTATTCAATGACAATAATATGCCAGAACAGAAGCACCGCTCCGGTACAATGACAATATTATGCCGGCTAAGTATACAATAACAATAATAAACCACAGTAGAAACACCGCCTTAGTATACAATTACAATAATGAAACACAACAAAAGCACCATAAAAGTATACAATGACAATAATAAACCACAACAGAAGCTACGGCTAAGTATACAATAACAATAATAAACCACAACAAAAGCACCGTCTAGGTATACAATAACAATAATATGCCAGAACAGAAGCACCGCTCCGGTACAATGCCAATGATAAGCTCATCAGAAGCATCAACATCTTTATACAGCGAAACTGGTGAATGACTGATTACTTTAAATATGGGATTTATAAACCGAGGAGGGAGGTTACATATCCAAAACGGAAAGTCGAGTGCGCTTGTGCACGAGTTTCTATACCGCATGCTCGACCTCTAGAGGTGTATAAATCCCACATTTTAAATGGGCTGACGCAGAGGCTGAAACCTATGGGGCGCCGTTTTACCATAAATCGATCTGAATCAATGATATCCATATCGAATTTTGGATATCCATAAATGGATTTATGGATATCATTAATTTAGATCGATTTATGGATATCCATAAATCGAATTATGGATATCCATAATTCGAATTATGGATATCCGTAATTCAGTCTATTTATGGATATCACTTATTCGAATTATGGATATCCATAATTCTCCTCTGCAAATAAACCAAATGAATAATGACTGTTCCCGTTGCGAAAAAAAAACGAAAGAAAAATCTCGACTATTCCCGTCAGGTTTCCGATTTTAGGGTGTAAAAAAAAAGCCGGGATGGAGGCGGTGATTTGAGGTTTAACGTCCCCGTAAACACTGAATAGGTCATTTTGGAGACGTTGCTTCCAATTTTGTGGGACTTTTACCCGACATTGAGATGAAAAGACATCCCAAGCTCTGTCACCCAATGAAACCAATAGAGGTAATAAGCATAGACGGACCGACTCGCACCGCTTTGCCTAGGCAGGCTTAAATCCTCTAAGCGGTTTACCAGTACTCATGTGCGGGTCGGTTTCAGCTCTGCGTGGAAGCATCATGCAGCTAATCTATTTCTTCAAGCCCCGATAAGCGGGGGTGGGGAGGTGGAGGTAGAAGTATGGTAGGTTTGGTGGTGGCCTATGGTTTGGGAGAGATATGTTTTGTTTTTCTAAGTTTGATTTGAGGTTTAACGTCCCCGTCAACACTAATAAGCCATTTGGGAGACGTAAATAGTAAAACGGCGCCCCATAGAAACCGGAAAGGGATGCGAGTTGGACCGACCTTGCATATACATGTAGTCCCTTATTGGTCTAGGCGGTAGGGCTCGATATGACATTACATCTCAATGTCGGGTAAAAGGCCCATAAAATTGGAAGCAACGTCTCCAAAATGACCTATACGGTGTTGAGGGGGACGTAAAACCTTAAGACAAGTAAACAAAACAACGAACATGCGAGATCATAAAGATGTCCATATGCACTAAAAATCCTACATTAAGGCCACCTTTGGGACTGTTCAAAAAGTGGTCTTAAAGACCACTTTTTGATCAGTCCCAAAGTTGGTCTCTTATTAGGAGACTCAGAGTGTAGAAAACACAAAGAAATAATAACTGAGACCTTACTGGATATGCTTTCAAAAGCAGATTTAATCTTAAGTTTAGGTGGTCTTAATAGCGGAATTTACTGTAGTCTTACAGGTTAGTTAAAACGACATATTCATATCTACTATCGTACGATACTATAACGAGCAGTTGTAACGTTTGACACACGTTTGTAGCGCCCCCGTCCATCGAGCCATGTTTTGGGCTGCATGGTGCTTCCGCGCAGAGCTGTAAATGACAGTAGACCACTAAAAAAGTTAAGTCTGTCCAGGAAAAGCAGCGCGAGTCTGACTGTTCCTAACGTTTTTTTGTTGGTTTTTTTTTTTTTTTTTTTGTTTTGTTTTGTTGTTTTTTTTTGGGGGGGGGGGCGGTAGGGCATGAGATGTCATTTCATAAAGACGGATAAAAGGCAACGCCTCCAAAATGACAGTGTTGACGGCGACGTAAAACCTCAACACAAATAAACAAAGACAAACATCTGTCCACTTTTACAGCTTTAAATCCTATGTCGAGGGGTTTGTATAAGCGATGACTCTTAATTATTTGGTCTCTTGCCGATGTTGGTCTACCCTTGCTAGGGTCACATATGAGAAACCGAGTTCTGCAACGGAAGGTGTGTTGGTTTTTCTCTTGGTATTCCGGTTTTCGTCCACCTCTGATTACCGATCAGCTCGAAATAAGTAAAATGATATTTGATTTGATTGATTGATTGATTGATTGATTGAATGTTTAACGTCCCCGTCAAAATTATTTAGGTCATTTTTGACATGTTGATTCCAATTTCGTGGGACCTTTACCCGACATTGAGATGAAATGAGTTCTCAAGCCCTGCCGCCCAATGAAACCAATTGGGTTTATGTGCATGGACGGTCCAATCGCACAACTTTACCTGGGCAGGCTTAGACCTCCTAAGCAATTTACCAGTACTCGTCTGCGGTTGGTTTCAGCTCTGCCTGGAACCATCATGCAGCCCAATCTATTTCTCCAAGCCCCGATGGGCGGGGGCCGATAAAATAATATTGGAAGGGCCGTAAAACCAAAACCATGTCTACTGATCCTTTCAAGCATGTAGGCCGATATAGATACCTATGCAAACAGTGCAGATCCAATGAGATATATAGTAGTCGCAGCTAAATTTGACTAAACTCCGTTCAGAAAATCTGAATCATCGATTTTTTCGATTCTCGCGTTTAATACACATTTTAACCCATACGTCACTATGGGAAAGTTTTAGACCTCACCCTCCGCCGATTTCTCCAGCAAGTCGTATGCCTCTGCGATAGCCAGGAAGGTCTGTGATTATTTGGAGAAAAGTGCAAAATTTAAATTTTCTTCCACAGACTAAGACATTCTGACAGGTTCGACACACCCTTTTAAACCATATATAGAAGTGGTCACTGCTCTTGTAAATTACAAGGGCGTCTATGTTTTATTTGCACGATCACTTCATGGAAAATCATTAGCTGTGACACCACATCCGATATCGGTATATTTCTTTTTGACAACTGTTGACAGCACATCGCACTAGTGGCTCCCCGTTCCTATAGTGAGCCTCTATCTAGCCATTCGAATGTAAGGTGTGTCGTAACTGCATATCTATTTATAAAGCGCATCACATGGATTTGAATATTTATTAATTTACCTGACAATCATCGTCAAATGGACTTAGTCTGTCGTCTCATTTCTTTGTTTTGCAATTTTCTCCAAATAATCACAGCCTTCCCTGACTGTCGCAGAAGCATATGACCTGTTGGAGAAGTCGGCGGAGGGTCAGGTCTAAAACTTTTCCACAGTGATGTATGGGCTAAAATGAGTATTAAAAGGAAGAAACGAAAAAATCGATGATTCAGATTTTCTGAACGGAGTTTAGGCGGAGCTATCGCTTGTACCAGCCTTTGGAATGTTCTATTAACAAAAAGGTAAAGCAAGTCACCCGATTGCGTGAATTAAACTGTAACACAAACAAAGTTGTGGCGTATATGACTATTTAGTCCGCTTGCAAAAAAAACATGCGAAAGGCACTCTACCGAATCTTCTGGTGGACACAGCGAATTTGACATATATTGACAGCACCTGAATAGCTCCGCCTACTCAATCTTATCTGCGACTACTATACACTACATGGCATTTTGAAAATGATTTGTACATGCAGAAAAAAATATGTGCACAAAAAAACCATTACAGAAAGGCAGGAATGAAAGGGCCAAGCAATCATCAGTTGAACTGATCCCATCAGTTGTACGTAGATCTAAGTTTGTGCTGATGTTTTTATTTTCTCGTCAACACTACGGTAGAACTTCGATGGCTCGAACACCGATGGCTCGTTTACCATGGGTGTTTCGAACCCATTCTTGAGCCCCTAGCGAAATCCTCTACATTAGACGTAGTGGGGGATAATTAAGGAGAATTTAGTCTTATATCTTGCAAATGTATGCTGTGTGTACTCATTAGAATCGCCTCGATGAGGCGATTCTAATGAGTACACACAGCATACATTTTCATTATAGAACACCGAAAAGATATCTAAAAGTATCTCGTTATGCCTACTGACAGTAATCTCAGTGGCTCGAACTACCCCTGTCTCGAACAGATTTTCGAGGTCCCAAAGGTGTTCGAACCTTTGAAGTTCCACTGTATTTAGGTCTACGTCATTCAGGAGATGATGTTTCCGATTTTGTGCGACTTTTACCAAACATTAAGATGAAATGTCATCTCAGGCCCTACCTCCCAAAGACACAATGTTTCATGAACAGTCCGACTAGTACCCGTACCTCTTTTCCTGGGCAGGCTTATAAGAATCTTATATGGGTTGTGGGGTTGATGGAAAAATCCGTCCCGAGGGTCACTCTCTGGCATCACGAGGCTTGGATTCTTTTTCTTGCATACCATTCGTTTCTGGGCGTGGGTTTTTAATACTGCAGTCATTTCGCTTTCCGACGTCTGTCATATTAGGATGACACTACAGGACTGTTTATTGACGTCACGTAACCTGCTGTGACGTCAGCCTTAACGACGGCCCATATGAGGTCGAATTCAACCAGTGCATTTCAGATCAAACATGCGAGAATATTCGATTGTTGGTAAGAACATCAGGGTTAGAATGGAATTTCTATCCCAAGCTAAAACTATGGGTTTCATTATCTGGGCGCAGGATTACAATGCGTACTTAAATTTTAAGTACCTACTTAAACTAAGTATTTACTTAACTGTCGTATAAAGTGAACTACAAAGAAATTCTTTTCTTTAAGTCGATACTTAACCAAAGAAAATACTTAAATATTTAAGGTAACCCGGGTAGGTACCTTAACTTTTAAGATTTGACCTTGACACATGAATGTATATATCAATAACGGCAAAGGTTAGGGCTTTTATTTGCTCGAAATCACCAGTAATGCTCGGTAGCTCAAACGGCAGGGTGTTTTCTTGATATGCGAGAGGCCCCTGGTTCGAGCCCCGGTCGAGCCATTTTTTTTGTCTTCCTCCCTGTGGCGCAATGAGGTTCTGGGTGTATTTCTCCCTTGATGTGTCAAAGTGTGCGACGAATAGAGCTGTGTAAAAACTTTCTTTTACATAATACTGTTTATCATATGACGTTATTGATAAGCAGTGGATAACGTCGTGTAATAAAAATCGTATGAACACACGTGTATTAACACTTTGGCGGGATTACGTAACGTCATGACGACGTCCATGTCAACCATGCATTTTCTGTGAAGAAAAGTGTCAAATTTGAAAGCGATAAAATCTAATTTCAAGTGGTCATATGATAAACAGAAACGACCGCTCGTGCAAGACCCTTTATGTAATACTGGTGACAGAGCAATAATTAATTGTTTGGTGCAGGAAGGTTCTTACAAGTGAGAGGAGGTCCTAAACGACTTGGTTGTTTTTGTCAGGGTAGGTGTGTGTATGTGTGTGTGTGTGGCGGGGGTGCGAGTGGGGTGGGGGAGTGTCGGCGAATATCACTTTTGTCTGTTATTTAAAAACTGATCCTGTGGCACATTGGGTCCATGTTCCTACGCTTATGCCCTGCTAGATTTACGCATACAATGTTCACAACGTTCATATGCCGTCTTTATCATGAAATAGTATGACGCCACGTGCATTTAAGAAATGACTTTTGTTTATCTGCTGTTCATGAAAGTATAAACGGGCAGGGTCGCGTGCAAAGTAAATGAACTCTGAAGGGGTTCATATAAACTTTGCTAGCGACCCCCCGCTGTCGTTCATACCTTCATGAACATCTGAAAAAAATATTTCCTATATTTACATTCTTTTGTCCTCATCACTGGGCGAAAGAGTGCTTATAAGGCAAACTGTTAAACCTGAAAAACATTTACACGCAATTTGTTTACAAAGAGCGGAACAGCATTATCGTCGTAAAGGGCCAATGAGATCAAAGAGAACGATGGTTTAGGGTGTAGACTGGCGACACTTGACGTCATTGAAAATCATGCGATTCGATGCGTTCATGGACGTATGAACATGCGTATAGGTTTACAATAGGCTTTACACTTGAAATGTGAATATTAGTTATTTTGGTGTGAACAACTGTAACGTATGTCAACGATGTACATTTGTTGGGCAAATGGTCAAGGTAAAGGCAATAAAATTCTATTTAAAATCCAATTCGAAGGCCCGTTTCGTAACTTTCATATGAATGGACCATTTGTAAGAGATTCTCGATATCAAAATTAATGAAATACAAAGAAGTTTTTTTGATTGATTGTCGCACTTTTACCCGACATTGAGATGAAATTACATCTCAAGCCCTGTCGCCCAACGAAACCAACAATATTAATATCCATGGATGGGATATATATGCATGGACGGACGGCCCCCACCCATAGGGGCTTGAAGAAATATATGGTCAGCATGATGATTCCACGCAGAGCTGAATCCGGCCCGCACACTAGTACTGGTAAACCGCTTAGAGGATCTAAGCCTGTCCAGGAACCGCGGTGCGAGGCGGACCGTCCATGCTAATAAACCCTATTGGTTTCATTTGGCGACAGGGCTTGAGATGTCATTTAATCAATGTCGGGTAAAAGTCCCAGAAAATTGGAAGCAACGTCTCCAAAATGACATAAAATGTTTTGACGGGGACATTAAACCACAAACAATCAAACTTGCATGGACGGCCCGCCCGACTTGCACCACTTTGCTTGGGCAGGCTTAGACCTTTTAAGTGGTTTACTGGAGGTCGCGTGTGTTCGTCATGAACTGGTTTGGTGAGACAAAGGTGACGTGTATCTTGCGTCACTGGGGCGTCCAGCTGATTGTGACAAGGCCTGCTTTCCTAGCAGCAGGTAAGGGTAGTTATGTTGTTATTTCTTCTGTTTCTGCACATCCAATCATTTGCCTCTTCTCCCTGCCTTGAAATTCTCAATAAAAATAAGTTTGAGGCGTTCCACCTCCCTTTGTAAGCTCGTGCATGCCAGCGAGTGATCGAGTGTGTTTGTGAGTGAGTGAGCGCTTTGTGTCTCACCTCACTCATAAAAAGACGGGGAAATCCAAGATCGAATGGACAGTGATTTTAAATTCATGTTTATTTTGTGTTGTTTTTTTTTTACTCCGGCTGGAGCTACGGTTTTCTCCGTGTTTGTCTGTACGATATTTGATCAAGTCCGTAATGACTATATCAACTACATATATTTACATGTAATAATGACATCCGAAAACAATATCGTAGCTTGGGTAAAGTGTGGGAGTCTTCTCTGTTCTTCACCATAGCGCAGAATATATTTATTTTCTTAATTATCGACTCTACCAGATTGTTTTGAATATTATTCAATACGACTAACGGCATGAGAAGGGTTGAATCATGGACAGACTCCATAAAACCGATTCCGCCCCCGCCCCTCTGGGCTTGAAGAACCAGATTGGGCTGCATGGTGCTTCCATGCAGAACTGAAACTGACCACACATTACGTAAACACGCCTATACAAATACATTATAAATTTTACTTCCAAAAAAAAAAAAGGGAAATTTTTAAGATGAGAAATTGTGGTATTTTTCTTATTCCTGCTCAAAATCTAGATTGTTGGTTCACGTTAGAACCGCCGCGATGAGGCGGCGGTTCGAACGGTTACCCACATTCTATATTTTAGAGCGGAAATAATTAAAAGAAAAACAGGTCGACCCCCCCCCCTAAACCCCAGTTTAACAAAATAAAAGTGGGGTTCAAGGGGGTCAGAATTATATAAGCGTATTTTCCTGATGCCCTAGTACTTTTAAACAGCTTAGAAGGACTAAGCCTGTCCAGGCAAAGTGATGTGAGTCACACCGTCCACTGCATATAAGACTTTTGGTTTCATTGGGCGACAGGGCTTGAGGTTTCATTTCATCTCAGAGTCGGATAAAAGTCTCTCAAAATTGTAAGCAACGTCTCCAAAATGACATGCATAGTGTTGATAGGGACTTTAAACCTCAATTCAAATAAGACTCCATAAAACTGAGCTTTGCATAATCAAATATTGTACGAGTTCTTGTTTCTGAAGGGACCCCATAGAAACAGCGTTTTGAAAATGTCGTGGTCTACTTAGTGACCAATGTTTGCCCGCACAAATCGAGATCGAGTGTGATCCTTCAATTACACAGGTTTTATAGTATATAAAACATTTTTCATGGTTTATGCAGTGAAATGGAAACTAAATCATCATATTTTCTATTGTCTCCATTCAACCAAACAGAAGAAGAGATTTTTGACAGATCGCGGGAAAGTTGTGGGCCGCCTACATCAATGTGTAATTGAAACTTACGTGCTAATCTTCGCGAAACTTTCCGTTAAAATTACGACTTCATCCGAAGTTAAATACTTAGCTAAGTAAATGAAATAGGTGGCTTTCGAATGCACTTTTTAAGGAAATACTTTACTAAGATAAGAATTCCTCCTTAAATCGTTAAGTCGACCTTAACTTAAGTAACGATTGTAATCCTGGGCCCTGGTAGGCAAGAACAGACTTTCTAAGCGCTTTACCAGTACCCAAGTTCGGTCGGTTTCAGCTCTGCGTGGAAGCACCATGCAGCACAGGTCCTGGTGTATGAATGTCGTTTGACGTGTCACCAGTAACAATTCTGATTCTGATTCTGATTGTATATCCAGCCAAGTTTGAGGCTAGTTTAGTAATCTTAAACGAACAAATTATGGCCTACAGAAGGACGGACGAAAGAACGACCGTCTTTAAAACAGGGCACCACACGTTTAAAATGGCAAGAAACTGGTACATATTAGGAATTCTTGCACACCAGACAAGGAAATCCGTGATTTTACCCTGGGATAGAAATTTATGTTCTGACCCTGGTGTTCCGACCCCAAATAGAATATAATCGCGTGTTTGATAAATGCACTGGTTGATTACGACCTTGTGTGCGCCGTCGTTAAGGTTGACGTCATGCACGATCCGTGACGTCACCGTTTACATTCCTGCAGTGTCAACACAATATTGCGGGCGTTGGTAACCGAAGTGACTGCAGCATTGAAATTCCGCGCTAAGAAATGGAAGGTATGCAAGAAAAAAAAATCCAATATGGATGTGAGGGGTGGATAGAAAAATCCGTCCCTCGGGATCACTGTCCGGCATCACTCGGCAAGCCTCGTGATGCCGGACAGTGACCCTCGGGACGGATTTTTCCATCCACCCCTCATATCCATATAAGATTCTTATATTCTTTCGAAAGCTTAAAATGAACTTACCAACTATTATTCAGTTTTGAAATAAACCCAAGCGAAAAACACTTCAAGTCTTTAAATTAAATTTATTTCTCTTCTAACAGTTACGTTTTCAATAGTTTCCCACTTTTAATCGAACTCTGTTGACGTTACTTCGTAATACAATGACGTAACGCGCAGTATCTGAACGAGTCTTTGGCGTCACGTTATATTACTGCCAGTCGCTGTCTGCAATATTTCTGAGATTCTTGCAAATGTAGTTAGAATATAGAATACAATAGAATAGAATATTTTATTCGGCATACCATCTACCAAGAGGGTGTTCACCACATGTAACAAACAACAATACATAACAATATAATGTAGTTTATCGAAGAATGAAACTTTTTTTTCAACCAAATAAAGCACTCGGAATATATGATGGAATTATTTACGTATCTAACACGGCGTCTTATTGGATAACGTCAAAAATTTGTGTCAGTATATTCTACGATATACTGTTGGAAATCCCACGTCACCACGCAACGTCGCTTTTCATTGGCTGACATTTGGTTGTACGCAGAGCCTGCTATAATCTCTTTTTGGCAAATTAAGCCTCCCAACCCTAAAACATCAATATCCTCCATTTGGCAAATTAAGCCTTCAAACCCTAAAAAATTCCACCCCAATGGCTGCGACATACCAAGGTCACCCACCGAGTGCCTCGTATAACAAAGCGGGAAAAAACCCTGAGCCCCAGGGGGGCGACCCACCACCCCCGCCGGCCCGGGGCTCTGGCGGGTCCCAGCATACAATATGGGTTTAGACCCACCCCGTTTACCCAAATATTTGCGGTCGGGATAAAGAAGTAACCTGTTTAGACTAGTGGTTGAAATAGATATACCGGTTTTATCATCGTTTATTCCAAACCATGCGTAAGGGACACAACACCTGCAAATGGTTGACTTTGGGCTCGATTGAGTTGAGTAAGCGTTGTTTGGGAGAGTATTGTAAAATTCACCCCGTGCGTCTTCGCAAGGGTTCATGCACGCGGCTATGCGAGGTCTGTGGGGTTTGGGTTACAAACAAAGACCGACTCTGTTGGTCGCACGGGTATGCAAGTGAGTGGAGACGTGCAACCAAAGCGGTGGAGAAGGAATTTAGGCGTATGTCTGCTATCGACATTTCCATTTAGAGAGATATTGTTATAAGCGATATGCCCATTCAACATGGATGAACTGATCAATGAGATTCTTGCAGAAATACCCGACCCAGTCCCACAGGGTCAACAATTTACCGACTTGGATGGTCAGGTCCCTCACCCGGTGGGGCTTCCAGCCGACCAGTGGATCGAGATTCTTAACGACGCCAAAGAAGAGTTCGAAGTCGACGGCGCCGCTGCGGTCTTATCTTCATGGAGGGTGGAAGAAGACATCGACATCGGTGATATCGATATCGATGATGGTATTCCTGCCAGAGCAGGCCGACTGGCTCTGTGTGCCTGCATGACAGACGAGAGAGCGGCAAGGCTGCTTGATAACCTTCCGGATGGCGAGTTTCTTCTGAAACTCAAGTTTCTCCGTGAACAACAGGAAGGCGAGTGGGTCGTTGAAGACAAATTCGACCCAGTCCGTGGGGAGAGAAGGAGGGGACAGACCATCATTGAGATCTCATGGGATACAAGGCCTGGCGTGTTGACTGGAATCGATAAAGCCTTCTACCAGAAGGCCTACCCTGTCACTGCAGTCGTGTACGGCCTCTACCCAATCAGAGACCAAGATGCGGCCAAACTCGCACCACTTAGAGATGGGGACCTCAACTGTGTGGCCCAGAGAGTTGTGGAGCATTTTGAAGGTGCTTTTAGAGGCCAGGGGATAACACCCACAAGGCGTCAGAAAATACAAGAGTGGGAAGAGAGGGTTCATGAGACTGGAGCCTCGGTTGAAGATGTGGCCGACCTAGAGAAAATTCTTAAGCGGGCAATCATCTTGCGAGACATCGCTGGTGAAGATATATATAACAGCGGAAAGTACCAGAATGGTGGCAACTGTCCAGGACAAGCCACTAGGGGCAGAGTAGAACTCATCTGCCACAACGGCCACGCTTGGTCCAAAGACCTCCACTTCCCCCAGAGTAGAGAGGTTCAAATCTACGGGGCGACGTCTGGCAGGCTATTCGAGAAGCAACCCGTGGAGAGCCGATTGCGGTCTGGTTCCTGGGCGGCCCAGACAGACAGCTCTAAGCTGACCAGTTCGTGCTCAAGGACGACCGCACCTTCAGGACGCGGAAGGCCCAAGAGCGACTCCAAGTAATCTGCGCGTAAGTTTGCAACCCTAAACTTGCTGAGAGAGCCTTCGGCGACAATCACGCGGCCAGCATTGTGGCAAAGGAAAGGAACGGTTGGAAGCCAACCCCAGCCAACCTCCTTCCAGACGTCGAGAAGGCCTGTGTGGAGCACGGTCACGGTGACCTCTGGAACTCGATGAATTATGACACGAGGGAAGTTGTCAGCATTGACATGAAGGCCTGCTATCCGGCATCCTTCCAGGGCATGGGTGAAGCCAAACCCTATTTCGAGCGGTTCGGACACCCAACCCACCGGATGGTCCGTGTAGCCATCATTGACACTCTCCCCGAAGACATTGGCACAGGCTTCGCCGAGATCCAAGAATGAGAGTATGATGCAACCTGCCATCCCTGCCTGGTTCTGGGAACATTTCGCCTCCGAAAGCGGCGGTTGAGCCCCGACACAGCTCCTTGCCTTTCTCGTAGAGTCTGGTTTGCTGAAGAGCCTCAAGGTTCGGGAAGCCACCATCGCCTTTAAGAAGCAAACCGATGTGTGGCCCCCAGAAGACCGTGACCAAGGCTGCAGTGTTATCGGCAAGTTCCCTCAGGCGCCAAAGCTGCCAATGGAGCTACCAACGGAGTTGGCGGTAAAAGACTGACACGAATGCTTGTGACCGACCAAGGAGAACTCGACTTCCTCGTGCGAGACACCCGCTAAAGCGGCACCCTGGTCGGAGCTCCCGAAAAGTGTCCTCAAGGCTATATTCTCACGTATTATGATGGCTCCAAACCACAGTACGCTCACCTGGGGACGAGCATGCTGGCCTACGCCCACATAATTCTAATCTCCATGCTTTCAAGGTTTGAAGCTGATGAGGTCGTCCGAGTGGCTACCGATTCTATCTATGTAGATGGGGTCGAGGCTTTCAAACCTGATGAAATGCACCCAAAATGTAAATGTCGCTTCTGTTACACCCGCCACGAGGAGGCGACACCGATGCCACCACGAGACGTGATTGCCCCAGCTCAATGGCGTGACAAGGGTGAACAACTCTACATGGCATTGTGGCACGCGGTCTACGCCCCCGACCCTGAATTATAAATTAAATAATCAGGGGCTGACAAATCCATTGCCCGGCCGCTCGGGACAAGTTCGAAATTGCGCCGGGCAGGTGCACTTTGACCTTTCGACGCCCGGTCGGGCAAGTGCAAAAATTGTCTACAACTGTCAGTCTTTTAAGTCCTTAAATATGGTAAAACTAGACCAGTAAGTTAATCACAATAATTCCCGCTTTGTCGGCAATGCAGAGACAATACCATCTGTGTTTTTATAACGGTCCAAGCGGGAAAAGTCTAATGTTTTAATGTTGGTAACCGCGGATTAGTCGCGCCTCTATCCACAACCGGTTAGCTATCGAGAAAATATTTTTTACCGGTTCCAAACATTTTTTATGAAGGTTATACGCCCCAATAAAATAAAACAATGACGTTAAACACCTGTGGGGTTGCTGGGGTCGGATGACGTCATTTACCGATCGCGTGCAGAAAATGGGAGTGGTAATTTGTGGACGACGATTTGGATGTTGGGAATGATGATCACATTAAACTTGCTTGCAGGGCGGGTGTGAAAGTTTGGATTCGTATTGGATGGAGGGGGCCCTCGTCTTGTAGTTGGATCATTATATTGCAAGCTAAATAAACTGCATTCTTTTTAATCTTTTATCTCGCTGCCCTGAACCTTCTGATCTTTTGAATAGATCTATATCGGTTGCAGCTCGTGTTTATCATGCGTGTCAAGCTAAATGAGTTTATATAACTGTATCTTAAATTGCTAATCGGTTAAGGTATTATGTCATCAAAAACCTTGCGTACCGTTATTGACTGTGACTGTGACAAAAGCAGTATTTTCTACCGTATTACCGCACAGAGGGAAATAAATAGAATTGAATGCAATGATCAGGAATCCCATATATGCTTTAAGCGTCCGGTTACCTTACAAAATCTATCAAGATCAGGAATCGATACATTAACCCTGAGCTACCATCAGAGACACCAAAGGGAAAGAAACACAAAAATGAAATAATTAGACCCTAACGGAAAGTGGTTGTGCTTGAAACTTGACATAAACCTTGGATTTTATTTATAAAAGTTGGTCCTTATCATCGTCACCATTGCCCCCCCCCCCTCCCCGCATCAAACCCCACTTTGAGTTCCAAAATCCTGGGCAAGAAGGATTTTGAGCTGGGCAAGTGCAAACATATTTTACTTGCCCGTTTGGCAAGTGGAAATTTTTTGGATTTGTCAGGCCCGGCTGAATATATAGCAAACATCAAAGACCTGTCCGTTTCGTCCTCCCCACTTTATGACGATCCCCTGACCCGACATCAGTTGAGCTACCAAAACGGCGGCGGGGGCTGCGGCAAGACCACCCGAGCGATCGAGCTCTTCACGACAATAACCCCCTCGTCTTAACCCCGACCCATCGCCTGGCCAAAGAGATGCGGGTCAGAGGTGTCCAGGCCGAGACCTATCACAGCTTCTTCCGCTGGAGTGGCCAGACAGACTGGACACCCGAAAGGAACGGACAGAAGTTCATACCCCGTGTGATAATCTGGGACGAGATCTGCACAGTGTCCCGCCCCACTCTGGAAACCTTCCTCGACTGGCTCGATGGTCGGGGCGTCCAGGTCATCTGCTGTGGCGACTAAGGGCAGCCGCCCCCAATCGCTGGAGCAATGCCGCACGATTGACTGCAGCGGAGAGCCGATTACTATGAAGAGGTCCTGGCCGACCACAGGGCAAAAGAACCGGCCCTGAAAACTCTTAAAAGGGAGATCCGTCTCCAACCAGACCGAGTACAGTGTCGGGCTATGACACAAGCGCTACTGGACCGCCTTGGATGGGACAGATTCGTGGAAGCTTGGAAGCCGGGGGACTTGATCCTGACCTCGAGGCAGAAGGTTCGCGACCGGGCCCAGATTCGGCTGTTCGAGAGTCATGAGAAGCATTTCCCTGACCTCCCCGTTCCTCTGCTATATCGTCCCAAGGATACTCGGCGGCAAAACATAATGGTCACCATCCCTGGGCCCTTGGTGCATGATGGAGATCGAGACCAGCAGGAGCTCGTTCTGAACGACGTTGTCGAAGTTTCCTTGCAAACCGCCCGTGAGGTCCTCGACGGCATATGGGACCAGGACTGGGCAATTGGCTATGCCATCACAGTCCATTCAAGCCAAGGTCTCACCATCCACAGGATGAAGAAGGCAATCTCGCGTTCTTTCTGGTCGTCACTCGGTGGGTAAAAGTTGGAGAGCTGGGACTCGGGCCCCAGGTCAGCAAGGCTGACATTTTTCCCGGCGACCTGTGCATACAGGCGCATCGCGTCATCGACGTCTTTGAAGGTTCGAACGGCGTGCCTCTGGCGGCGGAGTTCCTCAGTGATGAAATCAATACGCTCGGTCCGTTTTCGAGACCAGTCTGTCTGTGCAGCCTGTAACTGTTCGACTGCTTTATCGTGCGCTCTACGTCGACGTCAGAGCTCTTCAAACTGAAGATAAACTTCATGATATCAACAGGTATAATCCCCTGTTTAATTAGCATGTCTTTGGTTGCCATGACGAGAGCAACTTCAACTATGGCCATACCCACATCACGGGTCGTGAAGTCTAGCTTCGGGGGGCTACCCCCATCGCCATCTTGCCAAGACGGGCGTATCCCACAGCGATGCCATAGACGACTGCGCTATGGTATAGCACATTGACAAGCATTTAACCATCCGTTGCCGGGGTTGTCATGGTTGTTGTTGCTGCTGAAGGCATCACTCCATATAGAATGGATCTGGCCTGGTCTCTAATTGTTTCACGGACCGGGGTTTATCCTGTTGCGCAGGTAACTTCCTATTCGACTTGTCATTTTTGCTGTTGCTCTGAGCAACTTGTCGCCGCGACAGGCTCACATGTTGCAGAGCAACTACAGCAATACCACCCGCAAGACAAACCCCGATGATCCATGGAGTCCAGGCTCTTTGTCCTTCTGGCAGAATACCGTGATGTGCCTGTTGTTGCTTTGCAACATGTTGCTCTGCAACAACAACATCGTTAGCGGCGCCATCGTTATTCGTGACATGATGTTTTTCTTTGGTTTCCTGAAGCCCCTTGAGCAGTCGTTCTTGCTCGGCCTTACAAGCGGCGGCGCCGGCACGACCGGCTGCAACCTTTTTCGGGTCTTTAGGCTTCGTCACTCTTGCGTTACTGGCTCCGCCAGAACAGGCTCAAACAGTGGCGTCGCAACGTCCGCCAGCTTAGTCGCAGCGTCCGGCTGTTGATTCTTCTCCATCGTATGATGCATCGTATTCTCCGCCATCATTGTATGATGAATTGATGGGGCAGCAATGTTCAAATCTGGCATGCTTGAGAGTGATTAACGTTGCGGTGAGCGGAGTTAACCACGTGCCATAGCCGTGATAGAGTTCGCTGCAGAATGAGCCCTTGTTGGTCCGGGATCGGGACGAACATCACGACCAGTCCCGCATACAGCCCGAGAGCCGCGTTCGAAATCGTCTTTGACATGTCTGCCCCTAATCGGGCGGAGTAACGGGCGTAGAACCTCTCGACCTCAGAGTCACTCAGGTCGACGGTCAAGGCCTTTCCGTCAGCCACAATTCCGTATTTCCCGGCCGACCCTCCTGCTACTGTTGCAGCGAGCCTTTCGCAGTATTCTTGCACCCTGTCATCTTTCCGTGACTCTGTCTGTTGCTTTGCTTGTTGCTCTGTTACTGGCTGCGCCAGTTGCGCCAGTTGCGTGCCCGGCGCCGCCGGTTCGTCAAGCATCTGGTCTATCAGCTCGTCACAGTCCGTTCCGATCGTGGATAGGAAACAAGGGCGGACCTGTCTAAGCTGGAGTCGCAGGCATGCGCATACATGAGCGGCAAACATCTGGATCACCCGAGAAAGGATAAAAAAACATCGAAAAGCAGCGCCACATGCAAGCCAAGTACAGCGATTACGGCTGCTACTGAGCACATCGTTGTTGTTGTTGCTACGCAACAGCTACGCAACTGCTTCGCAACGGCTAAGCAATATTAATCACGTAATAAATATATAATCAGCGGGTTGATCAGTCTTCAACTGAAGCTTAGCGTGTTTTGTCACGGCTAGCTGCTGCCGCACCAACTCCCGTCGTCGTGAGGGGATCACGTCATTTTCTCGCAGACAGTCTTCGAACGAGTCACGATCCTTGCAGTGGAACAAACACACCCAGCGCGTCTGTTCGCGCAAGTCTTTCAAGACGGAGTTGTACTTCTGCTTGGGGACCCAGACAGACTGCTCCGCGTGGCGGCCCGAGAACGCCAGCTCTGACAGCAAGTCTTTCTTCTTCGCCAGAGCCCTCTTAGCGCTGCAGTCGTCTATGATGTTCAGGGTCGGCTCGCCCTGGAACACCCGGTAAAACGCTCTCAAGTAATCGTGAAGGCGCTCACCAGGGTCTAGAACGTAAATCTCAGGGTCCGTCCAGATCCAGGGGCGCTGCAGATACGTCCTGTTGTACCATATGGTGGGACACAGAACCACTACGTGCTGAAATAACCCCGGTAGGGGCCTTCCAGCAGATCGACGATAAAAACGGTTTATCCGCATCCCGTCTGCCCGCTGATTGTCGCCGAATGGGCCCTGCGCGGTAGGAACACTTTCAACCTATCTTCCTCCGGAAGATTAATTAACCGCTGAGACGAACCGGCCATCTTCGATGTTAAGCTGTGTATCCATGATGACGTAGAGGTTTATGTTCAATGCGCCAGCCGTCTCGGCTCTTTTCGTTATCTGGACGGTCACACCTTCGCTGGCATTCTCTATCCGTCTGCCGGAGCCGTGGAGCCGGCCCTCGTCGCTTGTCCTGAGGTCAACCCACAGCGCGTACTTGCTGGTGAGGTATTCTGCAAAGCTGACGTCGGCTAGGGCCAGGTCTCTTTCGACCGTTGCCACTTCAGGGTGTCGCTTGCTGCCGGCTGGGAAGAGCTTCCTCGCTTCATCAAACATCTGGTAAGGGCGCATCCCGTGGCTGAAGAGTTGGTTTGGGATCGCCTCGATGGTGACCTCGACCTTGTCGATTTTTGGGTTATAGAAGGCCTCAGTGTCGCGAGCGAAGGGCTGTTGCACGGCTTCATCCTCAAAGAGCATCAGGATGCCCTTCATGCTGCGGGCCGGCACGTTGAGATTGATATTCCAGAGGGTGTCGCTCTTGTCTTTGCCGATTTTGCGGTGCCGCAGTATCCGGTCATACAGAATCGAAATGTGGCTTCTATACTGGTTGTTGATCATTTGGGCCAGCTCTGGTAGGGTGGCCATGTCATACTGAAGACAGATGTTTTCAATGTCGAAAGAGGCACCTCTGCCTGTGGCCTGGATCACACGATTGTAGTCGTTGAACGTGAGCTCAAACTCGAGCCGATCGTCCAGCACGCTCTGGTAGAATGGCATGTGGCTCTCGAGCAGCTCGAAGTCCAGTTTGATGTAGAAGCGATTGCCGAAAGCATCGGCGACGACTTTGTCCGCTAGAACGGACTCGTCTTTGTCCCCACCATTGATTCGGATCCTCGTCGTATTTCGGTTATTCGACGTATCAATGCCTTGGTACTGGTCATTTTCTCTCTCTGAAGCCGTCCTCCAGAGATCGCAGTAGCAGTGGTACACGTCACTGTCGTCGATGCTGAGGACCTCATTCCCCGAAATTTTAATGACGGTCTATTTCACGAGGGCGCGGCCTAGTTTCTGAACGAAGATCCGATTTTCATCTTCGATGTGCAGCGTGATCGTGAAAGCCAACCTCGCGGTCCTGGGGACGATGACATCATGTTAGCCAAGGTTGGGGAATCGAACCAGAAGCTGCTGGTTCGGGCCGATCGTGCGTTGGCTGTAAGTTATCGTCACCGATTGCCTCACCCCATTCACTCCAAGGGGCTCGCGGACGCTTCGGTTGGGGTCAAGCTTTCATCCGTACTTGCTTGATGACATGGTGTCAACTTCGCTGACAACTTCGTTGTTACCCAATAAAGTAGAAGTAAAACAAAGATCAGGAATTGATACAATTAACTTACTCCACCCATAAAAGACACCAAAGGGAAAGAAATACAAACATTAAGCGACCAGACCATAATGGAAACCTAAACAAAGGAAGTCTGTTTTAAACATGCGCGACAACCTTCAAATGCACAAAGATTATGACTGACTTTGAAAACCCCACGTTCGAAGACTGGCCAGACCCTTATGATGTCGCCGACGATGACACGTTCAACCTGCCAGACGCTGTTATGGACCCACCACCGGACGTCGAGCAAGGACTACGCGCGGCCAAGGACAATCTTAGAACCTCCGAGGCGAGTAAAGGCGGACAGCACTTTCTGACTAGAAGAGGCGCCTGGTCGATACTTTCTACAAAGAAGTGAGCCGTGCCTATAAAGGGTGGCGCCTCGAAGGCAGTATCGACTATGACCAGTTTGGTATTGATGACGACGGTAAAACACTCTACTGGACCCCAGGCGACAAAAAGATTCCTATCACTGCGACAAGGGGAGGATTCCAGTTTCTGGCTCTGTCCACACTGGCCTCGAAATATGGAACAGCGGCATAAATGCAATTCGGCAATCACTGGGGCTCACTGACTATAAACCGAATATGCCGCGTCTCAAAAAAAGAGGCTGTGGATACACTCCAAAAAGCAGGGAAACCCTCCCAAAAACACTGAATCCGTCGAGATGACAGAGCTCTCCGGCGTAGCCAACGACGTTTTTGGAGATGTCGAGACCGCATTGAAGACTGATGATCAGCCTATCGACACCGCGTGGGTCACCCAGGCCAAACGAGAGCTTGCAGGGCTTGAAAAGGCGATGACTCGAACCCGAGATGGGTTGGCGAACAATCAGGCGAAGCTGTCAAAGGTCGACGAGGGAAAATCCCAAGTTGAAAAACACTTGGCCAGGGAGCGGCGGAAACTGACGGAAGCGGACGACACCGAGATGCAGTAGGAGATTCAAGACCGAATCAGCAAACTGGAGGGCGATTTCTCCGACATCGAAATCGAAAGACAGTCGAGGCTGGAAGCCCTCTCTACGAACAGAGAAGCTCTCCGGTCCCAGATCTCCCACATCCGTGAGACATTCAGGCGGCTCCTTCATGAAGACACAACGCTGGCTGAGCGCATTCGGACACTCTTTCGCGAACAGGGGATAACGATCGATAGCATCCTTACAGCAGTTGGGATGGCAATCTCGACCCTAGTGCTTGCGCTCACCGGCGGCGGGAGTGTACCGGCGCCGGCTCCCAAGCAACCCGGCAAGGGCGGGGTCAAGGAGTGGGTAAAAAAGCACCTACAGTCCCTCGGGCGTGCCCTTTCCAGTTTGGCCGGCAAGGCCGCTGCTGCCCTGCCCGGAATCATCGGGTCCATCGTCTCTTGAGCACGCTAGGGAAGACCGCTTCATGGCTCGCAGATAATTTGTGGGCCTTGGTCATCGGCGTGGGGGTCCTTCTTCTCGTGGCTGCTCGGGACTGGCTAGCGAAACCGCGCATATCACTCCGTGATAAACCAAAGCGCCACTAAGCCAACCCCGATCCCTGCCACTATGAGAGCTGTTTTTTTCTTCTTCATGGTCGAGACCGGATTTCCAGTCTGCTGGCGGAGCAACCGCGGCAGACGTAGGCGACCCTTCGGGCGGTAGCCCTGCGAGTACTCGCGGATCGGTCCCGGCTGGTGAGGCAGTTTTCCCCTGGATTGTCCTATCGACATTAGAGGCAGGATTGATAGGTGCTGCCTCGTTTATTCCTGGGTTGTGGCCGATGACCGCGTCTGACCCTGCTATTTGGATTTGGTTATTATAACATTGGACATTGCCGGGATTGAGTGCCATGTCGCTCGGCATCAAGTAGAGCCCTCTCCCGCAGGCGTAATCCAGTAGTGTGGATGCATATTGCAACGTCTTTTGATAGCGATCGATGCTGCTGGGGATATCGACGGGTGAGGCGATGGCGTCTTCGAGATTCGCCATAAACTGCTTTTGGCGTCGAACCTCGTCCCGACTATGAGAATGTTGGAACGGGTCTGAGCTTGCGCTCCCAAGATTGCCCAAACGTAAGTCCGAATCGAGTCGTTGAGGCGCTCGACGCCCGCTTGCGTGAAACCTTCTGATTTATCGAGAATGAACATCGTCCACGCCTTTGAAATATCCCGTTTATGTCTGATTGAGTCCTTGGGGTAGAAGAACGGCCCCTGTGCTTGATGCCCCATCCTATATTTACCCGATGTCTCCTTATAACTCCCATATGAGCCGAGCCCTTGACACCCATGGTCTAACTTCTGCCTCCAATCCGTATCAGGTGAAACGGCGAACTCCTCGCAAAGCCGCTTGTAGGCCCTGGATTCATACTGGTTATTGAAGCATGAATAGGACTTGTCCCCAGGGAGGGCGAGTTTTAGCTCCTCAAGCAGACGCCTCATCGTATAATAGACATGAAAGCAATACAGGCTTGCAAGAAGGGGCTCCTCTACTTGGAGATTGTCCTGGAATGAAACACCACATCCGGCGGTTGCGCACCAAACCACAAAGTTCAGCTGGCACTGCCACCAGCTGAAGGGGGCGTGCTGCCAGGTGTCCCAGGCCTTGTTTCCCATATTGACGTCCCCGGTAAGCGGAGGGTTTTGATATTCGGCGAAGACGTCCGGGTGCTTGGTAAGGAAGTGACCTCCCTTATAGTCGACCATTATGACTAGGGTGGGCGCCCCTGCCGCTGACTCCTTATATTTGAAATGGCCGCCTGCCTGATATTTTGCCGAGCTATTAAACGTAAACGCCTTTGTATCCATACTCATTTTGGTGTTGTTGTGCTGTTCAAGTTAATATTTTTATTATTATGTACATCACACTCACTGGCGTTCAAAATGATGTGCCGATACGGGCCTCCGTGGCCTAATGGATAAGAGCGCTGACTCTTAGTCATTAGGTCTCTCACCGCCGTGGGTTCGAGCCTCGCTCGGGTCACGTGTGAGACGCCAAGTTCTGCAACGGAAGGTCAGGTGGTTTTTCTCCGGGTACTCCGGTTTTCGCCCACCTATGATTAACGATCGGCTCGATATGAGTGAAATAATCTTGAAAGGGCCGTAAAACCCAAACCAAAAAAAAAAAAAAAAAAATTATGTGCCAATCAATCTTGCCAGGACCCTGTCTGCGGGTGAGCGAGAGATTGCTCTCTGCGAGTTGACGTATTATCACTGGTTGTACAACATATGCACGGCGAAAAGGAACAATAAAGTCTCAATTAAAAAGACTGAAAAAACGATACCTGACGGATATTATAACGTCTGTGAGTTAAACGAAAATGTGTTTCAGCAGTTGGTCGCCGAACTCACTCTAGATGAACCCTCTGGTCTACTGCGATTGAAAGTAAAGCCCGGAGAAGTCATAACAATGAATCGCGAATTAGCTAATCTCTCAGGGTTTTCTGACAACACTTTTACATCTGCGGACACGACGGGATTTGACGATAACTTGGGCATTAATAAGTTTTTGAGAACCTTTTCCGGGATGTACTTTGCAGTTGAACCACACAAGCTGGCCGTCCATCGTGAGGTCTACTTTCACCTTGCTGAATTAAGTACTTCAGACAATCTGCATAACGGTCGCCCCTCTACACTGCTTAGATCTGTCCCCGTCGAAAACGAAAAGTGTGGATCTGGTAGAACTGAATCATTTCCTGTCTTACAGTACAAAAGGTTGTCGCCAGGGCCTTATTCACAGCTAACTATCTCACTTAGAGATACCAACGGGGAGATGTTACCATTCGAGTATATGAGCGCAACCCTACATATAAGGAATGGTTGACCCAAGCGGCCCCGGTGGGATCAGAAAATGCCCTGGGGTGGCTTTGGCTGATCTTGGTAATACTGAGGGTTTCGGTAAGGACGGAAAAGAAGATCAATTGTATGCTTTCCAGCTCTGTGATGGGGTCTACAAAAGAAAAAAGGTCGCCCAAGCGGGGTCATTGACATTCGGTGATCTCAGCGACGTAGATACCTCACATGCCGTTCCAAAGCGGGTTCATACGCTGGCCTTCACTGGGAGCAAGTGGGTTGCTTTTGCGGACACCGTTCAACAAACTGGGTGGCTTATAGACATCAAGATAGCGTCTCCGTACGTCGTGACTGGAAAACACCACAAAATCAGAAAAGTAGTAAATAGTGGCACTCGGTTGTGTTCGTATATCCCCGAGACGAAGCATATTGTCGTTTCCGAAGATAACGTGCTGAAGACAAGCAACAACCGGTGGGGAATCCTGAAAATAGTCTACGAATTCTCCCCAGCGGGACTCATTGGTATGGACTTACCAACATCATCAATCATACTTGATCTAATTCTCGGAGAGAGACCTGACGACTTTGTTGATGTGTTACCCGGCTTCAAGCTCATATGGCCACAAACGCATGCTTATAAGGAGGTTGGGGTTCACATAGTCACAAAAAAGGGGCTGCTCCTGAAGTGCAGTTCACTCTTGAAGGAATCCAACACCAAGCTAAATATCGTCATTTGGATATAAATAATATTTTTATAGGCCCAGTGTCTCTCAAAGGGCTACGATTTACGCCTGGTGCGCTCACAGCAGACCAAGCAATAGTCATTATTAGCCAGTAGACTATTTAAACCCACCCAGCTCGAGGGGTAATACACGATGGGCCTCTAACCAGGACTTGAAAGCTGAAATAATCACCGACTTCAGAGATTTACACCCTTTTCAATAAGCAAATTTCATTTAGAGCGAAAGGTTAGATCATATTAGTACTATGACTCTCTATCCACCACTTGATACTGGAGACAAACACCGCCTTCAGCACGTGGCCGAGGTCAAATTCCGTCTCGAGAAAGATCAAACTTCAGAGCCTCGCTGTACAAGAAATACAGACGTGGGGCTAACGTTGTTGATGGGATTGATACCGCGCTTACTGCGACTAGCGTAGGGCTCGCTGCTTCTGGCGTCGGGCTCTTGTCAACTATCATCGCGGCGCCTGTCGCCCTTGGCCTTCAAGCTGGAGCGATTGTGTGTGGATTGCTGGGTATTGGCCGAAAACTCTAAACAAAAGCCAAAAAACGAGATTCGTATCTTTGCTGTGTCAAAACTGAACTCAATCACGGACCGCATTTCTATCGCGCTGAACGACGATAATATATCTGAAACAGAATTTCGCCTGATTCTGTGTAAAATCGACAAGTTCAATCAGATGAAAGAAGAAATTCGTAAGCGCCAGAAAGGGACTGCTGGTATATCAGAAGACGAAAAAAAAGAAGTTGTTTCAACGTGCGAGAGACGAGGCGTTAATAACGGCCCGTACCAAGCTGTTGGAAGAGTTGGACAAAACTGGTCACAGTGGCAGCTGAATATTTCTTGCTGGCGAGCTTAAATAAGCACAGGCTGGTCAGTACATATATCACATGCCGTCCTTTTCATTCTCGCGAATTAGCATATAAGAGCCAAGCTCTTTTCACCAAAGATCAATTTTACCTCCATCTGCGTCTGTCTTTAGGACGAAATGGGTAAAACGAACTGGTTAGGAACGAATGGGCACAACTGGCTGATCAGTGTCTTTTGGACGAGATGGGTATAACTAACCGGTTAGGACCGAATGGTCACAAATGGCTGATCAGTGTCTTTAGGATGAAATAGGTACAACTGACTGGTTAGAATCGAATAGGCCTCACTCGCTTGTTAGCGATCAATTACTTCAGTCAAGATTACTATTATAAAACACATCGTCTGCTATGTTCAGTCAAACATTGACAAATATTCGGCAATACCACGTTAACCTATTGGTTTCGTATTACATCTCTAAACGTGTCGAGCACAAGTTTCACAGACGACGAATCAATACACTCAATGCTGTGGTGGTGGGCTTGTTTACCTTAGCTACAGTGGTTGTATGAACACTTGATTCGAGAGCCCCGGGCCGGCGAGGATTGTGGGCCGCCTCTGGGGCTCTGAACTTTTGCCCGAGTTGTTATACGAGGCACTCGGTGGGTGCCCTTGGTATGTCGCAACCAGTTGGGGTGGAAATTTTTTAGGGTTCGAAGGCTTAATTTGCCAAATGGAGGATATTGATGTTTTAGGGTTGGGAGGCTTAATTTGCCAAAAAGAGAAATTCATATATTTGGGTCAAAATAAGCTGGGAGCCTTGATTGTCTTAATGGGCCTTTTATGGCTGAAACAAAAAAGTATTCACCCTCCCTGCTGCTCATCAAACGGTGTATTTTCCACGAAATTTATGACTTGATATCATGTCAGCCCCTAAGTTTTGTTTGATTTGATTTTGTTTTGTTTAACGTCCCCGTCAACACTTTAAAGGTCATTTTGGAGACGTTGCTTCCAATTTTGTGGGACTTTTATCCGACATTGGGATGAAATTACATCTCAAGCCCCTAAGTTTTGAGAAACTAGACAAAGCTGTGTAGCAAATATTAAAAGCGCGGTCCTTCTAGTTTCAGTCAAGAAGATTTTTAAAGGTTTTCCCTATATAAGTCTAGTATGTAAAACAAGTGGGTCCCGAAATGGGGCCATTGTTTGGTCCTGTTCTAGATGAAGCTGCATACCAAACATCAAATACCTGGGAATTCTGGTTGCAGACAAGAAAACTTAAAAGTTTTCCCAATATAAGTCCATGTAATATATGTGGGCGCCAGGGCGGGGCTAAAATTTGAAGAATCATGGCAGAGGTCCACTAGTAGAAACTGTGTACCAAATACGAAAGGTCTGCCTTCTGGTTTCAAACAAGAAGCTTTTCAAAGGTTTCCCATAGAAGTCTATTTAAAACAAGTGGGCACCTGGGTGGAGCCATTTTTGGCTTCAGGACTACAATTTGAACAATCTCAGTAGAAGTCCATTAGATGATGCTTTTTTTGTCATGATTTTGTCCATACCAAACCGGGAAAAATTTTAAAGTTCTTATTTATTCCTAATTTCACGGTGGTGACAGCAAGTGGTTACCTTTCTGGAGTATCCATAAATGGTAAAAGCTCTTAGAATAGTGGTCCATTAATTACTTTTCATATACAATTTAACAGGCTTTCGTGTTGTCCTAACCCATGTATGCCTAGCGTCCTTTTTTGGGCATTGGTAGATAATGTAGACCCAGATCAGACACTTGGTCCACACTGTTTTGCTTTAAGAACATTCGTCTTGAAAATCTTACCACAATCAAGAACTCCAAAGGTGGTGGTGGTGGTGGTGTGTGTGTGTGTGGGGGGGGGACATTGTTTTTATTTATTTAATTTGATGTTTAACGTCCCGGTCAACACTATAAAGGTCATTTTGGCGATGTTGCTTCCATTTTTGTGGGACTTTTACCGAACATTGAGATGAAATGACTTCTCAAGCCCTGTCGCCCAATGAAACCAATAGGGTTTATAAGCACTCGAACAGCTTTGCCTTGGCAGGTTTAGATCCTCTAAGCGGTTTACCAGTATTCGTGTGCGGTCGGATTCAGCTCTGCGTGGAAGCATCATGCAGCCCATTTTATTTCTTCAAGTCCCAATGGGCGGGGGCCGAGGGGGGTTTACAATTGTCGAATTGACGGCCTTTAATACTTCTTGTCATTGGGTCGTAAACAATCGACCCTAATTTACTAAATGGCAAAATCCGAAATCATGTTGTTGTCCACGTGGCCATCACTGATTTGGGAAAACCAATATCACGGTTATTAATAGAAAAAGACTCGCTTTTTCTGTCGATATTTCATGCAGGTCATCGCTATTTATAGAGTCTGGACAGGAATTGTGTGCTTGGTTTGGCAAACACCGAATACCCAGATCAGACGCCGCGGAATGTGGATTCTGCTCAGCCGGTTGCACAGGGACTACACTGTTTGCTCAAATAGTGGCATTTAATGGTTAAATGAAATAGTATAAGAATGTCAGGTTGCTCACGTAATGAAAGGAAAACAATAACAATATATTAATCTAGGCCATTACGTGACGACTTTAGGAATATTCCATTCGTAAAACTGTTTGATAGCGTCGATTGTACAGCTTTTGGAATTCTGCTAAGAACTTAAATTTGTTTAATAGCAAAAAGAGCAGCCAAGACTTTTAAAGGTGGTATCGTTATTAGACATACAGCATAGACCCACATCGGATACCCAGTACATTCATTCTGATCAGGGTCGGGTTCTTACGGCATTACGCAATCTACATGTATATTTGCACTCAGACATAAGAAACAAAAATAAGAAAAAAATAAGAATATATATTTATATCATCTAAAAATGCTAGCTCTTGAGTAAGGAGAGACGCCTTCTCTGCACAGGAGTGCTTTATCGCAAGGCCATAGGCTGACTTCCTGTTAACGGAGCCCTCTGTGGCCCCGCCAATAAGGGCTTGGAGAAATAGATTAGGCTGCATGATGTTTTCCACGCAGAGCTGAAACTGACCGAATAAGAGTATTGTTAAACCGATTAGAAGGTCTAAGCCTTACCAAGCAAAGTAGTGCGAGTTGGACCATCTATGCATACAAAGCCTATTGGTTTCATTTGGCGGCAGGGATTTAGATGCCATTTCATCTCAATGTCGGGTAAAAGTCCAACAAAATTGGAAGCAACGTCTCCAAAATGGCCTAAATAGTCTTGACGGGGACGTTAAACCTAAAATCAAACAAAACTGAGCCCTCCGATTTGTTTAAAGGGTAGACTTTGCCGAGTCCATTCCGAATTCACACGACTAACAACCCGCTCTTTTCCGTTTCATTAAAATAACTAATTCATCCGAGTACTTTTCCACCTCCTTCGTGTACATTCAGTGGTACACGTACATGTCCATGTGCTCGCCTCTCCGAAACAAGCATTCGTGGGTTCGTTTCGTGTTTCGCCGGACTTTCGGGTTACTCCCACCTCCATATGTCCTTAGTTATTACTTGGACGTTAAACGGAAACAAACAAACACATGATTTTTCCACCATTACAGTTTGCCCCCGCCCATCGGGGCTTGGAGAAATAGATTCGGCTACATGATGCTTTCACGCAGAGGTGAAACCGACCGCACATGAGTATTGATAAACAGCTTAGATGGTCCAAGCCTGCCCAGGCGAAGTGGTGCGAGTCGGTCCATGCATATAAACCCTATTGGTTTCATTGGGCGGCAGGGATTGAGATGTCATTTCATCTCAATGTTGGGTAAAATTCCCACAAAATTGGAAGCAACGTCTCCAAAATGACCTACATAGTGTTGACGGAGACGTTAAACCTCAAATCAAACAAATCCATCAAAACAGTTCGCACTTTACCGAGTGCATTTGTCATGATTAACAATTTTAAAAGTCCTTGCACTGCATACCACTGTGTACACCACAGTATGTACATTACGATGACGGATCTGTGTAATATAGTGCATTCTTTCATAACTCTCAAACGGTTATTTTTTCTGGTGAAAACTTCTTATATTGTTCTCATTAAAACTCTAGACATAGATTGTGTGTGCTCGTTAGAACCGGCTAATTGTTGCGGTTCTAACGAGTACCCACAACCAATGTCTCGGAGCAGAAATAATAAACAAGAGGGCCATGATGGCCCTGGATCGCTCGCCTGATCAAAAGAGTAACAAGTGGGCCCTGGGGAGGGCCATTCTTGACCCCAGGGCTATAATGTGCATAATGTGAGGGAGGTCTAAAAAGGTGAAGCTTCATACCAAATATCAACAAAGGCTATAATGTGAACAATCTTGGCAAAGGTCCACTAGATGAAGCTACACACCAAATATCAAAGACCTGGGCCTTGCGGTTTCAGAGAAGAAGATTTTTTTTAAGATATTCCCTACATAAGCCTATGTAAAAGCAAATGGCTCCGGGGCGGGGGCATTTTTAGCCTCAGGGCTATAATTTAAACAATCTTGATAGCGGTCCACTAGATGAAGGTTCACACCAAATATCAAAGACATGGGCCTTGCTGTTTTAGAGAAGAAGATTTTCAAAGATTATCTCTATGTAAGTCTATGTAAAACCAAAGGACCCGGGGGTGGCATTTGTGACCCGAGGGCTATAATTTGAACAATCTTGGTAGAGGTCCACAAGAAGAAGCTCCATACCAAATATCAAAGACATGGGCCTTGCTTGCAGTTTCAGAGAAGACGATTTTTTAAAGATTTCCCTATATAAGTCTATGTAAATACAAGGGGTCTCGGGGCGGGGGCATTTTTGGCCCCATGGCTATAATTTGAACAATCTTGATAGAGGTCCACTAGATGAAATGTCACACCAAATATCAGGTCCACTAGATGAAATTTCACACCAAATATCAAAGACCTAGGCCTTGTGGTTTCACAGAAGAAGATTTTCAAAGATTTTCCCTATATAAGTCTATGTAAAACCAAAGGGCCCCGAGGCGGGGGCATTTTTTGTCTCATGGATATAATTTGAACAATCTTGGAAGAGGTCCACAAGATAAAGTTTCATACCAAATATCAAAGACCTGGACCTTGTGGTTTCAGAGAAGAAGATTTTTAAAGTTTTTTCCCTATATAAGCCTATGAAAAACCAAAGGGCCCCGGAGCGGAGGCATTTTTGGCCCCAGCACTATAATTTGAACAATCTTGGTAGGGGTCCACTAGATGAAGCTTCATACCAAATAGCAAAGACCTGGGCCTTGCAGTTTCAGAGAAGAAGATTTTTAAAGATTTTCCCTATATAATCCTATGTAAAACCAAAGGGCCCCGGAGCGGGGGCATTTTTGGCCCCAGCACTATAATTTGAACAATCTTGGTAAGGGTCCACCAGATGAAGCTTCATACCAAATATCAAAGACCTGGGCCTTGCGGTTTCAGAGAAGAAGATTTTTAAAGATTTTCCCTGTATAATCCTATGTAAAACCAAAGGGCCCTGGGGCGGGGGCATTTTTGGCCCCACCACTATAATTTGAACAATCTTGGTAGGGGTCTACTAGATGAAGCTTCATACCAAATATCAAAGACCTGGGCCTTGCGGTTTCAGAGAAGAAGATTTTTAAAGATTTTCCCTATATAATCCTAAGTAAAACCAAAGCGCCCCGGGGTGGGGGCATTTTTGACCCAGCACTATAATTTGAACAATCTTGGTAGGGGTCCACTAGATGAAGCTTCATACCGAATATCAAAGACCTAGGCCTTGCGGTTTCAGAGAAGAAGATTTTTAAGTTTTCGATGAAAAAAATCTATTTTTGGCTCCTGTGACCTAGATGTCCAACGGACCGAAACCATTTGAACAACTTTGAAAGAGGACTACCTAAGGATCAAAGACCTGTGTCTTGAGGTTTCAGAGAAGAAGATTTTTAAAGAGTTTCCCTATATAAGCCCAGAAGAAGATTTTTTAAGTTTTCATTAAAAAATCTATTTTTGGCCCCTGTGACCTTGATGGGCAGCAGACCAGATCCATTTGAACAACTTTGAAAGGGGTCCACCTAAGGATCATTCCTGTGAAGTTTGGTCAAAATCCGATCAGTGGTTTAGGAGGAGATGTCATTTGAAGAAATTGTTTACGCACGGATGACAGACAAAAAGTGATCCTAATATAAAACACAAGAGGGCCTTGATGGCCCTGGATCGCTCACCTGATCCATAGAGTAACAAGTGGGCCCCAGGGAGGGCCATTATTGACCCAAGGGTTATAATGTGCATAATGCTGAGGGAGATCTAAATAGGTGAAGCTTCATACCAAATATCAACAAAGGCTATAATTTGAACAATCTTGGCGAAGGTCCACTAGATGAAGCTACACAACAAATATCAAAGACCTGGGCCTTGCGGTTTTAGAGAAGAAGATTTTTTTTAAAGATACTCCCTACATAAGCCTATGTAAAACCAATCGGCCCCATGGTGGGGGCATTTTTGGCCTCAGGGTTATAATTTAAACAATCTTGATAGAGGTCCACTAGATGAAGCTTCACACCATATATCAAAGACCTGGGCCTTGCTGTTTCAGAGAAGAAGATTTTTAAAGATTTCCCTATATAAGTTCATGTAAAACCAAAGGGTCTTGGGGTGGGGGCATTTTTGGCCCAGGGCTATAATTTGAACAATCTTGATAAGATTCCACTAGATGACATTTCACAACAAATATCAAAGACCTAGGCCTTATGGTTTCACAGAAGAAGATTTTTAAAGATTTTCCCTATATAAGCCTATGTAAAACCAAAGGCCTACCCAAGGCGGGGGCATTTTTGGTCTCAGGGCTATAATTTGAACAATCTTGGTAGAGGTCCACTAGATGAAGCTTCATACCAAATATCAAAGACTTAGGCCTTGTTGTTTCAGAGAAGAAGATTTTTCAAGATTTCCTTATATAAGCCTATGTAAAACCAAAGGGCCCCGGAGTGGGGGCATTTTTGGCACCAGGGCTATAATTTGAACAATTTTCGTAGAGGTCCACAAGATGAAGCTTGATACTGAATATCAAAGACCTGGGCCTTGCGGTTTCAGAGAATAAGATTTTTAAAGATTTTCCCTATATAAGCCTATGTAAAACCAAAGGCCCCGCGACGGGGGCATTTTTGGCCCCAGCACTATAATTTGAACAATCTTGGTAGGGGTCCACTAGATGAAGCTTCATACCAAATATCAAAGACCTGGGCCTTGTGGTTTCAGAGAAAAAGATTTTTAAGTTTTCGATGAAAAAATCTATTTTTGGCTCCTGTGACCTAGATGTCCAACGGACCGAAACCATTTGAACAACTTTGAAAGAGGACTACCTAAGGATCAAAGACCTGTGTCTTGAGGTTTCAGAGAAGAAGATTTTTAAAGAGTTTCCCTATATAAGCCCATGTAAAACCAATGGGCCCCGGGGCGGGGGCATTTTTTGTCTCATGGATATAATTTGAACAATCTTGGTAGGGGTCCACTAGATGAAACTTTATACCAAATATCAAAGACCTGGGCCTGGCGGTTTTAGAGTAGAAGATTTTTAAAGATTTTCCCTATAAAAGCCTATGTTAAACCAAAGGGCCCCGTGGCGGGGGCATTTTTGGCCCCAGCACTATAGTTTGAACAATCTTGGTAGGGGTCCACTAGATGAACATTCATACCAAATATCAAAGACCTAGGCCTTGCGGTTTCAGAGAAGAAGATTTTTCAAGATTTTCCCTATATAAGACCTTGCAAAACCAAAGGGCCCCAGGGCGGGGGCATTTTTGGCCCCAGCACTATAATTTGAACAATCTTGGTAGGGGTCTACTAGATGAAGCTTCATACCCAATTTCAAAGACCTTGGCCTTGTGGTTTCAGAGAAGAAGATTTTTTAAGTTTTCGGTGAAAAAAAATCTATTTTTGGCTCCTGTGACCTAGATGTGCAACGGACTGGAACCATTTGAACAACTTTGAAAGAGGACTACCTAAGGATCATTCCTGAGAAGTTTGGTCAAAATCCGATCAGTGGTTTAAGAGGAGATGTCGTTTGAAGAAATTGTTTACGCACGGACGCACGGACGACGCACGGACGGACGAACGAACGAACGGACGGACAGGGGCAACGCTATATGGCCTTCCAACATTCTTCGAATGGCGGGGGAATAAAATACTCCGAACGTCACAATATTTTTTAGGGTACAGTGACGACAGCGTTTTTCCTGACCACGGAAACGCATGCAAAACGCATGTTAACGATTTGGAAACTCAACGTTTGAAACAAACTCAAACGATCGTTTTCAATTTTAGCCCATCAGACCATCGTTACTGAAATGGTAAACGTTTCATGTCAAACAGTCCGAATATTGACCAACCACACTGTCGTTTTCAAAATGCTGTCTGGTTTCAAAAGTTTTATCAGTTTGTTGAGTCAACCATCCTTAAGCTTCCGGTTTCAGCTTTTTATTTTTTCAGTTGCATTTAAAAAGTTATACAATTTACAGGCGATGGCGTATATCTGATGCAATCAACATAAAAAACCTTTGTATTCTTCCATTCAGATTCAGACATGTGTAATTTAAAGATATTTCTATTCTAAGCTCTGCATGGCAGCCATATTTTTCATCCGAAAGGAACTGTTTAGCTAATTCTGTGGAGGGACACCGAACCAATATTCCTATGAAGTTTAAATTAGATTAGAGTAAAGGTATATGAGTTGTCATTTAAAGTTTTATTTTTATATTTTTAGCTCTGGCGGCCATTCTGTATATTGAAGGGGAACTGTTTTAGCTAATATATAACAGGGTCACCTAAACACATTGCACTTAAGTTTGAATGAAATTGGACCAAAGGTGTAGGAGAAGTTGCCATTTATAGAGTGTTTCTACTTTTAACTCTGGTGGCCATTTTGTTCCTCAGGGCAGAACAATTTTACTCATTTGGGAAGAGGGTCACCTCAGCATCATTCCTATGAAGTTTAAATGAAATTGGTCCATGGTATATGAGGAGTTGTCGTTAAAATATGTAACTATTTTTAGCTCTGGCAGCCAGCTTGTTCACCGGAGATGATCGATTTTAATTGTTTTTTTTTTTTTGTTTTTTTTTTTTGGTTTGGGTTTTACGGCCCTTTCAAGATTATTTCACTCATATCGAGCCGATCGTTAATCAGAGGTGGGCGAAAACCGAAGTACCCGGAGAAAAACCACCTGACCTTCCGTTGCAGAACTTGGCGTCTCACACGTGGCCCGAGCGAGGCTCGAACCTACGGCGGTGAGAGACTGATTTTAATTGTACTGGTAGGTGGCTACCTAGGCAAAATTCCTGTGAATTACATTGACCCAGTGGTTTAGGAAGAGTTAGCACCAGAGTCTACGGCGGCCCCACCCTAAATATTTTTAATTCAATAGAGAAGGAGCCTGATATTACGTGGACTCGACCCACCGTGATCTAACTGACGGCTTTCTTCTGCTCTGACATCGGATTTTTGTCACGAGGATTGTGGCCACGTAAAATCGAATTAAGCCCCCCCCCCCCCCCCACACACACACACACCTCCGGTGGGATTCTTTTCACGGACCGTTCCAAGGCGGTTCTTCTGTCGCGGTTTATTTTTGTTATGGTTTGTCTTTGTGTGTTTGTATCGCTTATATTAGTTTGTTTTGGATAGCCAATTGGCCATTTTGTGGGAAAATAACTGTCATTTTGGCTTTCCGCTATTGATTTTTCCATTATGTTTTTGTTTCATGTTTGTGGTGTCTCTGATGGGAGCTGTGCGTTAATAATATCGATTCCTGATCACTGTCTTCACTTCTATTTTGTTGAGTCCTTAACCCCGATTCATGATTGTACTAATCTATACATGATCGTTTTACCTTGTATTTCATTATGAATCACTGTTGAGCTAGGAAGCCTCCATGCGGATCAATTTGTAATTGTTATTATGCTTGATACTGCACTGGAACTGAGGAGGAGGGTTGAAATTTAATAAATTTCGGAGTTGAAGCCCCAGTAGTTTGACTCCTGACCGTCCCGCCCACAAAGAGGGTTGATGCGTCGTTAAACACGAAATCATCATCATCCTGACCGTCCCAAGGTGGTCGTTCTTTTGCAGGTCTTATTTGTTTATTGGCTTTGTGCCGTCGGTTCATGTTTCGTCTGATGTTTTTGTGTGTGCTTCCATGTCGCATAAAGGCATTTATTCTTGATTATTGAGGACTATCATTTCATCACATAATATTATGTAGCCCTCAGTGCTGACTGAAGAGAAGTCCTCTGTCTTCAACAGGTAAGGGGCCTCCCTTGGGAAAATCAATAATTTACTAACTGTTGACTAGAGTATACATTGTTGATTTTCTCCTTAAGTGCCTCAGTCAGGGGATTCAACAATAGCTACTAATCACCCTATTAAGGGCTGCCTTTGATCTGCTAGAGACAGTATATCACAGGGGCAATGAAACAATTATGAACACACGGTGTATCCTACTGTCTAAGACTAAATGCCTTTGATTTCTTTAGGTGACTTGAGATGGCTGCGTTCGTTGATTGTGGCCTTTCCTGAGTGACATTTTCTTACTAATTTGCATTAATTGCAAATTGTTGACGTTTCATCTATTTTTAGCTCTAGTGGCCATTTGCTGATTTTAGAGGAAAGGTTTTTGCTATTTGGAAGAGGGTCGCCTTAGCAACATTCCTATGTAGTTTGAATGAAACTGGCCCATGGATATAAGTAAAGTAGTCATTTAAGGACGTTTCCATTCTTAGATCTGGTGGCCATCTTGTTCATCAAAGACGAACAATTTTAGCCGTTTTGGTAGAGGGTCAACTAAGCAACATTCATGTGAAATTTGAATGTAATTGGCCCAGGGCTATAGGACGAGAAGTTGTTTCATTTTTTTTTTCTTTTTTCAGCTATAGTGGTCAATTTAGTCATCGGAGCGAAACGATTATAGCTATTTTATAAAGAGCCACCTAGGCAACATGCTAATGAATTTTAAATAAGATTGACTCAAGGGTTGAGGAGAAGTATGTATTTTAAAGCAAATTGTTGACGACGGACGGGGGACGACGGACGACGGACATTCACTGATCAGAATAGCTCACCTAAGGTGAGCTAAAAAGCATAAATCATATGATTCGCAGCTGCATGGCATCCCACAATATCTCATGCGGGCAAGTGACTGCGCGAGCAGCTCGAGATTTCTGTTACAACTTAGGTAAATATCGCAATTAACGCTTAGTCGAGTGAACAACTACATGTATGACCGGCATGTTTGATTGTTTTCCGTTGCGGCAGAAATCAACATTTAGGTTTCACACGGGGTCTTTCACTAAAGACAACAAGAGGGCCCAATGGCCCTATATCGCTCACCTGTGTACCAGAAAATCATAAGTGTAGGAGACCACTTGACATTGCTACATATTAAATATCTGAGCTCTGGGCCTTATGGCTTTGGAGAAGAGTTTTGATTTTTTTTCCAGTATACGTCCATAGGTCAATTTTGACCCAAAGGGCATGGTTGGCAGGATTTATGTAGGCAACCATTTTTTGTTGCTATATACTAAATATCTAAGGTCCGTACTTCATGTTTTCAGAGAAGAAGATTTTTAAAGCTTTTTTTTTTCTTTTCATTATGTTTATTGGAGTTAAGAAGCCTCAGGATTTGGCCAATTTGAACCCCAGGGGCAAGACTCAGGCAGGATTCATGTAGGCAACAACTCCATGTTGCTACATGCTAAATACCTAAGCTCTGGGCCTTATGGTTTCACAGAAGAATATTTTTCAAGTTTCTTTTTTTTCCATTTTAAGTTTTTTTTTCCATTTTAAGTCCATCCATGGTAGCTAATGGGCCTAGGTGTGGCCAATTCTGACCCAAGGGGCATGATTGGCAGGATTTATGTAGGTGACCTGAGCCCTGTTGTTTCCGAGATGAAGATTTTTGAAGCTTTTTTTCCATTAGGAGTCTATGGGAGCTAAGGGGCCCCGGGGCGTGGCCCATTTGGACCCCAGGGGCATGATTGGCAGGATTTATTAAGGTGACCACATACCTTTACTACATGTTAAATGTCTAAGCTACGGGCCCTGTGGTTTCAGAGAAGAAGATTTTTTAAGCTTTTTTTTCCATTAGGAGTCTATGGGAGCTAAGAGGCCCCGGGGCGTGGCCCATTTGGACCCCAGGGGCATGATTGGCAGGATCTATGTAGGTGACCACTTGCCGTTGCTACCTGCTAAATATCTAAGCTCTGGGCCCTGTGGTTTCAGAGTGGAAGATTTTTAAGCTTTTTACCATAAGGAGTCTATGGGAGCTAAGGGGCCCCGCGGTGTGGCCCATTTGGACCCCAGGGGCATGATTGGCAGGATTTTTGTAGGTGACCACTTGCCGTTGCTACATGCTAAATATCTAAGCTCTGGGCCCTGTAGTTTCAGAGAAGAAGATTTTTGAAGCTTTTTTCTTTATGAGTCTATAGGAGATAAGGGGCCCCGGGGCGTGGCCCGTTTGGACACTGGGGGCATGATTGGCAGGAATTATGTAGGTGACTACTTGCCCTTGCTACATGCTTAATATCTAAGCTCTGGGTCCTGTGGTTTCAGAGAAGAAGATTTTTGAAGCTTTTTTCCATTATGAGTCTATTGGAGCGAAGGGGCCACGGGGCACGGCCCATTTGTAACCCAGGGGCATGATTGGCAGGAAAAATGTAGGTGACCACTTGCCCTTGCTACATGCGAAATATCTAAGCCCCGGGCCCTGTGGTTTCAGAGAAGAAGATTTTTGAAGCTTTATTCCATTATGAGTCTATAGGAGCTAAGGGGCCCCGGGGTGTGGTCAGTTTGGACCCCAGGGGCATGATTGGCAGGAATTATGTAAGTGACCACTTGCCGTTACTATATGCTAAATATATAAGCTCTGGGCCCTGTGGTTTCAGAGAAGAAGATTTTTAAGCTTTTTTTTCATTATGAGTCTATGGGAGCGAATGGGCTCCGGGGCGTGGCCCATTTGGAACCCAGGGGCATGATTGGCAGGAATTATGTAGGTGACCACTAGCCGTTGCTACATGTTAAATATCTAAGCTCTGGGCCCTGTGGTTTCAGAGAAGAAGATTTTTTAAGCTTTTTTCCATTATGAGTCTATGGGAGTGAAGGGGACCCGGACCGTGGCCCATTTGGACCCCAGGGGCATGATTGGCAGGAATTATGTAGGTGACCACCTGCCGTTGCTACATGCTAAATATCTAAGCTCTGGGCCCTGTGGTTTCAGAGAAGAGGATTTTTGAAGCTTTTTTTTCCCATCATGAGTCTATAGGAGCTAAGGGGCCCCGGGGCGTGGCCCATTTGGACCCCAGGGGCATGATTGGCAGGAATTATGTAGGAGACTACTTGCCGTTGCTACATGCTAAATATCTAAGCTCTGGGCCCTGTGGTTTCAGAGAAAAAGATTTTTGAAGCTTTTTTCCATTATGAGTCTATGTGAGCGAAGGGGCCCCGGGGCGTGGCCCATTTGGAACCCAGGGGCATCATTGGCAGGAATTATGTAGGTGACTACTTGCCCTTGCTACATGCTAAATATCTAATTTCTGGGCCCTGTGGTTTCAGAGAAGAAGATTTTTTAAAATTTTCCCTTTATAAGTCTATGGGAGCTATATGTTGCCATGGCAACCAGAATTCCAATCTGATCAGCCCAAAAACCTTATGCAGCCTTTCCCCCTACCTGATGATGCTTCACGTGAAATTTGATCAAGATTGGCCATGGGGTGTTAGAGATAAACTTATTTGAAATTGTTTACGGACGCACGCACGGACGCACGCACGGACGCACGCACGCACGACGGACGACGGACAAAAAGTGATCCCAAAAGCTCACCTCGTCACTACGTGACAGGTGAGCTAATAAAGTGCATAAATAAAAGTGAAGGCAATGGTCAGGAATCGATACAATTAACCCACAGCTCCCAGCGAAAGAAACACAACCACGAAATAACTAAACTTCAATGAAAACATCAATAGCGGAAAGCCAACAGGACAGTTACTTTCCCACAAAATGGCCAACTGGTTATCCAAAATAAAATAATATAAGCGAAACACACACTCAACGACAAACCATAACAAAAATAAACCACGACAGAAGAACCGCATTGGAACGGTCATTGAAATGAATTCCACTGGGGGTCTTAAATCGATTTTACGCAGCTGCAATCCTTGCCCGATTTAGAAAAATAATTTGTTTAATCCGCATGAAGGCTTCCTAACTCATCAGTGAAACATCTCCGAGAACACAAAATTCACACAACCACAGATATGAAACAACTATGAGGACAAAATCGCAATTTTGTTACTCAATGTATCGCGGAATGCCCTCGTGCTATTGCGAGAAACTACGACAGCCGTGCGACATCCGATTGCCATCTTGAATTTTGTGTATTAAATTCTGGTCCATTTTGTTTCCGAAAAACATTATGTAATTTGGATGGACTGATGTATAATAGCATTTATCAAATGACGTCGCGTCTGAGAGTGTAATAACGCCATGTATGATTTTCGATAATCCACTAGTGGATTAAATATGCAAATTAGTTAGATACGCCCCGTAACGTTACATGTACAACGTCCTTAACGACGTCGCGTTTACTAATGGCGGAATATTGATATTTTTGTAAACAATCGTGAATAAAATGCGTTTTAAATGTCATATGATAAATAGAATCTTGCATTCGTGCTCATGTATTATTGAATTTATTAAACTCGTTGAGAAAAAGGGATAAAATGCTCGGCAAAGCCTCGCATTTTATCCCTTTTCCTCAACTCGTTTAATAAATTCAATAATACATGAGCACTCATGTAAGATCCTCTATTACCCTTGGCAGCTAAGTTCGTTATTTGGATGGCCAATAGTCCAGCTAAAGCTGCATAAAAGATGAAAAAAAAAAAGATTTTCAAGTCGCGTTATATTAAAACTGATACATTGGAATTCTGTCACGAGAAACAAATATTTTGTTTTTCGGTTACAGATCTTTGATTCGCTCCTATCATATGATAAATCCTGTTCTTTGTTTATACGCTGTTGTTGAGATAATAACGACAGAAACAGGTACAAACGATTTAAGTTGTGTTTGTTTGGTTTGAGGCTTAACGTTCCTGTCAACACTATTTAGGTAATTTTGGTTGCTTCCGATTTTGGGGGACTTTTACCCGACATTGATATGAAAAGACATCTCAAGCCCTACCACCCATAGAAACCGCTTGGATTTATAACCAGGGACGGATTCGTACCACTTTGCCTGGGCAGACATAGACCTTCTAAGCGGTTTACCAGGGGCCAGTTGTTCAAAGCATCGTTAGCTTAACGAGCTCGTTAGTGGTCATATTGTTAACTCTTCTAGCAAGTACAATACCGTAAATTTTGGTATTTTTGCTGAAAAAATGTGAGCAGCTTTTGCGTCCGCAAAAGCTGCTCACATTTTTTCAGCAAAAGTTTCAGCATATTTGCCATATTTAATGATCAAAGTTTTAACGATACGTTAACTAACGACGTCGGCCCCCGCCCATAGGGGCTTGAAGAAATATATGGGCTGCATGATGCTTCCACGCAGAGCTGAATCCGACCCGCACACTAGTACTGGTAAACCGCTTAGAGGATCTAAGCCTGTCCAGGAACCGCTGTGCGAGGCGGACCGTCCATGCTAATAAACCCTATTGGTTTCATTGGGCGACAGGGCTTGAGATGTCATTTCATCTCAATGTCGGGTAAAAGTCCCACAAAATTGGAAGCAACGTCTCCAAAATGACCTTTACAGTGTTGACGGGGACGTTAAACCTCAAATCAAACAAATAACTAACGACGTCGTTAGTTTTGAACAACTGGCCCAAGTACTCATGCTCGGTCTGTTTCAGCTCAACGCTTGGTCAATAAAATAAAACAAACATGTAAACTTTACACTTCCATGATATTAAGGGGAATGGGAACACCTGGCAGATTTTTCCGCCATTTTTCTAAGGGAGATAACTTTCGGGACTTCCTATACGCTTTTCTATAAGTTCTGTCCCACGGAAAAAGGGGTCAACTATTGACATGAGAGACAAAAATACTTTTGCAGGAGTTACCTCCCCTGAAGGTGTTCCCATTCCCCTTAAGTGTTGTTTTACCGGAGTTACGGGCATACAGGGTGATTATATGGCACGCTTTGAAGTCCATCGAAACTTGTCAGTCGACTTTTACGCGGATCGTGCAATCAAAGCGTCCATCCTAATAGTAGTAGAACCTGACAATCCCTAAAAGTGTGAATCTGAAAAGTAGCAGACAACATTTTAGAACGATCTTTGTTTGTTTGTTTGTTTGTTTGAATCGGCGATTTACGTCCTCGACAACACTATTTAGGTAATTTTGGGGATGCTGCTTCCATTTGTGTGGCACTTTTACCCGACATTGAGATGAAATGACAGCCAAAGCAAACCAATAGAGTTTATATGCAGGGATGATCCGACCTTTGCCTGGGCAGGCTTAGACCTTCTAAGCGGTTTACCTGTACTCAGGTGCGGTGGTCGATTTTAGCTCTACGTCCAAGCACCATGCAGCCCAAACTATTTCTCTAAGCCTCGATGGGCGGGGGGCCTGAGACAGGGTAATAATACGGCTATGAAAGTCGTCCAACCTTATCGCTCGAGTTTTATGGAGTCAAAGTGAACATCCCAATAGTAGCAGAACTTGACAAACCATTAACCCTTATCTTGCTGTTCACGACAACCCCGAACTTTGGAAACAGTGTAGATCCAGATCAGATGGCTTCTGAAGAAGCCATCTGATCAGGATCTACACTGTTTGGCATTCAGTTTATAAATTTGTAGCAATAAATTACATCAAGTTATTTGATTGGTTGATAGACAGAAATGGGTGTGGCTTAAATGAATATTCAGCAAGAGAAGGGTTAAAGTGCCAATCCCAACAGAAACAGACAACTTTTTCAAATATGTGAGCAAAATAGAAGTGAAGGCAATGATCAGGAATCGATACAATTAACCCACAGGTCCTATCAGAGACACCAGAGGGAAAGAAACACAAACATGAACCAACAGACCCTAACGGAAACATCAATAGCGGAAAGCCAAAAGGACTTTCCCACAAACTGGCCAATTGGTTATCCAAAACAAAATAATGTAAGCGATACAAAGACTAAAAGACAAACCATAACAAAAATAAACCGCGACAAGAACCGCCTTGGAACGGTCAGTGGAACGAATTCCACTTGGGTGTGTGTGTGTGTGGGGGGGGGGGGGGCTAAAATCGATTTTACGTGGCCACAATCCTCGCACTTACTTCCGTCGCGATTTAGACAAATAATTTGTTTAGTCCGCATGCAAACCCGTAAAGTAAACTGCCGCTGCTAACAAAAATACTTTTACAAATGGTTGAAACCATGTACTGACGCATAATCTTAACGTACCAATTGCCGCTTTCATTTTTTTCTAGAGTGAAACAGGCATTTGTTAGGTTCATTTGCTACACTCAAGTTATCGAAATATTCCAAACGGTTTGAGTGTTATTATCATTTCAATGTTTTACCATTTGGGCCTCGGCGAGGCTATTCTAATAGAAATCTGACATGTTTCACACTCATACGCCAGCCATTGTCTGCATCTATCAGAATTCCTCATTACGATAACACACCCGTGTGACATAGTGTATTTTTCACATCTCCAAAATGGCCATTTTTCTGATGAAAATCCTTGATAGTTTTCTTATAAAAACTGCAAACATAGGTTGTGGGTGCTCGTTAGAACCGCCTCAATGAGGCGGTTCTAACGAGTACCCACAACCTATGTCTTGGAGCAAAAATAAGAAAAATAATGTTTACCCCCGTAAACCCCAGTTTTCTCTATATAAAATGGGGTATAGGGGGGGTCTTCATTTCACGGACTTGTTCACGTGATGTAAACTTATCAAAAATTCCAGGCAGGCCTCGACAGCTCAGTCGGATGCGCGTCTGACTGGTGATCAAACAAACAATATTCTGTCAGCAGATCCAAAATTTTCAAAATACAGTCGAACTTCAATGGCTCGAACACCTTTAGGACCTCGAACATCTGTTCGAGACAGGGGTTGTTCGAGCCACTGAGATTACTGTCAGCAGGCATAACGAGATACTTTTAGACATCTTTTCTGTGTTCTATAATGAAAATGTATGCTGTGTGTACTCATTAGAATCGCCTCATCGAGGCGATTCTAATGAGTATATACAGCATACATTTGCAAGAACATAGACTAAAATCTCACTAATTATCCGCCACTATTTCTTATGTAGAGGATTTCGCTAGGGGCTCAAGAATGGGTTCGACACATCCATGGTTAACGAGCCATCGCTGTTCGAGCCATCGAAGTTCTACTGTATTCCAAATTATTTGTTTATTATGGTGATTTCCATTTTGTCAAATTTGTGCCTTGGCGAGGCTATTCATATAGAAATCTAGCATTTTTCCTATTTTATTTGGTATATCTTGTCGGTATCTACCAGTATCCCAGAACTGGTCCAGGCGGTTAAGTCGCGGATCTACGGACGGACGGACGTACGAACGATCTGCTCATGTGCGGGTCGTGCTATGAAAGTGCAGCAGAACTTGACAAACCATAGCAGACAACATTTTAGAATGAGACAGGATGATTATAGGGCACGCTTTGAAAGTCGACCGAACCTTGTCAAAGTGACAAACTCTCAAAAGTAGCAAACATTTTTGCGAATGAGAAAGTAAAAGCTTAAATAACCAATGCCGAATGTAGCAGAACGCATTTTGAAATGGAATAAACGCAAATTCTTAAAGTGTCTATCTGCAGTTACTCGTAGTTATTATTGTAGAAAGCAAACATTTCATAGCTTCATATGCCAGCTCTTGTCCGCATTTGTCAGTACAATATTCCAAACCGTTTTAGTCATTTTGACCTTTTCCATATTTTCACTTTTTGTGCCTATGCTCGGCGAGGCAATTCTAAATGAAATCTAGCATTTACAGGTTCAGACGCTACAAACAGTATAAACAAAATTATCAAAACATTTAACGGTTTGAGTGTTTTAACGATTCCGTACTTTCAGAATTCGGTCCTTGGCGAGGCTATTCTAATAGAAATGTAGCTTTCGTTTTTAATTTATCTATTTTACTGGTTAAATATTGTCGATATCTGTACACTCGTTAAATATTCCGGGCGACAATTTCGGTAAATGACCACGGAGACGGAATGCAAAGGGAGGTCAGTGCCTTAATATATCCGAGGTCTAAACTGATTGAATTGTTTCTCTTCCTCTATGTATACTGCTTGCAGAGAAAAACTGGAGTTTACCAGGGTACACATCAGTTTCTTTATTATACACGAACTTTCGAAGAGAAAGCGGGGATTATGTATTACCCCTCGTCTGTCCGGATGTCCGTCCGTCCGTCTATAATGTCCCACCATTGCTCCTACACCATTTAAACTAGAATCTCGAAACTTTCACTTTGGCTGAGAACTACAGCAACATATTCAGAATATTGATGTGACTCCCCTCCCTCAGGTGCGGGTGTGGCCCAACACTGCCCGAAGGGTCAAACTTTATTTTGTCTAAAATATAGCAGTCATGTTGCATATCAAATCGAAGGTAATGAAGAGTAGAATACAGTGGTTCAAATATTTGGATTTTCAAAGGTTTTCTCTATATGAGTCTGTGTAAATATGTTGGCCCTGGGGTGGGGGTGCTATAATTTTAACAATCTTGGTAGCGGTCAACAAGACTAAGCTTCATACCACATATCAAAGACCTGGGCCTTCTGGTGTAAGACAAGAAGATTTTTAAAGCTTTTGCCTCCATATAAGTGTGTAAACCATGTGAGCCCCGGGGCGGGGTCAGTTCTGGTGCAAAGGCTAAAATTTGGACAATAGTAGTAGAGGTCCACAAGATGAAACTTCATACCAAATATCAAAGACCTGGGCCTTCTGGTTTCAGACAAGAAAATTTTCAAATGTTTACCCATTGTGTATATGTCTGTGTAAACCATGTGGGCCCCGGGCCGGGAATATTTTTGGCGCCTCGGCTATTATTTGAACAATCTTGATACATGACCACAAGTTGAAGCTGAAGACCTGGACCATCTGACTTCAGACAAGAAGGTTTTTAAAGGCCACAATCTAAGAACGCAGCCATCTCAAGTCACTTAAAGAAAGCAAATGACATGGGGGCACACACAAAACAAAAAAAAAGAAAAAAAAAGACGATATATGAACCAACGGCACAAAGCCAAATAACAAATAAGACACTGCCGAAGAACGACCGCCTTGGGACGGTCAGTAGTAAACTACTGGGGGCTTCAACTCCAGAGTTTATGAAATTTCAATCCTCGCCCTCAGTTCCAGTACAGTATCAAACAAAATAACAATAACACATTTTATCATATGACGTCGCGCCTGAGAGTGTAATAACGCAATGCATTATTTTCGATAATCCACTAGTGGATTAAATATGCAAATTAGCTACATACGTTCCGTAACGTTACATGTACGACGTCCTTAACGACGTCGCGTTTACTAATGGCGGAATATTGACATTTTTGTAAACAATCGTGAATAAAATGCGTTTTAAATGTCATATGATAAATAGAATCTTGCATTCGTGCTCATGTATTATTGAACTTATTAAACTCGTTGAGGAAATGGAATAAAATGCTCGGCAAAGCCTCGCATTTTATCCCTTTTCCTCAACTCGTTTAATAAATTCAATAATGCATGAACACTCATGTAAGATCCTCTATGATCCGCATGGAGGCTTTCTATTTCAAAAATGAGTCAAAATAAAATACATGGTAAAATGGTCATATATATAGAGGATCTTACATGAGTGTTCATGTATTATTGAATTTATTAACGAGTTCAGGAAAAGGGATAAAATGCGAGGCTGTGCCGAGCATTTTATCCCTTTTCTTCAACGAGTTTAATAAATTGTTGATATAGAGGATCTTACATGAGTGTTCATGTATTATTGAATTTATTAAACGAGTTGAGGAAAAGGGATAAAATGCGAGGCTGTGCCGAGCATTTTATCCCTTTTCTTCAACGAGTTTAATAAATTGTTGATATAGAGGATCTTACATGAGTGTTCATGTATTATTGAATTTATTAAACGAGTTGAGGAAAAGGGATAAAATGCGAGGCTGTGCCGAGCATTTTATCCCTTTTCTTCAACGAGTTTAATAAATTGTTGGTATAGAGGATCTTACATGAGTGTTCATGTATTATTGAATTTATTAAACGAGTTGAGGAAAAGGGATAAAATGCAAGGCTGTGCCGAGCATTTTATCCCTTTTCTTCAACGAGTTTAATAAATTGTTGATATAGAGGATCTTACATGAGTGTTCATGTATTATTGAATTTATTAAACGAGTTGAGGAAAAAGGGATAAAATGCGAGGCTGTGCCGAGCATTTTATCCCTTTTCTTCAACGAGTTTAATAAATTCAATAATACATGAGCACGAATGCAAGATTCTATTTATCATGTGACATTTAAAACGCATATTATTCACGTTTGTTTACAAAAATGTCAATATTCCGCCATTAGTAAACGCGACGTCGTTAAGGACGTCGTACATGTAACGTTACGGGACGTATCTAGCTAATTTGCATATTTAATCCACTAGTGGATTATCGAAAATAATACATGACGTTATTACACTCTCAGACACGACGTCATATGATAAATATTAATACTATCATGAATCAGGGTTGAGGACTCAACAACAATCCGACGTCAGATAAGAAGAAAACCACCAGTTAGATCAATGAGGATGGAATCCAGGAAATATCCGGCTCCATCCCTCTTGAATTCAAAAGATTTTGGATGGGATCGTCATAGAGTCCGAAGTCCAGCCCGCCGCCGTGCAACCGAAGAGCGAAGCAAAGATGTCCGCTGTAAAAGTATCGACAACCACACACGCGGTCTATCGCATAACATCCATGCTTAACCGATTTTTCCTGAACTAACCAGAAACAAGAAAAGATATGACACAAAGTGCCAAATCAAGTGACTCGATTGTGATTTGGAAAGGAAGAGGCAATGAAATGTTCTGTTATGAACTTATGAACTAGATTTATTTGACCGTGTCGGCCTGAACACTGCATTTGCAGTATCATATTCAACATGCCCGGTTTTCTTGCCAGTTTGATCATGTTTGTGGAAAACTATGTTGAATTTAACAGTGTAACGGAGTTGAATTCGACAATGACTGATCAATGGTCTTATTATTTCCAACTCAATCATCGTTTTCTATATAAGCCCCGTCAAACGAATTCGTGTCTTCGAGCATTCCGTCATGACAAATTTTAACTGCGCATGCCCAGCTATTCAGAGGTGCCAGAGACATGGCTTTCTGTCTGAAGGTTCCTCTTGATTCACTGCTTGTATGAGCGAGCAGCGAAGGTTCTGGTGAGACTGCGCGGATGCACAGGCTCGCCTGAACCTTCGCTGCTCGCATAGGCGATAAGTACCAAAATCGCATGACGGGGCCCATATGTATTATTATTGCTGATGAATTTTCAGCAAGTGTTTATTCATTTTTTCCAACACATATATTACAATAATAATAATAATAATAATAATAATAATAATAATAATAATAATAATAATCATCATCATCATAATCAAAATCATAATACTTGTTGTAAAAGTAGCAGTTGAAGTAATGGTGGGAATAGTAGAAAGTATGATTATTATAATCATCGTTTGGATTATTGAAATTATTATCATCATTATTATTATTGTAGTAGCAGTAGTAGTAGAAGTAGTGGTAGTAGTAATAAGTGTAGTATTGTTTGTTTTTTTATATGAGATTTAACGTCCCCGACAACAATATTTATGTCATTTTGGAGGCGCAGCTTCCAATTTTGTGGGAGTTTTACCCTACATTGAGATTAAATGACTTCTCAAGTCCTGCCGCCCAATGTAACCAATACATGAATTGGGTCTATATGCATGGACGATCCGACCCACTTTCCTGAGTAGGCTAGTATAGTAAGAGTTGTAGTTAGAGTAGAATTATTATTCTAACACAGCGCGCCTATATAGGCAATGCAAAATAACTGTGTTTTATTCTGCAACAAATCACAATTCGGAAGAGCGTGACGTGTGACGTCATTAAAACTGCAAATTTATGACGTCACTAGTCGATTTACTTGACGTTAGACGGTGTAACGCCATTTTCTCGCATCGAAAACGTTAGAAAAGGATATAAATGCATGTGTTTCAGTCGATAATTTTAGCGGGATTTCTTCTAACAATGGCGAAAAGTTGTGGGATTTTGAAGGAAACAACAACATTATTGCCGATTTTCAGCGTGTTAGAATCGAAATAGATCAGCTCTAGCCAGTGATTTGTTGTGTAATATATCACAGTTTGTCGGTCAGTTGTAAGTAGACAAATCACGCGCGCTACGCGCTTGTGATTTGTCTACTTTACAACTGACCTCCAAACTGTGATTTATTACACAACAAATCACAGCTAGAGCTGATCTATTTCTTAATTATAATTGCTTTTAGTATTAAACTTGTCATTATCATGAGTAGCAGAATAAGTAGTAGTAGTTTGTTTGAATCCCTGTCAACACTATTTAGGTCATTTTGGAGACATTGCTTCCAATTTTGTGGGGCTTTTATCCCGCAAGGAGATAAAATGTCATCTCAAGCCCTGACGACCAAACAAACCAAAATGTTTATATGTAGGGGCTGTCCGACTCGCACCATTTTGCCTGGGCAGGCTTTAAGCGGTTTACCAGTACTTTCAGGTCTGCGTGGAAACATTATGCACCACATTTTATTTCTGCAAACCCCGTTGGGCAGGGGCCCATGTAGTAGTAGTAGTAGTAGTTTAATTTTTTTTCATCGTCGTTTTCATTATTAACATTATTATCAGTCGTAGTAGAAGTAGTAGTTGTTGTTGTTGTGATAAATTATTATTATTATTATTATTATTATTATTATTATTATTATTATTATGTTCATTCCTACAAACAATATCAAATTTCGTTTTCATCACGTAAACATGCTCTTGTAGTGCCCTTATACATGTAAATCCGATTTTATGTTATTTACATTATTTTGACAATATTTCAACCAACAAACTTCAATTGAATTGTTAGAAAAAAAATGCATTTTTTTCCAAGTCAAGAAACACAGCATTATCTGATTATTATGGATGAATTGTAAATATGTTTTCTGCCCTAATGAACTTCGTTTGAAACAAATGAGAAACATAATAAAACGATATCTTGTGGACAGCTTTATATTAACTTTTGAAAGCAGTTATATGTCTTCTAAGTGAGCATATCCACAGTCAGGGCACAGCAAAATGTACAAGTTGGTAGGTTTGAAACACAACTCATTACGAAACATAGTACTTTTTTCACATCTCCAAAATGGCTACTTTTCTGATGAAAACCCATGATATTTTTCTTATTTATACTGCAAAGTTAGGTTGTGGGTGCTCGTTAGAACCGCCTCATTGAGGCGGTTCTAACGAGTACCCACAACCTATGTCTTGGAGCAGAAATAAGAAAAATATTGTTTACCCCCGTAAACCCCAGTTTTTTCTATATAACGTGGGGTGTAAGGGGGTGTTCATTTCACGGACGTGTTCACGTGATATTCCCATAAGTGTCCTCTCAGTTCCTAACGCAACATTATACATGTAATATTCATCAACTGATATTTTATATGGTACTCTAGTATGTAAGATAATCAGAGTCAATCTTTAAGCTATTAATAATCAAAGCACTGAGAGTGCTGATGGGGTGAGCTTTATTAATTTGATAGCGTTAGGCAAATTTAGCGTCTTATAGGCATTTTAAATCAGGCTCATATAGATCCAATGGACGTAGCTGTTTGGAGCTATTCTGGGCCAAAAGTCGTGTTAAAGCAACAAGACCTATATTGAAATTCACTCACGCTAAGGTGTAGACCCCGCAACAACTATCACGAAAACACGCCTGTACAAATACATTGTCAATTTTTCGGCAAAAAAATATGGAAATTTTAAGATACAAAGTTGTGATATTTTCTTATCTCTGCTCAAAACATCGATTGCAGGGACTTGATTGAACCGCCTTGACGAGGCAGCTTTATCAAGAACCCACAATCAATGTTTTTGAGCAATATAGCAACCATGCAGTTCTACAGTTTACTTGAAGATTTCTGCTGAGCTATAGTTCGTGCAATAACCGCGGCTTGCGCAATATTGTTTGGCGGCTTTAACCTGCTGAATATTCAATTAAGCCACACTCATTTCTGACTTTGAACCAATCAGATTACTTGATGCAGCTTATTTCTACATATTCATAAACTGAATGTCAAACTGTGTAAATCCTGATCAGATGGCTGCTTCAGAAGCCATCTGATCTGGATCTACACTGTTTGCAAAGATAGGCTTGTCGCCTACAGCAGGGTAAAGGTTAAAGGTTATTTTATGTAATCAGTTTTTGAAAAATTACCTTGGGGAGGTTATTTATCTTGCACTAGACATTCTCCTTGGTTACGTCTTGATGATGTTTATCTTCATGTGAAAAATTATCATAATTTTTCCAGCAGTTTATATGTTATACATCAGTAATCAGTCTTTAAAAATTGCCTCAGTGAGGTTGTTTAAAAAGCTATCTGGCATTAGACAATATCATTAGCTTCATCTTGTCAATTTACATCTGCATGCAAAGCATTATAAAAATATACCCGTCGGTTTGAAAGTTATACGACCGTGTCAGTGGGTGAATTTTTTATCTTGCCGAGGCTAAAATAAACAAATTGGGCATTCAGGAATCTCGTTGGTTAGATCTGTACATTATCTATCTGCATGCTAACATTCGTTTTGTTTGTTTGTTTGATTTGAGGTTTAACGTCCCCGTCAACACTGTAAAGGTCATTTTGGAACCGTTGCTTCCTATTTTGTGGGACTTTTACCCGACATTGAGATGAAATGACATCTCAAGCCCTGTCGCCCAATGAAACCAATAGGGTTAATTAGCATGGACGGTCCGCCTCGCACCGCGGTTCCTGGACAGGCTTAGATCGTCTAAGCGGTTTACCAGTACTAGTGTGCGGGCCGGATTCAGCTCTGCGTGGAAGCATCATGCAGCCCATATATTTCTTCAAGCCCCTATGGGCGGGGGCCGCGCTAACAGTTGTCAAAATATTCCAAGTAGATTAGAAGTTACACTTCGAAATAATTTTTCAAACAGTTTGCCTAGGTGAGGCCGTTTCTAAAGTTATTTGGCATAAGGCAATTTTGCGGGTTATGTATTGTCAATATCAACCTGTATGCCGAATTTGATCAAAGCCTGGTTTAGATGTTATACTCCGTATTCATTTTTTTATATTATTTTGCCTCGGCGAGGCCATTCATAAAGTAATCTTGCATAAAACAGCCTCATGGGTTATGTATTGTCAATATCAATCCGAATGCCAAAAAAAAAAATGATCGGAATATTCAGAGAGGTTTGAACATTATACTCTGTTAACATTTTTCTAAATATATATTGCATCGGCGAGGCCATTTATGAAGTGATCTTGCATACGACAGTTTCTTTGGGTAAGTTTTTGTCAATATCAATCCATAGAAATATTTGAAGAGATTTAGATATTATACTCCGTTATCATTATATAAAAATAAATTGCCTCGACGAGGCTATTTATAAAATGATCTGACATTAAGGCAATTTCGTTGGTTATGTATTGTCAATACAGCACAGTGCACAGTCTTTTACCGGAAACCAAAAACTGCCCTTATTGAATCAGCGAAAGGGATAGAATCACCGTGGAACAGATTTCACGATCAATCTCCTGGAAAGAATGTTGCCGAACCCGGCAGGTATCGAACTTGCGTCTGAGCTGACAATTTGCTTTCTTTGTGATAACATGCCTAGGACGCAGACAAGTCGCTTTAAACAAAGTAACATTAGTCCACCCCCACCCCCAACATTAACCCATATACACGCTGAGTATATGTCTAGCAGCCTTTTTAGGTGACAAACATAGCAGTCCCAGATCAGACGCTACAACAAGTGGCGTCTCATCTGTGTCTAATCTGCAGAATTTACTGCTTACAATATAAGCCTTGCTCCTTAAAATTTGACGTGCACCTGTCCAAACTCATTGATAGAAGCCTCCGTGGTCGAGTGGTTACGCTCCTCGCCTTGTAAACCAGTGGTCGCAGGTTAGATCCCGGGCTTCTCCAGACTTTCGGATGAGTCTTTAAACCGAGGTCCCGTCTCCGTATGACCTTAGCTGTTGGTGGGACGTAAAACTGAAACACTCACTCTCCAAACTCATTGACTGGATGATTGGTAAACGAAACAAAGAATTACATTATCGACCCACACTGCGTACTTTTAACCCATTTAAACGAATGGAATCCTCAACCTTATATCAGTATGGAATGAGTTCATTTTAAAATCAGGGATGCCAGGTTGTGGCTTCCACGAAATATTTGGCAAGATGGCTGAACCTTTTGTAAGTATGCAGTGTAGGTCATAATGAGACTCCGCGTTCTGTGGTATCTGATCTGGGTTTGTCCTGTTTGCCAGTTGCCAGGTTTGGGGTTTTACGGTACAAAATGGGCTGTAAGCTGGGTTATATGAACTGAACTATAAAAAGATTAGACTGTTACACAGTTCATCTATTAAAAATAGTCATCTATTCCGTTTGAAATAGATGGTCTGTGAAGCAGTCTATAAGAAGATACCGCATGGCGAAATAATCTACTATGTTAACACGGGGCTCTATGTTCTCACTGGTGATTAGGTCATACGCAGTAACTCCAAAAGTAGTTCCGAAATCACTTCTCATTTCACTGGAGCTAGGCTGCAAGAGCTACGCTCCAAAAATGTGATGTGCAAACTTTTCTTCCGCCCCCACCCATCGGGGCTTGAAGAAATAGACGGGCTACATGATGCTTCCACGCAGAGCTGAAACCGTCCGCACTCTACTCTAGTACTACTAAATGGCTTAGAGGATCTAAGCCTGTCCGGGAACCTCGGTGCCAGGCCCGTCCATGCTTATAAACCCTATTGGTTTCATTGGGCGACAGGGCTTGAGATGTCATTTTATCTCAATGTTGGGTAAAAGTCCCACAAAATTTGAGACAACGTTTCCAAAATGACATATACTGTGTTGATGGGGACGTTAAACCTCAAATCAAACAAAATCATTAGCAACCTTTTCTTGCTGAACAGCTAGAAGATCATGTAAAACCTTCATGTAAGAATTGCTGCATTTCAAGAACTACTTGTGTAAAGATAACGTGTAAGAATTGCCGTGTTGAAGTCTTAAACTCTAATATTAGTGACATATGAACAGTTTAGGCCAACTAACAGTTTCGAGTCACAAAATATTGTGACTGATTTTCATCTGAAAAGTAGCCATTTTGTAAATGTAAAAAAATGCATTATGGCGCACGGGCTTGTTATCACAATGTATCTCGCCTCCGCCCATCGGGGCTTAAAGATATAGATTGGGCTTGACGATGCTTCCACACAGAGCTGAAACCGTCCGCGCACATGAGTACTGGTAAACCGCTTAGAGATTCTAAGCCTGCCCATGCGAAATGGTGCAAGTCGGACCCTCCATGCATATAAACCCTTTTGGTTTCATTGGGTAGCAGGGCATGAGATGTCATTTCATCTCAATTTCAGATAAAAGTCCCACAAAATTGAAAGCACCGTCTCCAAAATGACATAAATAGTGTGGACGGGGGCGTTAAACCCCAAATCAATCAATCAATCAATTATCCATCACGAAAACACAGCAATATAACTTTGACCCCCTTGAACCCCACTTTTATAAAGTTAAACTGGGGTTTACAGGGGTAAACCTTATTTTTTCCTATTTCTGCTCTAAACTATAGATAGTGGGTACTCGTTAGAACCCCCAATCAATATTTTGAACAGAAATAAGAAAAATATCGCAATTTTTTCATCATAAAATCTTCATTTTTTCTGCGAAAAAAATTACTGTGTATTTGTATAGGCGTGTGTTCGTAATGGTAATGTATTATCCAGTGAAACGAAAAGTGTTTCGCAAACCTCTTGACATGTCCAATATTCATAACGACTATTAGCATCTCAATAAGCAAATGAAGCAGTTCTGTCATTGCAGGCCAAATACTGAAACTTTGGGACCTAAGGCTTTTACTTGAACAATCTTGGTAGTGGTCCACTAAATGGCGCTTCATACCAAATACAAGAAGATTTTTAAAGGTTTTCCCTATTAAAAGACTATGTAAAGCATGTTGGTTCCGGGGGCGGAGCCATTTGTGGCTTCAAGATTGTAATTTGAACAATCTTGATAGAGGTCTACTAGACGAATCTTCATACCAAATGTCAAATACCTAGGTCTTCTGGTTTCAGAGAAGAATAATTTTAAAGTAAAGTCAATGTAAAACATGTCGCCCTCGGGGAAGGGGCTATTTTTGGCCTCAAGGCTATAATTTGAACAATCTTGGTAGAGGCCCACTAGTCCTACTATTCTCTGACTACATAAGGCCGTGTACACAAGGACCGGTCTCGTTTGGGCAGTTTACATCAAAGAGGTAGGCCTCTAAAGTAAACATGACAAGGCAGCTTTTGCAAAACGGCCAAAATCGGTGAAAGAGCAGTGATTCAGTATTTGCATAAAAAGGAGTTTAACACCTAAGGATATCCACAACGATATGACAAGGGAAAGATACCCCTTCTAAAAGGTGGAAGGCGGAATTTAAGCGAGGCAGACAGAGCCTTAACGATGACCCCCTTTAAGGCCTGTCAATGTTGCAACCCCAGAAATGGCCAATAAAGTCTATGATATTGTTATGACTGACAGACGAGTCACAGAAAGATATATAGCCAGTAGACTGGGCATTTCACAGGCATGGTACATTCCATTCTGACAATTGCAATGAGAAAGCTTTCGGCTCGATGGGTACCAAGACTCCTGACAGTTGATCAGAAGAACACCAAGCGCACATTATCGCATGCTAATTTTAACCTTTCTCAGAAAGATCTTGCCAACTTTCTTTAGAGATTTGTCACTATGGATGAAACATGGGTCCATCATTTTACCCCAGAGGCCAAACAACAATTGAAACAATGGAAGCATCCTGGCTCACCCCCGCCAAAGAAGGCAAAGACTGTTCCATCAGCTGGGAAATTTATGGTCCCGGTTTTCTGGAATACAGATGGTATTCTTCTAATAGATTATCTCCAAAAGGGACAAACAACCCATGGCACATATTATGCTTCACTTCTGACGCAGTTACGAAAACATATTAAACTTAAGCGCCGCGGAAAGCTCACTAAAGGTTGATGTTCCATCAGGACAATGCTCCTGTTCACAAGTCTGTCATTGCAATGGCTGCCATTCACGATTGTGGCTTTAAACTGATTGAGCATCCATCTTATTAACCTGATCTCGCTCCATCAAACTTTCATTTATTTCCAAATCTGTGACTTTTTCCGTGACGTTTTTTTCCTGTGACTTATTTTCGTACATTCATTTTAGGCACCCACTTTCAGTCCGACGATGATGTCATATAAGCAGTAGATGACTTTCTAACAGCCAAGAAAAGGAGTTCTATAAAAGTGGCATCGAGGCCCTTAAACTTACTTACTTACTTAAACACCGCTGGCAAAAGTATAAAGCTGCTGAAGGGGATTATGTTAAGAAAAAAGAATGTAGGAAAAAAAGTCACAGGAAAAAAAGCCACGGAAAAAGTCACAGTTTTGGGCAGGAAAAAAAGTCACGGAAGAAAAGTCACAGAATTGATGATCATGTTCAATATTTTTTCTTATTTCTAGTCAAAATACAGATTATGGGTGCTAGTATTAAGATGAGGTTGTTCTAATAAGTATACACAATCTATGTTTTTGAACAAAAGTAAGAAAAAATATCAATCAGTAGGGTATCATTATTATACCCCCGTAAAGCCCAGCTTTTCTCCATACAAAGTGGGGTTAAAAGTGATATGTTTTTCTAAATATAAGCATATTATATGTATTTTGTCCTTGACTGAACATTTAACAATCATCGTCGTAGAAACTTAACACTATATACATATATGCATCACATTAACAAATTAGAAGTGAAGGCAGTGATTAGTGGAATGAACATCCTTTTAAACCCCACTTTATAAAAGTAAAAGTCGGAGGAGAAGGTGCTGTCATTATTTTAATTTATTAGCAACAG